>LR738714.1:101082120-101145214 GCA_902687465.1 Secale cereale | reverse complement strand
GCAAGCTAGTCCTTGCCTAAGTTAAAAACTACTCCGAGTGAGAGCATCCCTCTCACTCGGGGGCTTAGCTGCGAGCCAGTCCTCACCTAAGTTAAAAACTACTCTGAGTGAGAGTATCCCTCTCACTCGGGGGCTTAGATGCGAACCAGTTTCGCCTAAGTTTCAGAAACTACTCCGAGTAAGAGCATACCTCTCACTCGGGGGCTTAGCCGCGAGCCAGTCCTCGCCTAAGTTAAAAACTACTCCGAGTGAGAGCATCCCTCTCACTCGGGGGCTTAGCCGTGAAATCCGCTTTTGCCTAAGTTAAAAACTACTCCGAGTGAGAGCATCCCTCTCACTCAAGGGCTTAGTTGCGAGCTAGTCCTCGCCTAAGTTTCAAAAACACTCTGAGTGAAGAACAACCCTCTCACTAGGGGGCTTAGCTGTGATCCCGTACTCGCCTAAGTCTTAAAGTACATTCTGAGTGAAGAGCAAACCTCTCACTCGGGTGGCTTAGCCACGAACCTGGCTCGCTTAAGTCTCAAAGAGGTGCATCCCGAGCTGTGACACAAGTACAATGCCTGGTCGCACTCTAAGCTGCGCCACAAGTACAATGTCTAGTTGCGCTCTGAGCTGCACCTCAAGTATGACTTTCGGATACACTCTGAGATGCGCCACAAGTACAACGTCTATTCCGAGTGAAGAGCAATCCTCTCACTGAGAGACTCAGCTATGATCCTAGATTCACCTAAGTCAAAAAATCCGAGGACGATAGAGACAAAACAACCAAGTTTAGATAAATCTTGCAAGGTTCAAAACCACCAGCAGAAGTACTCAGACATAAAGCCCAAAAGAGTTTAACAAATACAAAATTACTCGGTGATAACCCACAAGTGTAGGGGATCAATTGTAGCCTCTTTCGATAAGTAAGAGTGTCGAACCCAACGAGGAGCTAAAGGCAGAACAAATACTCCCTCAAGTTTTATCGACCACCGATACAACTCTACGCACGCTTGACGTTTACTTTACCAAGAACAAGTATGAAACTAGAAGTGATTTGTAGTTTTTGTGGGGTAGGTTTGCAAGAATATAAAGAGCAGGCAAATATAAAGTAGGAGCTGTTAAGATAAAGACACAATAAAGTTAGTGATAGCGAGTGTGGAAAAGTGGTGGTAGGAGTTGTGAAATTGCCCCTAAGCAATTGGCTACGTTACTAGACCGATAGCAAGTTTTATGTAGGAGAGGCCACTGCTAGCATGTCATCCCTTACTTGGAATTCTATGCACTTATGATTGGAACTATTAGCAAGCATCCGCAACTACTAACGTTCATTAAGGTAAAACCCAACCATAGCATTAAGATATATTGGTCCCCCTTCAATCCTGTATGCATCAATTTCTACGCTAGGTTGAAGCTTCTGTCACTCTTGCCCTCCAATACGTAGTCCTATCAACATACAACTAACCCTATGCTGTGATCCACGCGCGCGCTCATATGATGGGCACCAAAGGACAGCAACATAACCACAAGCAATTTAAATCAATCATAGCAATTCATCAATCACCGATAGGACAACGATAATCTACTCAAACATCATAGGATGGCAACACATCATTGGATAATAATATGAAGCATAAAGCACCATGTTCAAGTAGAGGGTACAGCGGGTTGCGGGAGAGTGGACCACTGTAGATAGATGGGGGAAGGTGATGGAGATGTTGGTTAAGATGACGGAGGTGTTGGTGTAGATCGCCGTCACACGATGATGGCCCCGGGGGCACTCTGCTGCCACCGGAAGCGAGGGGGGGAGAGCCCCCCTCCTTCTTCTTCTTCCTTGACCTTCTCCCTAGATGGTAGAAGGGTTTCCCCTCTGGTCCATGGCCTCCATGGCGGCAGAGAGGCGAGAGCCCCTCCAAGATTGGATCTGTCTCTCTGTCTCTCTCTGTTTTTGCGTTCCCAGATTCTAGCCCTTCATCGTTTCTTAAATTCACAGAGATCCGTAACTCCGATTGGGCTGATTTTTTGACACGATTTTTATCCGGATATTAGATTTCTTGCGGCGAAAGAAGGGCATCAACAGCCTTACGGTGTGGCCTCGAGGGCCCAGGGCACGCCCTGGGTAGGGGGCGCGCCCCCCACCCTCGAGGCCCACTCGAGCATCGTTTCGTGCTAGTTCCGCTTCCCAAAATTCACATATATTCCAAAAAAAATCTCCGTCCGTTTTTATTCCGTTTGGACTCCATTTGATATGGATATTCTGCGAAACAAAAAACATGCAACAAACAGGAACTGGCACTGGGCACTGGATCAATATGTTAGTCCCAAAAAATAGTATAAAAAGTTGCCAAAAGTATATGAAAGTTGTAGAATATTGGCATGGAACAATCAAAAATTATAGATACGACGGAGCCGTATCAGCATCCCCAAGCTTAATTCATGCTCGTCCTCGAGTAGGTAAATGATAAAAAAGATAATTTTTGATGTGGAATTCTACCTAGCATAATCTTGCTCATGTAATCTAATCATGGCATGAATATTAAGACACGAGTGATTCAAAGCAATAGTACATCATTTGACATAGAAGAATTTAATACTCGGGCATCCCAACAAACAATCAAGTCTTTCAAATATCAATGCTAAAGAATGTTATCCCTAAAAAATCATATAGTCTTTTATGCTCCCTTTTCTTAACACAAGGTACCCCTCATGCTCATCCCGGTGTCAGCTCTTTTCTTTTCATACTTTACTTTTTTGAACTTTTTCAACTCTTCACGCAATACATGAGCGTGAGCCATGGACATAGCACTATGGGTGGAATAGAAGGTGGTAGTAGACAAAAGTAGGGAGAAAGTCTCACATTGACTAGGCGTATCAATGGGCTCTGGAGATACCCATCGATAGATATCAATGTGAGTGAGTAGGGATTTCCATGTAACGGATGCACTAGAGCTATAAGTATATGAAAGCTCAAAAGAAAACTAGTGGGTGTGCATCAACTTGCTTGCTCATGAAGACCTAGGGCATTTGAGGAAGCCCATCGTTGGAATATACAAGCCAAGTTCTATAATGAAAATTCCCACTAGTATATGGAAGTGACAACATAGGAAACTCCCTATCATGAAGAACATGGTGACATGATGAAGCACAAGTGTGGAAAAAGATAGTAGCATTGTCCCCTTTTTTCTTTTTCTTTTTTTTCCTTTTTTTCTTTTCTTTTGGCCTTTCTTTTTTTTTCCTTTTTTTTTGCAAGGGACAATGCTCTAATAATGATGATCATCACACTTCTATTTACTTACAACTCGATATTACAACTCGATACTAGAACAAAAATATGACTCTATATGAATGCCTCCGACGGTGTACCGGGATGTGCAATGATCTAGCGTAGCAATGACATCAAAAAACGGACAAGCCAAGGAAACATCATGCTAGCTATCTTACAATCATGCAAGGCAATATGATAATGATGGTGCGTGTCATAATAAAAGGAACGGTGGAGTTACATGGCAATATATCTCGGAATGGCTATGGAAATGCCCTGATAGGTAGGTATGGTGGCTATTTTGAGGAAGGTATATGGTGGGTGTATGGTACCGGCGAAAGTTGCGCGGTACAAGAGAGGCTAGCAATGGTGGAAGGGTGAGAGTGCGTATAATCCATGGACTCAACATTAGTCATAAAGAACTCACATACTTATTGTGAAAAATCTATTAGCCCTCGAAGCAAAGATACTACCACGCATGCTCCTAGGGGGGAGGTTGGTAGGAGTTAACCATCGCGCGCCCCCGACCTTCACGCAAAGATAAACAATCAAAATACAATGCACGCCAATTTGGTTACATAGTTAGGAAACCATACGTGCATGCTTCAGGAATCACAAACCTTAACACCAATATTTTTACTAAAACATAATCATTCACTAGTTTCTCCCACATATTAGCATCTCTATATCGCAAAACTATTGCAAGGAATCAAACATATCATATTCAGCGATCTATAAGTTATGTAGGATTTTATGACTAACCATGTAAATGACCAATTCCTGTCAACTCTCTAAATAGATATAAGTGAAGAAAGAGAGTTTTAATTCTTTCTACAAAAGTTATGCCCACGCTCTAACAATTATAAGTGAAGCAAAAGAGCATTCTACAAATGGCAGTTTTCTATGTGAAGAGAAACAGGCAATCCAAACTTCAAATGATATAAGTGAAGCACATGAAGTATTCTATAAAGCCATACTCAAAAGATATAAGTGAAGTGCAAAGAGCATTCTATAAATAAACCAAGTACTATCTCATACCAGCATGGTGCATTTATTAAAAGAAAAAGAAAAAGCAGATGACGCTCCAAGAGTTTACGCATATCACGTGAACGAAACGAATCCGAAAATACATCGATACTTGTTGAAGAAAGAGGGGATGCCTTCCGGGGCATACCCAAGCTTAGACGCTTGAGTCTCCTTGAATATTTACTTGGGGTGCCTTGGGAATCCCCAAGCTTGAGCTCTTGCCTCTCCTTCTTCTCCTCACATCGAGACCTCCTCGATCTTCGAACACTTCGTCCACACAAAACTTCAACAGAAAACTCGGTAAGATCTGTTAGTACAATAAAGAAAATCACTACTCTAAGTACTGTTGCAAACCAATTCATATTTTGTTTTTGCATTGTAGCTACTGTAATATAACTTTTCCATGGCTTAATCCACTGATAGAAATTGATAGTTTCAACAAAACAAGCAAACTATGCATCAAAAACAGAATCTGTCTAAAACAGAACAGTCTGTAATAATCTAAACATTCACCATACTTATGATACTTGAAAAATTCTGCCAAAATTAGGAAAACTCAACAATTTGCATAGAAAGACAGTGCAAGAAGTTTCAGAACCATTTGACGTTCCAGCAAAAAATGTAAAATCATGCACTACAGCCATAGTTTCTGTCCTGCACCGCACAAACCAACAAGCATTGTAAACATCCTAAAGGCAAACCTTGGCACATTATTTTTATAATACAATGGAATTTTACAAGGGGATAATTATTTTTGATCAAGAGTTTCTGTAATTCAAGATTTGCAAAGTTTCCATGGGCATGAACAAAGTTCAAGGAGCTCCCCCATTTCAACGGTGCTCGTCCTTCTTACTTTCACTTTTCTTTTTGAAATTTTTTTAAGTTCCCCTCTTTATTTTTTTGTTTTTAAACTTTATAAAAGCACACAACAGAAATAAATGACTCTCTAAAACTTCCGGGTTGTCTCCCTGGCAGAGCTTTCTTTAAAGCCATTAAGCTAGGCATATAGTGCTCAAGTAATGGATCCACCCGGATCCCAAGGTATAGCAAAGCCAATTTTAATTAGCAATGATTTGACATTCGGTAGTGAGCACAAAGTGATATGTGTCATGAAACAACGAAGTATAACTCTCTTCCTATGCATAGGCATGTCATACAAGAACAATTCATGCAAATCAAGTAAAGGCCAACGCATAGTATAAGTAGTTTCTTGCAATTTTATCGTGTTGGAAACTTAGAGAGGCGGAGATGTAGTTCCTCTATCATAATAATTGCAAGTAGGAGCAGCAAGCACATGCATATTATATTCATAAAAATCATCATGTGTAATAGAAAAAGGTAACCCATCAATATAATCCTTAATAAGTGCAAACTTCTCCGATATAGTGTAGTTTGGAGAATTCAAAAAGATAATAGGACTATCATGTGTGGGTGCAATTGCAACTATCTCATGTTTAACATAAAGAACTATAGCAAGTTCATCTCCATAAGCATAATTCAAATTGGCATCTTGGCCACAAGCATAGCAAGCATCATCAAAAAGGGATATTTCAAAAGAATCAATGGGATCATAGAAATCATCATGGCATTCATCCTTCGGTAAGCACAAAGGGAAATTAAACAATGTATGAGATAAAGAGTTACTCTCATTAGAAGGTGTGCACGGGTGATCAATCCGCTCTTCCTCCTTTTGTTCTTCGCTCTCCCTCATCTTTTTCATCCAATGAGCTCACAATGTCATTAATTTCTTCTTCCATAGACTCCTGCAAAATATTATTCTCTTCTTGGACAGCGGAGGAGTCCTCAATATATGGTTTAACATAGGCATTAGAAGCATAATTATCATAACAATATTTAAATATGGCAAAAATTTCTGATTTGTAAAGAGTAGCATCATACTTTTCAATCAAAGAAGCAATTTCATAAGCACCCTTAAAAGCAACAAATTCTTCAATTTGTTGAACATCATAGTAACTATAAACACCCTTAGCATACGAAGATACGATTCCATTATCGCTAAACTCACATTGGTAAGGAAGGTGTTTCTTAGGGTCTTCGGAATAACAAGTAAAATCATATATTTCACATAAATTCCAAGCATAGCATTGCAAACGATGAATTTGATCCAGTATAAGTTTCCCTTCTTGAGATAAGCGGTGTCGCACATAACAAGCATGCTCATCTAAAGATTTTCCCTCAACTAAGCTAGTTGGGGTTTCAGCCCGAGCACATAGGGATCGAAGATGATCCAAGTAATAAGCTTCAGGAGTGTGATAGATTTTGAGTGGTTCTTCAACCATTGGTTCAGCAGGTACCACTAATTTTTTTGGTATTTTGCGTTTCCTACCCATAACTAAAGATAGAAAACAACTTAGAACAGCAAATAAAATCTACTTAGTGATAAAGCAAACAAGCACACACGAGAATATTCACCCCATGCTATTGCTCCCCGGCAACGGCGCCAGAAAAAGGTCTTGATAACCCACAAGTGTAGGGGATCAGTTGTAGCCTCTTTCGATAAGTAAGAGAGTCAAACCCAACGAGGAGCTAAAGGCAGAACAAATATTCCCTCAAGTTCTATCAACCATCGATACAACTCTACGCACGCTTGACGTTTACTTTACCTAGAACAAGTATGAAACTAGAAGTACTTTGTAGTTTTTGTGGGGTAGGTTTGCAAGAATATAAAGAGCACGCAAATATAAACTAGGGGCTGTTAAGATAAAGACACAATAAAGTTAGTGATAGCGAGTGTGGAAAAGTGGTGGTAGGAGTTGCGAAATTTCCCCTAAGCAATTGACTACGTTACTAGACCGATAGCAAGTTTTATGTGGGGGAGGCCACTACTAGCATGTCATCCCTTACTTGGAATTCTATGCACTTATGATTGGAACTATTAGCAAGCATCCGCAACTACTAACGTTCATTAAGGTAAAACCCAACCATAGCATTAAGATATATTGTTCCCCCTTCAATCCCGTATGCATCAATTTCTACGCTAGGTTAAAGCTTCTGTCACTCTTGCCCTCTAATATGTAGTCCTATCAACATACAACTAACCCTATGGTGTGATCCACGCGCACGCTCATATGATGGGCACCAAAGGATAGCAACATAACCACAAGCAATTTAAATCAATCATAGCAATTCACCAATCACCGATAGGACAACGATAATCTACTCAAACATCATAGGATGGCAACACATCATTGGATAATAATATGAATCATAAAGTACGATGTTCAAGTAGAGGGTACAGCGGGTTGCGGGAGAGTGGACCGCTGTAGATAGATGGGGGAAGGTGATGGAGATGTTGGTGAAGATGACAGAGGTGTTGGTGTAGATCGCCGTCACACGATGATGGCCCCAGTAGCACTCCGGTGCCACCGGAAGCGAGGGGGAGAGAGCCCTCCTCCTTCTTCTTCTTCATTGACCTTCTCCCTAGATGGGAGAAGGGTTTCCCCTCTGGTCCATGGCCTCCATGGCGGCGGAGGGGCGATAGCCCCTCCGAGATTGGATCTGTCTCTCTGTCTCTCTCTCTCTGTTTCTGTGTTCCCAGATTCTGGCCCTTCATCGTTTCTTAAATTCCTGAAGATCTGTAACTTCGATTGGGCTGATTTTTTGACACGATTTTTATCCGGATATTAGATTTCTTGCGGAGAAAGAAGGGCGTAAACCGCCTTATGGTGTGGCCTCGAGGGCCCAGGGCGCGCCCTGGGCAGGGGGGCGCGCCCCCCACCCTCGAGGCCCACTCGAGCATCGTTTCGTGGTAGTTCCGCTTCCCAAAATTCACATATATTCCAAAAAAAATCTCCGTCTGTTTTTATTCCGTTTGGACTCCGTTTGATATGGATATTCTATGAAACAAAAAACATGCAACAAACGGGAACTGGCACTGGGCAGTGGATCAATATGTTAGTCCCAAAAAATAGTATAAAAAATTGCCAAAAGTATATGAAAGTTGTAGAATATTGGCATGGAACAATCAAAAATTATAGATACGACGGAGCCGTATCACTCGGCATTCCGAGGCAAATGGAGTCAAATCATAAAATGTTTTCACTCCGCAGGAGGGCTGGCGGACTCGACAAAGGTGCCAGATCGATGTCGTTCGTGATCCGAGTGGCTGCGTGTGGGGACCCCGACTTAGAAGTAGAGATCACCGAATGTACGTGTACAGTGATCCCAGAGATCAATGCTCACTGAACACACAAAAGCTGAATAACAAGAGTCTTACATCCATACATACCGTCTTACACAAATTAAGGCCATTATGGCCAAGTCTTACATAGATAAAGCCTCAAGGGCTGAATAGCAAATAACTCAAATAGCGGAAGTCTTCGATGATAAGTAGAACCCATGCCATCTGCCTTAACCCTACAGGCATTCTGACTGGGATAGCTTCCTAGTTCGCATGTTCGTCTCCATAAAACTCTTCTTCATATTCCTGTTCCTCCATGCCTGGCCAATTAAATAACCAGTGGCAAGCCAATGAGTACTTTTGAATGTACTCGCAAGCAACCCCTGATTTGGTACAAAGTAACAATGCAATTTAACAATAATGAGCAATCTAGCAACGAGCTAGAATAAATATTCTACCATCAGGTATATGCATCAATAACTTCACGTAACCTCGAGGATAGGTTACCGATATCAACATGAATATGATTCAATTCAATGAGTCAAGTCTCCGCCTTGACTCATCACACACACATACTTTCACCGATGTAGTTAAACTCTGGACATAGTTTAAGTAGCACCACCCAACTGTCCATGACCGTGGACACGGCTATTCGAATAGTTTTACACTCTGCAGAAGTTGCGCACTTTACCCACAAGATCCGGGAAGCTTTCGTGTCACCCACGATCCCGCAGTACCTCAAGTACTCGGGGGAAGCACCCGGTCTTTATCTTTCCTTAGACGACACTAACATAGAGTCCACTCGTTGGTACACGGCCCTCGAACACAAACAATAGATCATGGGACTCGCCCTAAATTTCAATGTCACGCGTACCCGAAGGGACCAACGGTGTGTCCGGTGCCCTGTAAAAACAGTCATGGTCGTCTATCCAAGCACGACCCCGTCCCGGGATAGACCTCAAGTCTTCCCGTCACTAGTAATGCGGGCACCATGCTAGTATCGGCCTAAGTAACCAATAAAGCCCCGTGCCATAAGGGGTAGAGTGGTTGCACATGTTTGGTTGGGACGGTAGTCACACATAAATCTAATCCATCATTTCACCCATGCACAAAATTTTTATCGGCACATCACTTCTTTCTCAAGTGATGACCTAACCCAACATCACCCTCGGGCATTAGGGGCACCCGATGGGGTTTATGAAAAGAATGCAACCACGAAGGTTGCTTGGCACACATGCATCACTAAGCATCACTACTAACCATTTGCATGACATCTAGCACATAGCAAGATCATGAGTGAAACATGCATCCTGTGGTGGTTCATAACTAGGTCACCACCGTAACTCTTATCATCATGCATTCCGAAAACAGCGGGTTCCGAAGAACACAAGTGTATCATGGTCAAAGGGCTGCTTGCCTGGATTGGCTTAGTCTTCAAAGTCTTCAAATCCTTCTCCACCTTCTTCCTCAACAACCTCGTCAAATACGGTATCTAAATGTCGCAAAACAACAACGGGAAAATAAGACCACAATAAAAACAGAAAAATCAAAGTGCTCAGAAAAATGTCAACTTATTTTTGTTAAATACTAGAGGGAAAACTAAGATGGCAAAAATTCTTAGTTGGAGTTTTGGAGTGACAGAATGGAATCTAAGGATTTTTTAACAGGAGTTTTAATGCTCAAATTTGAATTTAAATTTGAACAGAACAGAAAAGTTTCATGGATATGTGTGAAAGTGACACCATTAAATAGGTTGGAATTTTACAAGATTTTAGGAGTTGGAATTAATTCATTTGGACATATATTTATTTCTGTGAAATTATTTGAAATAATCATAGAAAGAATAAAAGGAAAAGGCCCTGTGCCACTGGGCCAGAACGGCCACAGTGCACGGCCCAGGGCGAACAGCCCAGCCGCACGGGAGCCAGTGCGCGCGCGCCAGGTTTTCAAACCTGACGGGCGGGGCCCGGCGGTCAGTGGCTTCGAGGGGAGAGAGAGAGCGGTGAGGATGACAGGCGGGGCCCGCCTGTCATCTTCAACCTCACGGCCAAAGCGACGGCGAGCTCACCGGCGGCGATTCCGGGCACAGCGAGGCAAACGGAGGGCAGGAACGGGCTCAGCGAGGAGTCGCCATTCCAGTGGTGGTGGTGCGGCCCGCCGGAGAGGCCTGGTTCGGCGGCGGCGAGGTGGGACGGCGGAGGAGCGTCGGGAGGTTGCTGGCTGGCTCGCTCCGGGCTGCAATAGGAGGGGAAGAAGGAGGGGAATGAGTCAGTGAGGTACGGCGGTGCTAGATCGAGCAAAAGTTGGGGCTGAGAGGGGCTGTACTGCGAGATCTCCGGTCGCCCGACGCGGCGGAGCTCCGGTCGATCCCGAGCACTGAGGCCCTCTGAGGGCGAATGGATGGTGTTGGAGTACTACTGGGGATGCGGGGAGGAGCTGGGTGCCATTGGAGAGACTCGGGGCGTGCTTATATAGCCGCGCCCCGGTCCACCGTGGACTCGTGTGTCGGTGAGGTCGCAGACGAGGCCAGAGACCGTGCAGGCGCTCGTGTTCGAGTCAGGGAGGATCATGGACGAGTTCTATGCCTAGTAGAGAGGAGAGGAGGAGCGGGGAAGGCTCCAGAGGGTGCACGCGTGTGAGGCCGGCGAGTGGAGCTTGCGGGCGGCCAGCGCGCGTGCGAGGGCGGCCACTGGAGGGAGAGGGAGGAGGGGGACAGCGCCGAGGAGGGTTGCGGACGTCGAGGTGCATCGTTTGGCGCAAGGGGGAAGCACAAGGTGGTCGGCGGCGCTGGATTGGGCGAAGCTACAGTGCTGGTGTGCACTGTAGCACGCTCTGGAGCGTGCTAATTGCATGCCATGGCATGCCATTGGCCCTCTGGGCGTGTCCGCCGTGTCTGGGGGGTCCAGCACGAAGCAGACGTCTCAGCTGAGGCCTTGGATGCTCTGGAGGTGCAGTGAGAGAGGGGTGAAGCTGGTAACTAGGTAGAAATGGGCTGTCCATCAAGGTGAATTGGGGTTTTCACCCCCCCAATCATGGAGATGTGGACATGGGGCAGTTACTGGAGATAAAATGTAACTAGATGAAGGTATGGTAGAAAGTTGAGGCAAAAGTAAATGGTAAAAGAGGCCAAGAAGATGGTTTTGGTAAAAAGGCAGAAGGTGTTTGATCAAGTTTTGGTCAAGCAAATGATCTCCACTAGCCATGACACTTAACAGGATTGAATGTCATATGGAAATAGGGTGTTTCACCAAATTTGGGCTCATTTGAAGAAACTAGCCAAAGTAACTTTGGTGAACCCTAGAAAACAACAGAAATGGCTTCATCTTGTTTAAGTCAAGCTAATCATCTCCCCTTGATGCACCACTTGGTGTAGTTTCATCATTTGGGGTATTGATCATGCTCACAAAGTTTGAAGCTCCAGATAAAAAGTTGGTAATGTGAAGTTGTTCAAGTTTGAATTTGAACAGAAAGGGTTTTGGGGCATTCTGATCAAGTTGCCCTACTCCAAACCTTGTGCCATTTGGTCTAGAGGTCTTATTAGGCCATTCTAGCATGTGCACCAAACTTGAGAGCATTTGGGCAAGTTTGGCAATGTAAAGTTGCTCAAACTTCAAATATGGACAGAATGGTTTTGAAGGGTTTTGAGGATGTTATCTTGCTTCCCAGGGCATGGGGCTTGGAAAGATCATCAAATATGTCATATATGACATGATAGAATTTCCCTGGAATTTTTGGAGAATATTTCCTTTGTAAATATTTCAAAAGCTTGAAATATCCAAAAAGGGTTTTAGAGGGATTAGCCCATTATTTTGAACATGACAAAGTGTTGAAACTCTTATATATGGACAATATATGTCCTATGAGTCTCCCTGAATTTTGGCAAATATTTTTGAAATACTTAAATAATTTTCCCCTATTAAAAACCATTTCTGGCCTTAAGAAAAAGCTTTTAAATAAAATAGGAAAATAACTTTTAAAATTATACTTTTGTGGTTTCTGGGAGTCCTATGACTACTAGGTCTCAAATACACTTTTTGAAATAATTTTCTCACCCTAAATCAAGCACTTGCAGTGCAAACCTCAATTCAGGTGTTTTTGGAATACTAAATTTTAAAAATACATTTTGGCCAAATTAATTTTATAAGAAAATACTATACTGTTATAAACACTTGGTATGATCATTGGGCAGAAGTTTTGGGTATGGAGATGAATTCTACAAGAGGTAATAGTTGACTTTAATGAGCACATGAAAAGCACATGAAGGAAGATTCAAATCCAAATAAAAGCCAAATGATGCCAAAAAAATGTGCTGGTCCAAATTTTCATGCTACATTGATGCAAATAACATGTTACAAAATGCAGGGTGTGACAGACCTACCCCCCTTACAAGAATCTCGTCCCCGAGATTCCTAGACTAGGTCTTAAAAGAGGTCGGGATACTCGGATCTAAGATAGTCTTCACGTTCCCAGGTTGCTTCTGCTTGAGCGTGGTTGCTCCACTGGACCTTGAAGTACTTGATTGTGCGGCTTCGCGTTCGTCGTTCTGCTTCATCCAGAATGCGAATGGGCTTCTCGCGGTAGGTCAAATCAGGCTGCAGATCAATGGCTTGGTGATCAACATCCTTGTAGAGATCGGGCTTGTTTGGAACTTGGAGACATTTCCGGAGTTGTGACACGTGGAATACGTTGTGCACATAGGATACCTCAGGTGGTAGTTCCAACTAGTAAGCCACTTCTCCTCGTCGTGCAGTGATCTCAAAGGGTCCAATGAACCTTGGTGCGAGCTTCCCCTTGACGTGGAAACGCTTGGTTCCCTTTAGAGGAGTTACCCGCAGGTATACATGGTCCCCTACATGGAAACTCATGTCCCGACGATGAGGGTCAGCATAACTCTTCTGCCTTGACTTGGCTGCCTTCAAACGTTCTCTGACTAGTTGGACTTGCTCTTCTGCTTCACGGAAAATATCCGGTCCAAAGACTAGCCCTTCTCCAGTCTCTGACCAGTTGAGGGGTGTGGGACATCTGCGTCCATACAACACCTCAAATGGTGCCATCTGAAGGCTAGTCTGATAACTGTTTTTATAGGAGAACTCGGCAAAAGGGAGACAATCTTCCCACTTGGCTCCATATGCCAAGACACAGGCTCGGAGCATGTCTTCGAGAATTTGATTTACTCGTTCTGTCTGACCTCCGGTCTGTGGGTGGAAAGCTGTGCTGAAAGACAATTTGGTTCCCAAGGCTTCTTGGAACTTCTTCCAGAACCTTGAGGTGAACTGGGTTCCTCGATCTGACACAATCTCCTTGGGAACGCCGTGAAGGCTTACGATTTTGTCGATGTAGAGAGCTGCCAGCCGGTTGCCATCGTAAGTAGTCTTGACAGGAATGAAATGGGCCACCTTGGTCAAATGGTCGACTATGACCCAGATGGAGTCATGTCCTCTATTCGACCTTGGTAATCCAGTGATGAAGTCCATTCCGATTTTATCCCACTTCCACTCAGGAACCTTGAGTGGTTGAAGCAATCCAGCGGGTCGCTGATATTCAGCCTTGACCCTTTGGCACACATCACACTTTGCAACATAGGTTGCAATCTCTCTTTTCATCACGTGCCACCAGAATCTTTCCTTCAAGTCTTGATACATCTTGGTTCCTCCAGGGTGGATGGAATACGAAGTGTCGTGGGCTACTTGCAGGATCAGGTTCTTCAGCTCCGTCTTGTTTGGTACGCAGATGCGACCTTTGTACCAAACGATCCCGTGCTCGTCTTCAGAGAATCCTGGGGCCTTGCCTAGCTTCATCTTCTTCTTGATGCCTTCAATGCTTGCATGTCGGCCTTGCGCCTTCTTGGCCTCATCCATCAGGGTCTGACTTCCAAATGATCCAGAAATCCAGGGGTGACCAATTCCAAACTGAATTGTTCGAGTTCCTTAAACAAGGCTGGCTGCCTCTTTTGAATAATGGCATTCAAAGAGCAAGCCTTCCTGCTTAAGGCATCGGCCACCACGTTAGCCTTCCCGGGGTGATATTGAACACTGAGGTCATAGTCTTTGATGAGTTCCAACCATCTTCGCTGCCTCATGTTCAATTCCTTTTGGGTGAAAATGTACTTCAGACTTTTGTGGTCTGTGTATATCTCACACCGTTTCCCTAGGAGGTAATGCCGCCATGTCTTCAAGGCATGAACCACTGCCGCTAACTCAAGATCGTGAGTAGCGTAGTTCTCTTCATGAGGTTGTAGCTGCCTGGAGAGGTAAGCTATGACTCGGCCTTCTTGCATCAGAACGCTTCCCAATCCGGTTCGAGAGGCATCACAATATATCACGAACTCCTTGTGAATATCAGGTGTTGCCAGAACTGGGGCGGTGGTCAACCTCTTCTTGAGCTCTTGGAAGCTCTCTTCGCATTTTGGCGTCCACTCGAACTTCTTGTCCTTCTTGAGGAGCTGAGTCATCGGCCGGACAATGCTAGAGAATCCTTCCACGAATTTGCGGTAATAGACCGCAAGTCCGAGGAAGCTTCTGACTTCCTTGACGGTCGTTGGAGATTGCCATTGGGTCACAGCTTCGATCTTCGCGGGATCAACTGATAATCCTTCTTCGGTCAAGACATGACCTAAGAATCCAACTTTATGCAGCCAGAACTCACACTTGCTGAATTTGGCATATGGTTGGTGCTCCCGAAGCTTGTCTAGGACCATCCTCAAATGTTGCTCGTGTTCTTCCTCCGTCTTCGAGAAGACAAGAATGTCATCGATGAAGACAACAACGAACTTGTCCAAATATTCCATGAAGACTTTATTCATGAGATACATGAAGTAAGCTGGGGCATTGGTTAACCCAAAGGACATGACCGTGCACTCATATAGGCCATATCTAGTCACGAATGCCGTCTTCGGAATATCTTGGGGTCTGTTCTTCAGCTGGTAGTACCCAGATCTGAGGTCGATCTTGGAGAACACCTTGGCTCCGCTGAGCTGATCAAACAGATCTTCAATCTTGGGAAGTGGATATTTGTTCTTGATTGTAACTTCATTGAGGGAACGATAGTCAATGCATAAGCGGATGGTACCGTCCCTCTTTGCCACAAACAGAACTGGTGATCCCCAAGGGGAGGCACTTGGGCGGATAAATCCCTTCCTCAGCTGCTCTTCCAACTGCTTCTTCAACTCGGCTAATTCTTCCGTCCCCATTCTATAAGGCTTCTTATAGATGGGTCCTGCCTCGGGCACGAGATCGATGATGAACTCAATATCACGGTCAGGAGGCATTCCCGGTAGTTCATCCGGAAATAAATCAGGATACTCGCATACCACCGGTACTTGCTCTAGCCCAACTTCAGACAGACAGTTGACTTGAATGGCTTGAGCGGAAGAGGAGTTGGAAGCAAACTTGACTTCGACTCCTTGGTCATTGGTCACGGTGACAGTCCGATTGGCACAGTCTAACAAGCCTTGGTGCTTGCTGAGCCAATTCATGCCTAGGATCACATCCAAGCCTTGTGATCTCAGGACGATGAGGTCTGCTAGGAAATCTACACCGTTAATGGTAATACTGACTCCTTTACAGCCTATCTTGGCTCTCATCTCTGCTCCGGGGGTTTGTACCACCATAGGGTTATTCAGGGGTGTAGGGGTCATGCCACTTTTTAATGCAAATATTTGAGTGACAAATGAATGCGTGGCTCCAGAATCAAACAAGACAGTTGCAGGTGCTGAGTTGACAAGGAACGTACCCAGCACGACGTCCGGGTCTTCCTGGGCTTCTTCAGCAGTGACGTGATTCACACGCCCCTTCCCATGGTTAGGCGGGTTGCGAGGAGCTGGGTTCCTTGGTGGCATCCCGCGGCCTTGTCCTGGGTTCTGCGCATTGGGGCGCGGGGCATCAGGCTTCTTGTTGGGGCACACCCTTGAGATGTGTCCTGACTGACCACATCCAAAGCAAGTGACTTGGTTTGGATTGTTGATCTTGTTGCCACCACTGTTATTGGGGTTGAAAGCTGGCCTTGGGTTGGCATACTGGTGAGGCTGAAAGTTGGAGCGAGGTGCAGGAGCTCTTGGCTGCTGATAGGTTGGCTTGGCCGGGGCTGACTGCCACGGGCGAGGCTTCTGGTTGCTGGAACTTCCCTTGCTGACGATCTTGCGCTTGTGAGTGTCTTCCAAAGCACGCTGCTTGTCTTCAAGCATGAGTGCTTTGTTCACCAGGTCAGGGAAGGTCGGGCAATCGCACACGACAAGCGAGTATTGCAGAGTCTGATTGAGGCCTTCCATGAAGCGCTCCCTTTTTGCAGCATCAGTGCTGACATCTTCAGGGGCATACCTTGACAGAACACTGAACTTCTGCATGTACTCCTTGACAGTGCCACTTCCTTGCTTCAGGGCTCGGAACTCACGCTTTTTGATAGCCATGATTCCGGAAGGAATGTGGGCCTTGCGGAATTCTGCCTTGAAGTTGACCCAAGTGATGTCTTGTCCAGCATGCATGACCTTGAATCCATCCCACCAAGCTCTAGCAGTCCCCCCGAGACAGTGGGCTGCATAAGCCACCTTCTCGCGGTCTTCGGTGCATCCGACTAGTTCCAGCAAGTCCTCAATGGTGCGGACCCAGTCGTCTGCATCCAGGGGTTCAGCAGTCTCGATGAAAGTTGGTGGTGCATGCTTCTTGAAGTCTACCAACGTGGAACGTCCATTGCCATTCCCCGCCGGCTGGCGGTTGTTGGTGACAGCTTGAGCAATCAACTGAAGGGCTGCAGTGTTGGCTTGGCGTTCCTCTCGGAAAGCTTGGAGAAGCTGAGCCATGTCCATGTTCGGAGGAGGTGGTGGTGGAGCTTGGTCGTTGGTTCGGTCGTGGCCTGCCTCTGACTGAGCGGATGCTCCGGCTTCAGGCTGCTGGGTAGAGGTACCAGTACGAGTTACAACAGGCATCTTGTTGGAGCGGTAAAAGGTCTCATGACTTGGAAGAGGGAAAGCAAGATAGATGGGTGCCTAGTAAGGGGGTGGGTGTGACACTAATCAAATCATGCAAGGCCCGAAAGGCCAAACACATTCATTAAAATCCAAATGGGTGATGCAGTCGTTTACATATTCCCGAAGGAAGAATACGACATACATCCAAGCACAACAAAAGCAACACTAGATGGTTTCATATGAACCATACAAGGACTCGACTGCGCATAGGGGTTACACGACCTATCCTACCGTAGAGGTCACGAACTGGCATATCCGAGTAGCGAATAATGCCTAAGTGGCGGAATGCTCGGTCGCGTATTCCGGCTCTTTTGGGTCTTCCTCCTTGTCTTCATCTGTCTGGGCCCCCTTGTCACTTGAGGGTGTGGGGGAGTGGAGGAGTTGGATACGACGGTGCTTTGTCGGTGGTGCAGGGGAAAGCTTGCGATATTCCCTTGCCGTCATCCGGCGTCGCCGAGGTGGTTCTTCATTCTTGGAAGATACATCTCCGGAGGGCCTTCCGCCTCGGTATGCGATAGCGAACTGTCCGGAAGGCGCTCCTTCTTTCTTGAACCTATTTGTCTTCTCTTGAGCTCGACGAAGAAGTGCCTTGGTCTTGTGAAGTTCTTCTCGGAGCTTCATCGATTCCGAGGCCAAGTCTTGTGCCAAGCTGTCGGCACATAGACTGAAGTAGGTCTGGAATCGAAGCGAGAGTCCTTCCTTCAGTGGAGGGGCTAGTGCGCTGCTTTCATCTTCACCTTCCTTCCGGTAAGGCAAGAAGCGGGTTGTCATCTTGGTTGCCATCTCCGGAAGAAGCTCGCGGAGACGGGTTAGTTTCTTGAGTGCAGCAGCCTCGACAGCGAGAGGTAGTGTTGCCATCTAGGGTCCCTCGAAGAACCAACTTGTGGGAGGATCGTTTGCCTTCACGATCACTTCCACATGGTACTCCACCTCAGTATCGCTAACCCAATGCTCAAGGTAGGTGAGGATGGGCGCTCGGTGGAACTGACACTCCTGGAAGCTATCCTCGAGAAGCAAGGGAAACCCAGTGGTCAGGTGCTCTTCAGGTACAGCGGCCATCTACAAAGGTTGAATAGGAGAGGTTAATAAGCTGATGAAATCTCAGGTTGGTAAGGTTTAGAAAAGAAGAGAGGTTCAGAAGGTTTTTGAAAAGGGGTCTCAACTAACTAACGCCCATGCTAACTAAGGCTTCCTACAGTCAGGATGGCTCTGATACCAGCTCTGTGGGGACCCCGACTTAGAAGTCGAGATCACCGAATGTACGTGTACAATGATCCCAGAGATCAATGCTCACTGAACACATAGAAGCTGAATAACAAGAGTCTTACATCCATACATACCGTCTTACACAAATTAAGGCCATTATGGCCAAGTCTTACATAGATAAAGCCTCAAGGGCTGAATAGCAAATAACTCAAATAGCGGAAGTCTTCGATGATAAGTAGAACCCATGCCATCTGCCTTAACCCTACAGGCATTCTGACTGGGATAGCTTCCTAGTTCGCATGTTCGTCTCCATAAAACTCTTCTTCATATTCCTGTTCCTCCATGCCTGGCCAATTAAATAACCAGTGGCAAGCCAATGAGTACTTTTGAATGTACTCGCAAGCAACCCATGATTTGGTACAAAGTAACAATGCAATTTAACAATAATGAGCAATCTAGCAACGAGCTAGAATAAATATTCTACCATCAGGTATATGCATCAATAACTGCACGTAACCTCGAGGACAGGTTACCGATATCAACATGAATATGATTCAATTCAACGAGTCAAGTCTCCGCCTTGACTCATCACACACACATACTTTCACCGATGTAGTAAAACTCTGGACATAGTTTAAGTAGCACCACCCAACTGTCCATGACCGTGGACACGGCTATTCGAATAGTTTTACACTCTGCAGAGGTTGCGCACTTTACCCACAAGATCCGGGAAGCTTTCATGTCACCCACGATCCCGCAGTACCTCAAGTACTCGGGGGAAGCACCCGGTCTTTATGTTTCCTTAGACGACACTAACATAGAGTCCACTCGTTGGTACACGGCCCTCGAGCACAAACAATAGATCATGGGACTCGCCCTAAATTTCAATGTCATGCGTACCCGAAGGGACCAACGGTGTGTCCGGTGCCCTGTAAAAACAGTCATGGTCGTCTATCCAAGCACGACCCCGTCCCGGGATAGACCTCAAGTCTTCCTGTCACTAGTAATGCGGGCACCATGCTAGTATCGGCCTAAGTAATCAATAAAGCCCCGTCCCATAAGGGGTAGAGTGGTTGCACATGTTTGGTTGGGACGGTAGTCACACATAAATCTATTCCATCATTTCACCCATGCACAAGATTTTTACCGGCACATCACTTCTTTCTCAAGTGATGACCTAACTCAACATCACCCTCGGGCATTAGGGGCACCCAATGGGGTTTATGAAAAGAATGCAACCACGAAGGTTTCTTGGCACACATGCATCACTAAGTATCACTACTAACCATTTGCATGACATCTAGCACATAGCAAGATCATGAGTGAAACTTGCATCCTGTGGTGGTTCATAACTAGGTCACCACCGTAACTCTTATCATCATGCATTCGGAAACCAACGGGTTCCGAAGAACACAAGTGTATCATGGTCAAAGGGCTGCTTGCCTGGATTGGCTTGGTCTTCAAAGTCTTCAAATCCTTCTCCACCTTCTTCCTCAGCAACCTCGTCAAATACGGTATCTAAACGTCTCAAAACAACAACGGGAAAATAAGACCACAATAAAAATAGAAAAATCAAAGTGCTCACAAAAATGTCAACTTATTTTTGTTAAATACTAGAGGGAAAACTAAGATGGCAAAAATTCTTACTTGGAGTTTTGGAGTGACAGAATGGAATCTAAGGATTTTTGAACAGGAGTTTTAATGCTCAAATTTGAATTAAAATTTGAATATAACAGAAAAGTTTCATGGATATGTGTGAAAGTGACACCATTAAATAGGTTGGAATTTTACAAGATTTTAGGAGTTGGAATTAATTCATTTGGACATATATTTATTTCTATGAAATTATTTGAAATAATCACAGAAAGAATAAAAGGAAAAGGCCCTGTGCCACTGGGCCAGAACGGCCACAGTGCACGGCCCAGGGCGAACAGCCTAGCCGCACGGGAGCCAGTGCGCGCGCGCCAGGTTTTCAAACCTGACGGGCGAGGCCCGGCGGTCAGTGGCTGCGAGGGGAGAGAGAGAGAGCGGTGAGGATGACAGGCGGGGCCCGCCTGTCATCTTCAACCTCACGGCCAAAGCGACGGCGAGCTCACCGGCGGCGATTCCGGGCACGACGGGGCAAACGGAGGGCAGGAACGGGCTCAGAGAGGAGTCGCCGTTCCAGTGGTGGTGGTGCGGCCCGCCGGAGAGGCCTGGTTTGTCGGCGGCAAGGTGGGACGGCGGAGGAGCGTCGGGAGGTTGCTGGCTGGCTCGCTCCGGGCTGCAATAGGAGGGGAAGAAGGAGGGGAATGAGTCAGTGAGGTACGGCGGTGCTAGATTGAGCAAAAGTTGGGGCTGAGAGGGGCTGTACTGCGAGACCTCCGGTCGCCCGACGCGGTGGAGCTCCGGTCGATCCCGAGCACTGAGGCCCTCTGAGGGCGAATGGATGGTGCTGGAGTACTACTGGGGATGTGGGGAGGAGCTGGGTGCCGTTGGAGAGGCTCGGGGCATGCTTATATAGCCGGGCCTCAGTCCATCGTGGACTTGTGCGCCGGCGAGGTCGCAGACGAGGCCAGAGACCTCGTAGGCGCTCGTGTTCGAGTCGGGGAGGATCATGGACGAGTTCTACGCCTAGTAGAGGGGAGAGGAGGAGCGGGGAAGGCTCCAGAGGGTGCGCGCGTGTGAGGCCGGCGTGTGGAGCTTGCGGGCGGCCAGCGCGCGTGCGAGGGCGGCCACTGGAGGGAGAGGGAGGAGGGGGACAGCGCCGGGGAGGGTCGCGGACGTCGAGGTGCATCGTTTGGCACGAGGGGGAAGCACGAGGTGGTCGGCGGCGCTGGATTGGGCGAAGCTATAGTGCGGGTGCGCACTGTAGCGCGCTCTGGAGCGTGCTAATTGCATGCCATGGCATGCCATTGGCCCTCTGGGCGTGTCCGCCGTGTCTGGGGGGTCCAGCACGAAGCAGACGTCTCAGCTGAGGCCTTGGATGCTCTGGAGGTGCAGTGAGAGAGGGGTGAAGCTGGTAACTAGGTAGAAATGGGCTGTCCAGCAAGGTGAATTGGGGTTTTCACCCCCCAATCATGGAGCTATGGACATGGGGGAGTTACTGGAGATAAAATGTAACTAGATGAAGCTGTGGTAGAAAGTTAAGGCAAAAGTAAATGGTAAAAGAGGCCAAGAAGATGGTTTTGGTAAAAAGGCAGAAGGTGTTTGATCAAGTTTTGGTCAAGCAAATGATCTCCACTAACGATGACACTTAACAGGATTGAATGTCATATGGAAATAGGGTGTTTCACCAAATTTGGGCTCATTTGAAGAAACTAGCCAAAGTAACTTTGGTGAACCCTAGAAAACAACAGAAATGGCTTCATCTTGTTTAAGTCAAGCTAATCATCTCCACTTGATGCACCACTTGGTGTAGTTTCATCATTTGGGGTATTGATCATGCTCACAAAGTTTGAAGCTCCAGATAAAAAGTTGGTAATGTGAAGTTGTTCAAGTTTGAATTTGAACAGAAAGGGTTTTGGGGCATTCTGATCAAGTTTCCCTACTCCAAACCTTGTGCCATTTGGTCTAGAGGCCTTATTAGGCCATTCTAGCATGTGCACCAAATTTGAGAGCATTTGGGCAAGTTTGGCAATGTAAAGTTGCTCAAACTTCAAATATGGACAGAATGGTTTTGAAGGGTTTTGAGGATGTTATCTTGCTTCCCAGGGCATGGGGCTTGGCAAGATCATCAAATATGTCATATATGACATGATAGAATTTCCCTGGAATTTTTGGAGAATATTTCCTTTGTAAATATTTCAAAAGCTTGAAATATCCAGAAAGGGTTTTAGAGGGATTAGCCCATTATTTTGAACATGACCAAGTGTTGAAACTCTTATATATGGACAATATATGTCCTATGAGTCTCCCTGAATTTTGGCAAATATTTTTGAAATACTTAAATAATTTTCCCCTATTAAAAACCATTTCTGGCCTTAAGAAAAAGCTTTTAAATAAAATAGGAAAATAACTTTTAAAATTATACTTTTGCGGTTTCTGGGAGTCCTGTGACTACTAGGTCTCAAATACACTTTTTGAAATAATTTTCTCACCCTAAATCAAGCACTTGCAGTGCAAACCTCAATTCAGGGGTTTTTGGAATACTAAATTTTAAAAATACATTTTGGCCAAATTAATTTTATAAGAAAATACTATACTGTTATAAACACTTGGTATGATCATTGGGCAGAAGTTTTGGGTATGGAGATGAATTCTACAAGAGGTAATAGTTGACTTTAATGAGCACATGCAAAGCACATGAAGGAAGACTCAAATCCAAATAAAAGCCAAATGATGCCAAAAAAAATTGTTGGTCCAAATTTTCATGCTACATTGATGCAAATAACATGTTACAAAATGCAGGGTGTGACACTGCGTCCAAGAAGGTCTCCATGAAACTCTAAAACTGAAGCTTCTTCGTGTTTGCCACCTGGAGAGTCTTCAGCTTGTCTTCTTTGGTCTCCTTGCAATGGACACGCACGAGCGAAAGTGCCACATCAGCTCCACAGCGGGCGGCAGATGTACAGCTTCTGCGCAAGGCTCCCCAAGTATTCTTCCAGCTCATTCCTCTTCAGAGTGAACTGGTTGACCTTGTTAGACAGAGCTATCTTCTCCTCATTCAACTGAGCAGCTTCCTTTTTTGCTTCGTCGACTGCAGTCCTCAGAGTTGCGCTCTCCTCTTCAAGTTTGCCGACTGAAGGTAGTTTCCTGTCTGCTGCTTCAGTCTTCTCTCTGGTCGTCTTCTGTGCTGTCGCAAGGTCATTGTCCATCACTTCAAGGGCCTTATTCACTGTGTGTAAAGAAATAGCAGTCCTCAGTCGAGCTTGTAGCCGATGGTTTTCACTACGCACATCTGTTCAAGTGGATTTACTAAATTCATAGAGTAGAGTGAGAAAGCAATGGAGCTCTCAGTCAACAGAAAAGTTACCTCCCATGGTCTTCACCTCATTCTGAGAATGCTCCAATTTCTTCTTGATGGCCTCCAGCTCCACCTGGAGCCAGATCTTCTCCTTCTCCAGGGCAGCATATTGAGTGCCAAGCTCACAAGATTTTTGCAACCAACCGAAGGACAAGTCAGTCGGCGGGATCAAATAAAGATGGGTGAGTTCAGATAGCCAATACAAAAAGAGTTCTAAGACCACCACCAAATCAAACATTCGACGGCAGTCTCGGGGACTACACCCAGTGGGTGCACTCAGCGTGCCCCCACTGGTTTCGGTTTCTCACTCGGCACGGCTTGCCCGACCCGAGTGGAAAAATAAATAATAATAGGAGCACAAGGAGAAATGATTTGTTTTTAGACCACCACCGACTACCAGCACTTGACAGCAGTTTCTGGGAGTATACCCAGTGGGTGCACTCAACGTGCCCCCACTGGTCTTGATTTCTCACTCGGAATAGTCTGCCGACTCGAGTGAAGACTTATAACAACTACAAGTATAAGACTCCCGCCAACTGCCCGCAGTCGTAGACAGTCTCCGGGACTACACGAAGTGGGTGCACTCAGCGTGCCCCACTGGTTTTGACTTCCCACTCGACACCGCCTGCCCGGTCCGAGCGGATAAGATACCTACTCGACACAATTCGAGTGGGGAGCTATACGATCAAACTAAACACCTGGTGGGTGTACAGACAGACTCAAGGTGCAGACCTATAATAGATACACATCAAAGGTTCAAAAATGCTCATCCACTGACATCTCTCGGGAGACAAGGTGGCAGTTTTCTGGTAGCATATCCTAAAGAAGGCAAGGCTGAAGCTTTAGAAAAACAATCGGAAATCAACTTACAGTCCCACTTACTCGGACATTGGCTTGAAGAGAGGAGTTGGCGTCATAAGCAACTCTGCGGCCTCATACACCACCTTCAGTCGGCCCATCATCACTCCGGCTTGGATCATCGCCTCCTTGGCAGCACCTATCTAATCCTTAGGGACATGGTGCAGAGTGAACTGAGTTGGAGCTGGTGGCGGAGTCGGAGCTGGTGGCACTACTGATGAGCTCGGAGCTTGAGGCTTCCCAGTCAGGCCCGAAGCGTGAACATCCGGCGCAGGTGGTTGGTCAGTCGACAGAGGGTCAGCAAAAGAAACAGCAGACCGTGATGAGCATTCGAGCTCCTAAACAACAGGCTCAGCAGACGAGCGAGCTGTACAGTTGGCAGACACTCTCCTGCTTGAGGCCCTCCCCTCCTCCCTGTGCTCCTCTGGGTCTCATCATCATCATCGTCATTCGGAAGTTGGATAACCTATGTTGGCTCTACAAGTACTCCGAATGAGATTTCAATCGGACACTCTAGTCAGTTGACGAAAGGCAAGTGCATCCATTATAGCAACCTGCTCGAGAAGTGACCACGTCGGCGGTGTCTACATCACCTTGCTCTTCATCTATCTCCATGTGAGACGTTGCGGAAGTGGCAGCCCTGAAAGTGCAAGATCCCACTCGGTCAGATAAACGAAGAATTCTCGGCAACGATAGATGGCAAAGGAGAGAAACAGTCACCCCGAAGTGACGGGTACGGCCACTTTGATCTTGGGCAAGGCCTTCCGAGGCTTGTCGGCGGCGACCTTGGCTTGCTTCGCAGTTTTTTCAGTCGGTTCCGGGAACGATGTCCGAGTGCGCTTCGAGGTCCTGGCACTTGACGCCGCCACCTTGCCTTGGCCACCCACGGGATCCTGTGATTGCTTAGAGCGCCTCTCAGTGCGGGGCGGTGACTCGACCTCTTCACTGTTGTCCGATTCCAACCTGTCGTCGTCACTTTCATCTGCATAATTGACGCTGGCGCTCCCATCCTCGCTTCCACCTTCCTCTAGCTGCTGCTCTCCATTCGGCATGGAATACATCCTCGTGAAGACCTACGAGGCACCAGCCAGTAATATCAGCCCAGCCCAAGAACGATTGCATACGAAAGATCACAAGGGAAAAATCACTCGACAAACGGTGCCTAACCTCCCCTGGAGCGCGCTCGGCGTTGTATGGCAAGATCCTTTTAGATCCTTGGGGGTTGACCTTGTTACCAGTGATGCTCTTCAACCACTGAGCCACCATCTTCTCGTCGACCTCCTCTGGGTGGACCCGAGTAGTGCCGTTTGGGCACGAGTACATCCACATGGGATGGTCACGATCTTGCAAAGATTGAATGCGTCGACTGAGAAACACCTCTAACAGGTCCATGCCCGTCACTCCACCCCGAACCAGCGCAACGACGACGTCGACCAAAATGTCTACTTCGCCTTTCACGTCCACAGAAACTAGCATGGCGGGTGCATTGCTAACCCTATCTAAAGTGAAAGGGGAAGCCCAGTCGGATAGCGAGGAGTCAAAACGTCCATGCAGTAAAACCAAGTCGACTACCAACCCTTGACTGACTCGGGAAATTTCATAGGAGGGAATGTGCTCCTGCCTCTCATCTGGATTCCCAACCCCCCACACATCTAGATCACGTGCGTCTTTTCGTCAGTCGGATTGGCCTTCTTCACCGACTGAGATTGGCAAGTGAAGATATGTTTAAATAGCCCCCAATGGGGTTGGCACCCGAGAAAGCTCTCGCACATTGTGATGAATGCAGCAAGGTAGGAGATGGTGTTTGGAGGAAAATGGTGGATCCGAGCACCAAAAAAGTTCAAGAAGCCACGGAAGAATGAGTGAGGGGGCAGGGAAAGACCTCGGTCGACGTGGGTGGTGAGTAGGACACGCTCACCCTCGCGTGGCTGCGGCTCGGTCTCCCCCTTCGGCAACTCCAAGACCCGGGCACGATGAGACCGTCGGCGGCGAGACCCTCCAGATCTTCCTTTGTGACGGTCGAGTGGATCCAGTCCCCCTGGATCCAGCCAGGAGGCTGGACGGACCGCGAGGACGACCCCTTCGCCGGCTTCTTGCCCTTGGCCACAGCTTTCTTCGCGGATCCTTCCTTCGGCATTGGTGGGGAGCTCGGGCGAGACGATGGAAGAGAGGGGCGGAGAAGCAAGTGGAGAAGTGAATGGGAGGCACAGTGCTACGTTTCGGCAACGGTGCCCTTTATGGCCGCGTTTCCGAGTGGCTGACCAGAGGGCCCGGGCGATCCGGTTGCATCCTGTAACAGGCGGCCACTTGATACGTGGCAAAAAAGGCGTCACGAGAATCAAGGAGCCCCTATCCGTCTGCTCCGTTTACTGCGCCAACGTCTTGTCCCGTCCCGCGCGCTTCTCCGCACATTAAAATCCCGAAAGATCCGGGATGCGCAGAGCAAGCGAATCGCACCAGAGATACCCCGGCCCGGCTGGTGCGGAAACAAACTGACTGAATTCACTCGTCAGTCCCTAGAAGACCGGAGTGGATGGAGGCGACTGGCAGAGAAGAGAACAGTGAACGCACCTCCGGATGCCTCAGAAGGTTCACTCGGAACGCTAGAGCATATTGGACCTGCTCCTGAAAGCCTCCCTCTAGTCGTCCCTCAATCCATTCGGGGCCTAATGACGAAGACATATACCTAGGGTAGGGTCTTAGACCTGACCTATACGACCTACCCAAGGGCATCATACGAGGACTTAGAAGAACTCCACGGAAAGTACTGACTGAAACACTCGGAAGCATAATACACTCGACAGGGAGAGTCACTCGGATAACTCATTTTCACTCGACGACACAAGAACTCACTCGATGGACAGAATACCAAAAGCCACTCCAAGATGGCAATGGTCAAGCATTCATTCTGTAGTCATAAAGACCATTTAGTGCAGGCGTTATTAGTAACGTCTAAGACATAACTTGCATTGAACCCTTGTGTAATTGATGACTGAGAGGGTTCGGCGCACTCTATATAAGCCACCCCTCCCCTCAGGCACAAGGGTTCGCATCCCTTGTAACCACAACACATACTAGTCGACAAAGCCTCCACGGCACCAAAACGTAGGGCTGTTACCTCCTCCGAGAGGGGCCTGAACTCATAAAAGCAGTGTCACAATCTTGCCGTAGCTAGGACGCTGCCTCTTTCCTACCCCTTACTCTCACTGTCAGATATGTTCCCACGACACCTACTGGAGTCTCCTCCCGAGGCCTCAGCAAGCGCGACCGCCCCACGAGGAGGGCACCCACCGCCTCGAGGGTTTCCATCTCCTCCAAAGGTGCAGTCGACAGAGGCGCGACTCGGGACTCCCCAAGGTCGTTGGCGGCACCGTTGTTAGTCCTAGCCCTCGGTTGGTGGCGGATCGGCGGGGACGTTGTCACCTCGCTATCGGCATCGGCTCCGACCGCCACCCCAAAGTCGTCGTCGCCTCCAGGGACCAGCAACATGTGGACCGGATTGTCGCAGGGTTCCATGTGACCCGCGGGCATCAGCCCCCACTAATCAAAATGCGGCACACACGTCCTCTCTGTTCTCTAAGCTGTAGATTGGAGCCGTCTCTGGCAGCGGGAACGGCGTCCTCATGGCAAGGACGATGCTCGCCAGGCGATGGCCCCTCCACCACTTCCGGGGCGAGGCGATCGGCGCTCAGCCTCATTAGGTCACCCAGGCCCAAGCGAATCCACACTGGGCACACACGCCTCTGGAGGGGAGCGATGCGCTTGTGCACGAACTCCATGATGATCATGCCCGTCGTGAGCCGCCGGCTTGTAGCACCCGCATCCTCGCCATGACTGGCTCCAGCACGACGTTGGTCAACTCGGCATGCCCCCGCCCGGAGCTCTACACCGTTGGCGCCTCCATGATTTCAAGGAGAGGGTTGTGCTGGCACGCGTCCATGAAGATCCAACGCTCATGGAAGCCTTCCACCTCCTTAGGAATCCGCATGTCGATGATGTGCGCGTGCATGCCCGCGACCATCTGAAATGACACGCATGTCAAGCACTGGTCCGCCACGGTCAATCGAAGACAGAAGAACTTCCGGACGAGGGCCACTGAGGCCATCACCCCCAGAAAAGCATCGCAGAGGTAGGCGAAGACAGAGAAAAGGAGGACAGAGTTCGGGTCCAGGTGCAGCGTGTGCACTTGGTAATTGGGTTGAGTACGGTGGCAAAAAAATCGGAGTAGGAGGGCACCAACCCTAAGAAGACGAAGTGGAGGAAGAACGGGAAGATCGTGCCCCCTCGCTGAGCCGAGGGTCATGACACCAGCCATATCTTCGTCGCCCCGTTCCTGTTACGGGCACTGGCCGTCATCTGTCGTGCCTTGTCCAAGCCCTCCTCGTTGAGGATCACATATTTCAGCAGCGCGCGGCCCCGGCCCCGACGAGACCGACGAACACGGCTCGGCAGGTTTCTTCTTCCTTTTCTTGCCAAGAGCCATGGCAGCGTAGAGAAGTGAGGGGAGAAACAGAGGAGTTGCTTGCGCGTGTGACTGAGGACGAGATGGAGGCGTTGAAGCAATTATGTGCATGCACCCTATGTGGGTCGGCTTTATCGCTAGGATGGCGGTTACCGAGGCATCATGGGGGAGTGGGGGAATCCCTCCCCGCAAAAGCCGCCATGCATCACCTCTAGGCCTGGCAGCTCAATGGGACATGCGTCATTTCATCCCTAACGGGCGGAACATGCGCACCGCGGGCCCGAGGGCTACTGTCGGCCCAGTGGGAACCAGAGTATCACGGCCCGTCTACCTCTGGCGCATGAGGCGACACTTGGGTCATCCCACGAAGGACGACCCTGCCTCGGCCACTCCGGAGGGAGCCGCATTGTGATGCTCCTTGTTGAAATATATTGAATTCATGCTCCAGCCAACTCATCCAAAAGTCCAAACTGATGGAGGGAGGCCGGCAATATATTTCAACACTCCCCCTCACGTCTAGGCTATTTTAGTACTTAGACGTGGGATCAATGTAGGACGCATAATCGTTTTATTTAGAAATGCGTTGGCAGGGTCTTGAACTCAAGCTTGGCTCAGATACCATATTGAATTCATGCTCCAGCCAACTCATCCAAAAGTCTGAGTATTAAATAAAATGATTTTGTGGCCTACATCGATCCCACGTCTAAGGACTAAAATAGCCTAGATGTGAGGGGGGGTGTTGAAATATATTGCCCACCTTCCTCCATCAGTTCGTACTTTTGGGTGAGTTGGTTGGAGCATGAATTCAATATGGTATCCAAGCCAATAGGTCTTGAGTTCAAGACCCTGCCAATGCAGTATTAAATAAAACGATTCTGCGGCCCACATCGATCCCACGTATAACAACTAAAATAGCCTAGACATGAGGGGGAGTGTTGAAATATATTGCTCGCCTCCCTCCATCAGTTCAGACTTTTGGATGAGTTGGCTGGAGCATGAATTTAATACTCCTTGCCGCCAGGCTCAGCTCCATCAAGACCGACGAGTACCGGGGCGCCTCGTGAAGCCCCCCTCGCGAAGCAGGTCGTACGGCTCCAGCTATGGGATCCCGAGCCCATCACGTGGGTGACGTCATGCTGTCAGGATAAGGACGGCATGGCATGACCAAGACCAGTTTCCATTTGGGTGATAAGGGAGCATGAGCATCTGCCTCCCCCAAAGCAAGTCCCAAAGTCTTCCACTCTGGTGTAAGGAGATCAAGACGGAACGGCGCGCCAGGGCGGAGGTCATCGCCCAGTCGACCAATGTGTCAGGATAACAACTTTAGCGGGCGAAGACCGCCTTTAGTCAGGATAAGCCTGGGCTCCTATCCCCCTTTAAATTGCCGCCATGTGGCCACCCTTTCCCGCTCATATTTTCGGGGAAGAGGATCAAGGTACTACAAGAGGGGCAGGGCTGCCTCCATGTAAGGGGATCGAGCCATCCTCTCCTCCACACTTCGTATACCTCGAGCTCGAGCGCTCCGCTACACAAGAATCCAACACAAGCAGGAGTGAGGTTTTACACTGCACGGTGGCCCGAACCTGGGTAACTCGCATGTCCCCGTCGTGTCCGGTGTGAGTGAACATGTCCATCGTGATCTCGTCGTGGTTTCTGGCAGGTCCTAGTTCTCCAAGCAAAGCCCCCCAGTGTTTGAACCCTAGTTCTTTGAGAGTTTCTTGGACGCAGATCCCGAACTCCAACAACTCCTTTTGTATTAACTTATCAAGCTCGGGGCTTCTATACTCCTCATCCGGCGAACCATCTGAATCCACCATTTTCCTACAAAAGAAACACAAAATACAGCTCGAACGATTTGTCGAACACATAGAGGGCAAGCTGCAGTCCGAGAATAGTCGGACGTACCGTTGCGGTGTACGAGGTGATGAGATGGGCGGGGAGGAGGTTTGTGGAGGTGGTGGCAACGCTGAGGTGCCGGGATGGTGGCAGAGCTAGGGGAGGGCCTGAATGGACGAGGTAGAAGAGAGGAGAGGCAAATGGCTCGCATGACAAGGTCGAAGGTTTTTTTAATGCAATTTTTGGTGGGTCATGTCTGTTGGGTCTGGCGTGGCAGATGCGTCAGGCGTGTCTGAGCCTCCTCATGTCAGACTGGACGTATAGTGCCGATTTGAGGAGGCCGGTTGGGTTACGTTTTTGTCACCAGTCACTGACTGGGCCGTGCGCTCAAACATGTAAGGGTTTGAGGAGCCCGGGTATAGATGCTCTAATTATGAAATAAAACTCATTTCCCCAGGGAAAAATTAAGGGGAGCATAGCAATACGCAAGACTAGTAAATTACAATTCAGTTTCCATGTTTTCTCGAGATGTGGATGAGCTCTCAGCTCAGGGGCAGTGGTTTCTGCCAGCCGACGCGTGTTCGAACCTCGGTTCTTGCACGGGTCTCACATCTCCTTCTTTATTAAAAAAATCAGTAGGGACTTCTTCCCCTACAGGTCTAGTTTTTTGTTTCCTCGAGATTGTAGAGAATGATTTGGTGCATCAATAATTGATTGATCGTGCACTAGGCACATATATATAGGTACAAGGGGTGCGACCGGTGTTTGTCTCCCAAGATACAAGTAAATACAGAGGGAGAGAGACACACCAGGTATGGCATACAAAACCCAGACCTACGTACATGTACACATGTTCGACACCCCCCCTCCCCGCCGCCGCCCCCCGCAGTCGAAGCGTCGCCGGTGACGCAGAGACTGGACCGAAAGCCCTCAAACGTCGAGGTAGGTAGTCCCTTCGTCATGACATCGGCGAACTGCTGATCGGTGGGCACATGGAGAACTCGAACACGACCAAGTGCGACGTGCTCCCTGATGAAGTGGATGTCGAGCTCAATATGCTTCGTTTGCCGGTGATGGACAGGGTTTGCGGCGAGATAGACCGCGGAGACGTTGTCACAGTAAACAAGCGTCGCCTTGGTGACCTCGCATAGCAACTCCTGAAGTAGCTGTCGTAGCCAAGAGCACTCCGCGACGGCGTTGGCCACAGCCCTGTACTCAGCCTCGGCGCTCGATCATCAGACCGTGGGTTGTCGTTTAGACGACCACGAAATCAGAGAGGGCCCAAGGTAGATGCAGTAGCCGAAAGTGGAGCGTCGAGTGTCGGGACACCCAGCCCAGTCGGCGTCGGAGTAGGTGACAAGGCTGGTGTCAGGTGATGCCGTCAGAATGATACCCATAGCTGTGGTTCCACGTATATACCGAAGAATACGTTTCACCAGAGCCCAATGTGTATCACAAGGAGCATGCATATGAAGGCACAGCTGCTGGACAGCGTACTGAATGTCCGGACGCGTTAGTGTGAGGTACTGAAGCGCACCGATGATGGAGCGGTAGAAGGGAGCGTCGGACGCCAAATAGCCCTCGACGGCGGACACCTTAGCCTTCGTGTCGACAGGCGTGGGAGCAGGCTTGCAATTAAGCATGCCCGCTTGCTCCAGAAGCTCGTAGGCGTACTTCTGCTGATGCAAGAAGAAGCCAGTGGCCCGGCGGACAACCTCGATGTCGAGGAAGTAGTGGAGAGCCCCCAAGTCCTTGAGGGCGAACTCGGTGCCGAGGCGAGCTGTGATCTGCTGAAGGAGCGCTGGCGAGGAGGCAGTCAGGATGATGTCGTCGACGTACAGGAGGAGGTATGTGGTGGCGGAACCCTAATGATAAACAAACAGGGAGGCATCGGACCGTGTGGACCGGAACCCCTGCTGCTGAAGGAAGGCCGCGATCCGCTGGTACCAGGCCCGAGGTGCCTGCTTCAACCCATAAAGAGAGCGGGAGAGCAAGCACACGTGGTCCGGATAGTCGGTGTCGACGAAACCAGTAGGCTGCTGACAGAACACCTGCTCGTCGAGATGGCCATGCAGAAAAGCATTAGACACATCGAGCTGGTGGACTGGCCAGGCGCGAGAGACAGCAAGCTGGAGGACAGCGCGAATCGTGCCCGGTTTGACAACCGGGGCGAAGGTGTCGGTGAAGTCCATGCCGGCGCGCTGACGAAAGCCGCGCACCACCCAATGCGCCTTGTAGCGCTCGAGAGAGCCGTCCGGGCGAGTCTTGTGGCGGAAGACCCACTTGCCAGTGATGAAATTGGCACGTGGAGGCCGCGGGACAAGCTGCCACGTATGGTTACGCTGCAGGGCGTCGAATTCCTCACGCATCGCAGCAAGCCAGTTCGGATCCCGAAGGGCTGCGCGAGCGGAGGTGGGGAGTGGAGACGGTGCCGAGGTAGATACAGCACACGCGTACTCGTTAGATGTGTAGCGCGTGCTAGGAAGCAGTGTCCCAGTCCGAGCCCTAGTGACCACACCGGTGAGGGGTGCAGCCGCGATGACGGGGGCGGTCGAGGGACCCACCGAGGGGGCCGCGACGGGTGCCGGTGCCGCGGCGGGGGCAGCCGAGGAGGCCTCGGCAAGGGCTGCCGGGGGAGCCGCCGAGGGGGCCGCGGCGGGGGCAGCCGAGGAGGCCTCGGCGGGGGCGTCGGTGTCAGGGGCGGCCGAGGGGGCCACGACGACAGGGGCCGCCGGCGCGGGGAGCGCGGGCACGGCCGAGGGTGCCACGGCGACGGGGGCTGCCGGCGCGGGGAGCGCGGGCAAGGCCGAGCCCAGTGCACGGCCGACGGTTCGCCAGAGGTGGAGGCAGGGGCGAACCGGGCCGCGGGAGACGCCGAGGGTGAATGTACCTGCTGAAACGGGAACACCGGCTCATCAAAGTACACATGCCGCGAAGTGAAAACGCGGTGGGACACTGGATCATAGCACCGGTAACCTTTGGTGTTGGGTGGATAACCAAGGAAGATACACGGAAGTGACCGGGGAGCGAGTTTGTGAGGAGCAGTGGACGTGGTGCTAGGATAACAGAGACACCCGAAGATGCGAAGGCCATCATAAGATGGAACCGCACCGAAGAGGAGCTGGTGAGGAGTGTAGTTCCAGCATGAGCGACACGGCCGAATGTTAAGAAGGAGGCTGGCGGTCGCGAGCGCGTCCGGCCAGAACCGAGGAGGCACGTAGGAGTGGAATAGCAACGTGCGGACACAGTCGTTAAGAGTGCGAATGACGCGCTCTGCGCGACCATTCGATTGGGACGTGTAGGGACAAGTGAGGCGAAAGATGGTGACGTGCGACGCAAGAAGATTGCAGACGACGACGTTGTCAAACTCCTTGCCGTTGTTAGTTTTTAAAGCGAGAATAGGACGACCGAACTGTGTGGTGACATATGAATAAAAGGCTGTGAGTGTGGCAAGAACGTCGGACTTGCGACGGAGAGGAAAGGTCCACACATAATGAGTAAAGTCATCCAATATCACCAGATAGTATAAAAAGCCCGTGTTGCTTGCAACCGGGGACGTCCAAACATCACTATGCAATAACTGAAACGGAAAGGTGGAAATATTTGTAGACTCGCTAAAGGGAAGACGAACGTGCTTGCCAAGACGGCAAGCCTCACAAGTGTGGTTGTCAACCTTATTACATGAGAAAGAAAAACTCTGAAGAATCTGACGCATAACGGTGTAGTTGGGATGACCGAGGCGCGCGTGCCAAAGATCGACACTAGCGACGAAGGCGGCGGGGCGACGGGTGGAGGTGGCGCCGGAGGGATGCACCGGATAAAGCTCGTCCGGGCTGTCACATCGGTGTAGAACCATCCGTGTACGGGCGTCCTTCACAGAAAAAACCGATATTGTCAAATTCAACAGTGATAGGATTGTCACGATTAAGGCGACGAACAGAAACTAGATTGGTGACTAAGTTAGGAGACACAAGAACATTAGACATGTTAACATGAGTAGAAGAAGAAGGAAAAGACATATGACCGACATGTGTAATGGGTAGAGAGGAACCGTTACCAACGGTGATGCGAGTAGGAGTATGAATAGGAGTGGCAGACATGAGGTTACCGGGATGAGCAGTCATGTGAGCGGTGGCGCCCGAGTCCGTGTAGTCACCACCGCCACCGTAGGAACTGGGTGACGGGGCGGAGTGCAGGGCAGCGAGGAGGGCCGGGTCCCACGGTGGCGGCACCTGAGGAGGGTAAGACCCGCCGTAGGCGGGCGCGGCGGCGGCGCCGTAGGCGGGCGCGGACCCATAAGCAGGCGCTGGCAGTGACGCGGCACCATAGCCGATGTAGGGCGCAGCATTCTGCGCGGCGAAGAGAGCCTGGTGGCTCGCCGGACGGGGCCCGAGGATGCCCGGCGCGGGAGCCCGAGGGATCAGCATGGAGTACGCATGTAGTACGGTAGTCCACACGTTGGTGTCGTACGTCCATGGAGGGGTGACCTGCTGCTGCTGTTGACGAGCCCCCCCCCCCCGGCGCATGTTGCTGCTTGCGGCCGCCCCAGCGATGGTTGCCGCGACGCCCACCACCGGGCTGCTGGGGGGCAGCGGGAGGAGCGGGGGGCGCGGGCGGCAGGGGGAAAACCCGGGAGGCGTGGGAGGCGGCGGCTGCTGGCGGGGGGCGCGGGCGGCAGGGGGAAAACCCGGGAGGCGCGGGAGGCGGCGGCTGCTGGCGGGGCGCGGGTGGGGCGGCTGGTGGTGGGGTACCACGGGAGGTGCCGGCGGCGAGGGTGTGATGCTGCACACGCTTCTTGACTCCCTTCATCCGGCGCTCCTCCAACCGCAAGTACGCCACGGACTTGGGAAATGAGGGCTCCGGCATCAAGGTGAGGTTGGAGGCGGCGTTGCCGAAGTCCTCGTTGAGGCCGGCGGTGAGAGTGCTGAGGAGGAGGTCGTCATCAATCTTGGCGCCAATGTCGCGGAGTTCATCCGCCAACGTCTTCAGACGACGGCAGTAGTCATCAATGGACTGGTCATCCTGGTGACAGTCAAAAAATTCCTGCTGCAAAAAAACGCGGCGCTGAAGCTTGTTGTCGGTGAAGAGGCCGTTCAGCTTGACCCACAGGGCGCGAGCGTCGTCGCCAGCACTCACGACCATGTGGAACAAGTCCTTGGAGATGGTGGTGAAGAACCACCGGATGATGGTGGCGTCGATGGCGATCCACTCGGCGTCGTCCATCATGTCGCGAGAGTCGACGGTGCCGTCCACATGATCCATGAGGTTGTTCTCGCGGAAGAGCAACGTGAAGTACGTCTTCCACGCGAAGTACGTGGAGTTGGAGGCGTCGAGGACGACGGAGACGCGTGTGTGGATGTTGATGTCGCGGATCTCAGCAGGGTCAACCACGAAGGGGTTGGAGGAGGCGGAGGACATGGCGGCGGCGCGGCGGCGGAGAGAGGGGGCGGCGGCTGCGGCGTGGGGCAGCGGCGGCGGTAGATCACGGCGGCGGCGGCAGCCCGAGGCGGCGGCGGCTGGGAGAGGCGGCGCGGCGGGGAGAGGAGTAGCGACGGCGGCGATAGGTCGCGGCGGCGGCGGCGGCCCGAGGCGGCGGCGGTTAGGGTTAGCGAAAGCGGGAGGATCGACTTGCTCTGATACCATGTAGAGAATGATTTGGTGCATCGATAATTGATTGGTCGTGCACTAGGCATATATATATAGATACAAGGGGTGCGACCGGTGTCTTGTCTTCCAAGATACAAATAAATATAAAGAGAAAGACACACCAGATACGGTATACAAAAACCAGACCTACGTGCATGTACGCATATTCAACACAGATGGTGCTCCCAGACCGTCCATTCCTGAAACGAAATGTTCACGACAAGCTCTACCACCACATGGTACGGAGTCCACGCTCGCTTTCGGGGAGGACGGTGTGTGCATGCACTTAATCAAAACCGAAGGCGATGGCAAGGCGAGGGGGGAAGACAGCGACCGACGAGGTCATCCGGAACCATGAGCTCGATCCCTCTCTTGGAGCAAGTACGCCGCGGCGATGTGTGGTTAGAGAAGACTAACTTAAACAGCCACCAATCGAACGCACAGGACGCACGAAGCCAGCGGAAGGTATCGTCGACATTGTTGGACCACATAAGCCTTAACCGAAATCAACTTTAGTTACACGATTTAATCATCACGCGCAGACAGTCAAACTCTCCCATCCATTCGTGTCTGGACCTCGTCTCGCCCCTCCTAACCACAAGATCTTTTGCCTCCATCCGGAGAACCCAAAGGAAAATAAAATAAAATGAGAATGAGAAGATCTTTTGCCTCCATGATGAAGGAATATTAATAAGAACAATATGTATAATCGTGCTTAGAATAAGGTGGGGGCAATTAAACAAACGAACTTTGCTTCACATGTTACATTCTACGCGTAATTCTATCTCAGGCTCGCTTCCTTCCTTCCTTGTTCGGCTCGTCGACGGGAGGGAGATGGGCCCGGGCCGGAGCCCGTGGCTCAGGAGCACTCGGCCCAGCCCTCCTCGGCGGGCGCGGGGGCGGCGGCCCGCACCGCGGTGCGCGCCATCCACGACGCCACCGTGACTACCAGCCTCGCCGGCACGTGCGAGCTTGCCTCCAGCCGGCGGAGCAGCGCAGCCTCCGCGCAGCCGGATCCGGCGATCACCGACCAGAGCGCGGCGGCCATCGCGACGCGGAGCGGGACGCGGGAGGCGGAGACACCACGGCCTAGCGCCCGGAGCGCGCCGGCCGCCCTGGCCGCCCGCCGCCGCGCCGTTCCCGGCGCGAGGCCCATCCGCTTGGCCCACCCCTCGAGGACCGCCTCCGCCCGCGCGCGACGGTGCTTGCACCCGGACCGCCTCCTCCCCGCCGCCCGCGTCGACGCGGAGGCGGCCGCGCACGAGTCGGCGGTGGACAAGCATGAGGAGCTGGACGACGACTCCGAGTCCTCGCCCGCGGATCCGGCGTCCTCGCCCGCGGCCGCGTGGACGAGCCGGCGGCGCAGGTGCCTGGAGGCGAGGAAGTTGGCGCCGTGCACCTTGGCGTCGCAGGGCACGCAGAGGAACGCCGAGTCCGCCGCGCAGTGCACCGCCGCGACGGCCCCGCACAGCTCGCACCCCACGATCGCGCCCGCGCACTTGTCGGCCGCCATTACGAACAACAGTTTCTCTTCTCGATCCGCGCTCGCAGCCTCGAGGCGGAGGGTTGGATCGCTGCGCACGGCTGCAAAGCAATCCCACCGGAGCTAACGTTCCGGGAAGGAGGGACACAGCGGCGACCGCGAGTTACAGAGGGGGGACAGGAGAGACCTGGTCTCTGCGATCTGCGCCGAGGTCGGGAACCAAACCGCGGCGTGGGCAGAGGCGATGCGAGAGGGGAGATGGGTTTGGACGGACTTTGGAGTCGGCAGGCAGCTCGGGTGGAGGATATTTAAAGAGGCCCCCTCGGCTGCCGAGTGCCGATGGAGACCAGTGGCTCCTAGCGGCGAAGCGTAGTCCTGCTCCTGTGCGTTGCCACCACTCATCACTGGGGCCCGTGCGTTTGTTCGATTAATCGGTAGGCCGTGGAGAAAAGAATGTGGAGCGTGCGGTTTTCCGTTTGGGAGTGTGTGGACGGCGGGGGTCGGGGTGTTGGGTGGGGCTCGATCTTATTTGTGGCTGACGTTCCTCGCTGTGTTGTACGCCGAGATATTTTCCGCGGATGCAAGTGGGCAGGATTCTGGTACTAGTATGGGAACTAGCTGGCTGCCGGTGCCGTTGCCGCCTTAAATGCAACTTAACAGAGCCGTCTGATGCGAGATGGAGGGTGTGGATTTGATCACAAATGAAGGGCAGTGGACAAGTCATCCTCATTTCCCTGATTTCAATTATGGGACTCATGTTTTTTTTTTTGCAAAATCTTATGGGGCTCGGACATCACCCTTTGGATGGCAGATCCAGCGGCCCTGATGCTCTCGGAACATCATCAGATGTATACTCAGGCCGGGGCACAAGGGGGTGCAACCTGTGCGGGCACACAGGGCCCAGCCTTTTGGAGCCCCAAATTTTGCACTCTATGGTACTATGCTTTTTTATATGGGCCTCTTCCGGTCTTCCAAAGTTCCACCTAGGTCATTGTCTGGCGGCTGTCTGGCGGCTGGACGTACCACACGAGCGATCGAACAAAACGAGCGACAATGAAGCGCCGCGTCGACGCATCTCTTCGTGTTTTCGGCTGGCGGCCATCAACACGGCATCCGGCTGGTTAGGGCTCCTCCTTGGCTACTTGCTCACTGCTCAGGTCTCACCATCTCAAGAGGGCGGGACCAAGCAAGAATCCTTACCCTTTCTATGTCTCATCTATTTTATCTGTTCTTGAATCTTTGATGCCTTGATGACTTGTATCAGGTGTCAATGACGAACGATAGCCCGTAGCTGACAGGGAAGATCTGAAGGCAAGGAAAGTGCAAACCATCTCCCGATCTCCGGGTTCTTAAGTGTTGTCATGTCGATAACCGATGATCCCGTGAGGGCTTGACTATGAGTTTCGATTTCCATCAGCTATTTTGTTTTGCTAAATCTTGTAGCTAAATTTACTCTTTCATCTATTCATTTAGTACTGCAAGATCCAAGTCATGTCTTTATTTCGAAAACATGAATTTAGTTACCAAAAGTGTAGAAAGAAATAAAAAAATTGAGGATTTAACTCAGTCTTAGAAAGCATATATGGATAAGTTTTTCTTAAAAAGCCACAACTATGTTTTGATAAGGGTGTGTCTAGGTCTCAGTCGACTGAGACTTAACCAAGTCTCAGTCAAGTGATATAGTATATGAAAAGAAAAAAGAAAAAAAAGAAAAAGATTTTTTTTATGAATCTCAATGCAAGATCAATGGAATATAACATCGACTGAGACATAATGAAGTCTAAGTCGACTGAGACTTAGCAAAACTGTTTTGATAATCGATCACTTGATCAATACCATGCATGTGATAATAATGTTGACAATTATCTCAACCCGAGAGATGGCCAGGCAGAGATAGAAAATAATGTTGAGGTTGAAGAATATTATTGATAATAATGTATTATTTTAGAGCAAGTAGGGGCCCATTTTAGAGTTCAATACAGGGCTTTATATTTTTGCCGGCCCGGAGCAACGAAATCATCAGCTGCCAACGAAAATGACACATCAACGAAATATAAAATATAATCCATTGAAATGACACCTGGCTTCAAATTGTAGTTTACTTTAATTCATGTTGAGTTGAGGTACAACCACAGAATAGCTACAGTGTCTATGGCTCATGATGTATTTGCCATACCATTTACTCCCTCTGTATCATAATATTTGTCTTTCTAGCAGTTCAATTTGAACTAATTTGGGTCCGGATTTCTGAACTCATCGCATCGTTGATGCCCCACAATGGTAACTCAAGTGTGCTTAAGCACCATTCTATTTTTGTACAGTTGAAGCTCGTACTTGCCAACAACATGGCATATATTTTTGATTTCTTTGACCTATCAACTCTCACATTCGTTCTTGTCCAACACTATAAAAAAACACTTTAGTTGCCACCTGCGATCAAATCTCACCATTCAGGTGTTGTTACCACAAGACACCTGGAGTATTCTAAGGCCTCTTGATTGATGTGAATAATATAATAGGGCTTTGATAAGCGGCCACAATTAAACGACACGTTAAACATATATGTAGCTCGTGGCATAATCATATGTCAACGAGAGAGGCAAAGTGGGCCGTTGGTTTTGGTGGCCGAAACTCGTCGAGCGATCCATGTCCACAAAACCTTAGTCGCACTCAAAGAGTTTATTATTCTCATTCTCGAAGGAGAACTTACAGATTGCTTTTGGTTGCTTCGTTTGTCATGTATCCTTTTGGGGGTTGGATCGGAAATATATAGACATGTATAATGAAATGTGATGTTCTCTTTGTTTCATTTGAACAGTTTGTAATGTTTGAATTTGAATGGTTAAGTTTAAAACATTAATTTTAATATATATATATATGAATTGTGGTTACTTCAATTCTCTAGTTTCAAATAAATATGGTGTGATAGTGTATTTTTGTTAGAGTATGTATGCAAACATTTGAATGAATCGACAAATGAATCATTGTTTGGTGAATTAAGTTTTAAGGGATGGGCTAGTTGGCCGAAAGTATAATTGAAAAATAGGGAATTAACGGATGGGAAATAGGATGGATAACTAAAATATGAGGTATGTGGCAAAGATGCACTAAGGCTTCTTGATTTGATGTGGATAATATAATACGGCTTTGACAAACGGCCACGGTTAAACGATCCAAAAAGACATGGAAGCATCTAGAGTGTGTAGTTTGTGGCAGAATCACCGTGAGCCGTTGGTTTTGGTGGCTGGCAGGAACTCGTCCAGCGATCTATGTCCACAAAACTTAGTTCCATGCGAAGAGTTTAATATTCTCATTCTAGAAGTCTAACTCATACACTGCTTTCTTTTGCTATGTACTCTTTGGGGTTGGATCAAAAAAATATACTAGATATGTATGATGAGACATGATATTCTCTCCCAGCCAAAAAAGAGAAAAAGATATGATATTCTCTCTCCTATATGGGGTCATGGGTGATGGAATCTTAACTTTAATTATCGCTTGAGAAATGTTATCTGCTCTCAAATCGTTCTTCTCAAGAACAACCATTTCTGCTTTGTTTGGTCATGTATGGTTATCTGTCTGGCCCCTCTTTGTATCTTGCTTTTTTTGGACATATCTTGACGGATTGGTTCGTTTGGGTGTTGATCACTTTCCATTTTAGTGCTGCAGATAGGCTTGATGCGCCTAATCCGGCTACCACATGGGGGGTCCAACTTGGATAAAAAAGACGCTGTGATGCCTTGCAAAGCAACATGAATCGAAATGTGAGGTTCATGCAAGAACTTCAATTGATTTAATTTTTTGCACAGAACCGTGGGCCATACATACTGCTTGTGTGGTGATCTAGAGCACTACGCTCAGCTGGCCACGTCCACTGATTAATTAACCGGCTCGTCGTTAGAAAGATCTTAGCTAGTGGATGGTAATTAGTTTAGTTTTATGCATGCTACGGTTGCGTGCCTTGGCAAGGCTCGCTCCTACTCCACGCCGTGGCGACGCACGCCAGAAAATATCCGTGGCGACACCATGCGCCATGCGGCCACTGCCGAGACCAGGCAACCAGTACTCCGGTAGTAATACTATAGTCCGATTAGGCGCGGATTCCTCGCCGATTAAGTCGTTGTTAAAGATGCACTCGAGCGGAGTCGGCGTGTGGTCGGTAACCTCGGGCTAATCTCCGTTGGGCTACTGACAGCCATGCGATATGGCGTGTCGTGGCGTGGTCGTAGGGGCTTTGGAGAAGCTTAATCAAAGATGCGAATGACACGCGTGGTGTGCGTGGCTCTATTCAGGGCTGTGGTTAGGCAAGTGGCCGCGGATCAACGACATGGATATATATTTCTCTGAAAATGTGTCTGAATGATAACAAAATAAGATTCTTGGAGATGCTGAGGAGCTAGCCAAGTGGAGCCAGCATATGTGAATGCTTGATCAGGGGTTGACTGCTTTCTGCTCACTAGAAATGAAAGAAATGCCGGGGACTGGGAAAGGTGCTTGTTTCCCGGTTGTGTACAGCCATACATCCTTCGCTCGCTGCGTACTCGTCGTCGCGTGGACCAACGACATCGCCTGGCCAGGGACTCTGCCCGTCTGCCGGCCGTTGCGCGCAGAGCTAGCCACCGGACGCGTGGACGGCCTCGGAGCCGCCTCCCCCCGTACGCAGTACGTGCCGCTCGTTCACGGTCACCACGTGCACGCGTACCACGTAAACAGTACGCTGGACGGACGATCGGTACACGACCGGCCAGCTCGTCCACGCCAAGCAAAGCAAACCCCCGGGCCGGCAGCCAACCGTCCCGACGCGATCACCGCGCCCATCGACCGTGTCGCGTCGCGTCCTCCTGCGTTCCTGTGCGTCACCCGGAAGGGACGGGAAGCCGTCGCGGGCGGCGTTGACAACATGTGGTGATCCGCGACCCGGACGCCCCGGTCGATCGGCCCCCAGGGAAATATCTCGGGATGGGCTGGCGGTGGAAATGGCCGTGCTGCCCTCGGCGCCTGCGGCCGCGCGCGCGAGGACAGGGGCAGGAAGGTGACTTGGGAGATCGAGCCGACTCGCCACTCGCCAGCCACGAAGAAGCGGGGAGGAAAAGGAGTGACGGCGACGGCGGCGGGGCCAAGTGGGCCGGGCGACGCGGACGGCTCCTCGTCCGGCCACGGCCAGCGCGCGCCCGCCGTGTGCTCGCGACACGTACTACGTCGCTCCGATCTCTCATGCAGTGTGTGTGTGTGCGCGTTGTGGCGGGAGGACGTGTGGACCGGCGCGTCGTCGGTGACGACTGGCCCGTCCCGGCCAGTCACCGGTGTACGTGCTGCAAGGGACTCTACAGTAGGGGCTGGTCACTGTTGCGTCCCGTCTGTCAGGGGCGGTGGGCTCGGGAACGTGTGGTGCTGCGCGTGTGCGCACGTGAACGACCGGATGGATAGCTCCACGTGGTGATGTGGAGCTGCGGCAAAATTTCGCGTTTTGACCCTTTTCTAAAAGTAAATCGAGATCTGACCCTAGTTTGTAAAAAATTTGGGATCTGATCATTTCTTATCGCCAAGGTCCCCGACGGTAGGGTAACAGTCTACCGTCAAGGGCCTTGGCGGTAGGAAACACCCCTACCGCCAAACAGACTGACGGTAGGCTGTTATACCCTATCGCCAGGGGCCTTGGCGGTAGGTGCGAGCATGGACTGTATTTTGTACTTAGAAAAAAAAACAACCCTACCGCCAGGGGCCTTGGCGGTAGGTTGTTATACCCTACCACTAGGGGCCTTGTCGGTAGGCTGTTATACCCTACCGCCAGAGGACTTGGCGGTAAGAAAAGGGTCAGATCCCGAATTTTTTGCAAAGTAGGGTCAGATCTCAAATAAGTTTCCAAAAAGCGTCAAAACACGAAAATTTGCCTGGAGCTGCTCTTAAGGGCGTGTTTGGTTGTTTGTGTATGGCCCAGCCTGGCCTGTGCGGGAAGAAATTGGTCTGTTTGGTTGCCTGCGTATACTGTGCGGCCCGCATAGCACAGAACTTAAAGCACTTTCAGGCAAGGCCCAGGGGAAACGCCCGAATCGGCAGTAGCTCGCGAGCCTGGCTCGGACAACGTAGGGGAGGGCGACGCGCTTCTCTCCTCGTGCGACCAGGGAGATGGCGCGAGCTCGCCCACGTCGCCAAAAAATCGGCGGGAGGATTTCGGCTCACCTCCTACCGAGTCTGCCCCTATTTAGCCCCCTCCCTCGCCGCCCCAACTCCAGCCACCATTCTCCCTCCCTTCAAGCTTTCCCGCCGACGCGCGTCGGTACCGATGAGCAGGTAAGCGACGCATCTTCATCGGTCGGCGGTTCACGGCGTCGGCGGTCCTTCACCGGCCGGCGGTGATCTTCTACGACCGTTCCCCCTCTCGTCCTCGAGCTACAGCCATGGCCTCCGTGAGTTTAATCCCCCTTTCTCTCTGTTCCTTCTAGCTAGGCCTGAGCTGCACCTAGGGTTTGATGTAGATGCATGGTTGATTAGTGCTCTGATCTGTGAGCTCATATGGTTGATTGCTATGCTACGGTTGCAATTTATGGTAGGGTTAGATGTTCAAGCATGTGGTAGGCTAGATTAGTAGTAGAGTTTGAAGTTGAAACTTGTGCTTGTATTGATTCATGCTTAGATCTGTGATTTGTAGCTATTGGTGGTCCATTTGTAGCATGTTGTTTGTTGTAGATGTATCAACCTGCTCATAGATTGTCCAGTATGCTTAGTATGATAGCGATGAACCATGTGCTTAGTATGATAGTGATGAAGCATGTGCTTGGTATGATAGTGATGAACCATGTACATGTATGCTCCTGCTTTCATGGATTCTTCGGTATGTTGTGTTATCTTACTGTCAAAGCGTGGTACGATTGTAGGACATGACCACACAGACACAAGATCTTAGTCAGGCCCTTGTCCTGTCCGACAGCCAGTTTGCTCCATTGTTTGTCGAGGACTCGCAGCCTATGTCCAAGATGGCACCGGATTCAGAGGTGTTCGCGTCTGATTCTGTGTATGTGCCAGTAGTGCTCGTTGAGCAAACTCCTCCTTCTGCTACTGCTGCCGCTGCACTCAAGGTAGCAACAGGAAAGGCAAAGAAGGATGGTAGGTCGAACAACATGAAGTGGCAGCCGTTCATGTCCACGTTCGTGCTGAACAAGATGTGTGAGCTCATCTCTAGTGGAGTTAGGACTGACAAGGGTTTCAAGGAGGTGCACTTGAACACCATTGCGAAGTAGGTGTTTGAGTTATATGGGCAGGAGGTGTCCGCCATCCAAGTGTACAACCACCTGAGAAAGTGGAGAGGTCGATGGATCCAAGTGTCCAAGCTGAGAGACCTTAGCGGCGCCTCATGGAATGAGAACACATGCTCCATAGTTCTGGAGGCACAACACTACGCCGGCCATGTCGCGGTTAGCTCACAACCCTCTTTCTTTTCACACTGTCCATCATTGCCTACTCCTAATCGCAACTAACAACACTTGTGTTTCATTCTTAGGACCACCCAAGGGACGCTGCGTTCCTCAGCACACCCACACAGAACTACAGCTAGATGCAGCACATCTTCTCCTTCGGGCTGGCAACTGGGAAGCATGCCATGGGCTCAGGGGAGCCTCTTGGTTCTCCCATGCCAGACTTCCCTGGGACCCCGAACGTCGAGGTCCTTGATGGACCTGACAAGCCCTTCGACCACGTCTATGATAGGAAGAGGAAGAGAGGAGGCCTGATGGAGGAGGAGATCAATGTCTTTTGCAGCATGACTGAGGCAATGAAGGAGGTAGCAACAGCCATCAGGGAGTGCAAGCCCCTCGACATCCACCCTGCCTTGTATGGCATTATCATGACCCAGGGTGGCTTCAGCGACGAGGCTCATGGCAGCTCCTAACCACCTGCTTGACAACAAGGGCCAGTGTGTTGGGTTCGTTGCCATGGCAGACGCTCACATGGTGTTGTGGCTCAGGACCTGGCTGGGCAAGCACTACTACTAGAGTAGTGCGGCCTGTGAGCATGCATGATCCCCGACGGCAATGGCGATGGAGGTGGCGACGACGACGACGATGAAGATGACGACGTACATTTTGTGTAGTTAGGGCTGGAAAACTATTTGATGGTCTGTATATATTGGTGAGGTGGTATATACTAACCCCTCACGATGATGGTGAACTTGTAGTGGTAGGACGACACCCTCTTTTGGATGTGGTGGTAGGATAACATGATGGTAGTGCTAGGTAGAACTTGCTATGACATATGATCATGCATGCTTTACTTCTTCTCTTCCGCTCCATTATTGTTTGTGTGCTACTTTGCTGGCTACTTGTGTGCTCCATTGATTGCTCCTTCAACTCTTGCTCTTGTGCATTGCTAGGGCAAGTGGTATGCCGTGTTCATCGATAAAGCTCTAGTGGTTTACAATTCATGGGAAGAAGCCAGTGCACAAGTGGCATCGTATAGCAACAACAGCCATAGAGGGTTCAAGACTAGGAAGGCAACGGAACAAGTTTACTCCAACTAGGTGCGAAAGCACAGAGGCAGCAGTGTTGACAGTGGCAATGTGATAGCCTGGCTTATTAGGGATGATAGACTACTCATATCAATAAGGAATTCCTTCTTTTCTGGAAGCCCATTCGGAGAGAACTCCAAAGTTAAGCGTGCTCAGCTTGGAGTAGTTTCAGGATGGGTGACCGACCGGGAAGTTGGTCCCGGGTGCGCATGAGTGAGGACAAAGTGCGCAAAAAAGACTAGTATTGATCTGTGAGGCCAGTCTAGATCCCGCCAGGAGTAACAACCACCGCTGGGTGTGTCCAGGGCGTTACAAGTTGGTATCAGAGCCGACCCTCGCGATTACACGGATGTTTGCAGACAGGTGCGAGGTCATGTTGTTCATGACGTTTGTAACCCGTCGTGGCACACGGCATGGCACATGTGCCGGACTGGAAGCACAGACGTATGTGCCAAGAGGGAACGTTCCTGTGGTCCAATGAGGACGTCGGTTTCTCTGAGTGGGGGTGTTGGCTTATTAGGGATGATAGACTACTCATATCAATAAGGATTTCCTTCTTTTTCGAAAGCCCATTCGGACAGAACTCCCAAGTTAAGCGTGCTCGGCTTGGAGTAGTTTCAAGATGGGTGACCGACCGGGAGGTTGGTCCCGGGTGTGCATGAGTGAGGACAAAGTGCGAAGAAAAGACTAGTATTGATCTGTGAGGCCAGTTTAGATACCGCCAGGAGTAACGACCACCGGCGGGTATGTCCGGGGCGTTACAGGCATGGTTGAAGGTGTCAAAGTGGAAGGTGCTAAGGTGCATTGTCAGTTTGGGCTGAAACTAAAGAACTTCATCATCTTCACCCAGTTCATCGCCATTGCTGTGCTATGGCGTTGATGTGCTAGGTGTGATCATGGTGGGTAAGCTCATCAACTAGGGTACAAGGTAAATACACCATGTACGCCGTATGCAATCAAACACCGTGTTCATGTGCCGCTTGAGCCAATGCAGGCAACCAAACAATATGCACTTGCGTATTACCTAATGCATGGACCCTAGATGCAGGCAACCAAACAACTTGCAGATAACGCATTTGGGATATTTTTACTCAACCGAACTGGGTTGAGAAGTGTATACAATACAGCTACTGTTCAAAACTTAACCAAAGACGTCCTAAGTTTCATTCTAGAGTTTTATTTACTTTCACGGAGATGTGGCACTTAATCTCGACGCCTTTGATTCCACCAACCGGGCCAAAAGCATCGAAACCTTGTTTCTTAATAAAAATATTACTTTATTGAAGAGTTTTTTCTTAATCAAAATGGCAAGTCTTTGCCTCATCATAAAAAAAGAGATGAGTTAAAGCTATTCTCATGCCGCTCGACAGATGAACAAATAAAAAATACATTTATCATACCCCCTTTGTTCACTTTATAAGGCCTCAAAGACATTTCAAACAACATGTAAAGCAACCTACTTTTAATTGTCTCAGACGACTTATAAAAGTGAACAGAGGGAGTAGTAAGAGCAACTCCAATAGGGTGACCCATTTCGTCCGCCTGCGTTCGTTTGGGTCGGCGCGAACAAAAGAGGAGGCCCAACGCGCCGACCCAATCCCAAATCGAGTCCGCTTCGCGCCCGCACCAACACATTTGCGACCCAAATTTGCGTCCAAAATGCGTCGGCACAGACGCGGAACGGATGACACGCGCGCCTTCTCGGTGTCCGCCGCGTCCACACCTGACGGTCGTTCAACTGCCCGCGGTCAGCCTGGTCAGCTTAGTTTATGACCTTGGGCACCACGCGTTAGCGATGACGGTCATCCCTTTTTAAGCCGACTGTGCGGCGGGGCCGTCCTCCTCCGCTTCCAGCCAGCCCCCGTCCCCATCTAGCTACACGCTGCTCCCCCGTCGGCGGCAAACCTTAGTGATGGAGTCATGGACTAAGGGGTGCTTGGACGACAGCCCATTGTATACGGGCCGGATTGGTGGAGCCGTACTATGGAAGGAATTCAATGGAGCCATGGTGTGCCCTCCAAGTCAAGAAGGCGTCGAATCTCCTTTATTCTTTACTAGCAAAAGGGCCCGTGCGTTGCAACGTGAGAAAAGAATACCACTTGCTCTTAATTTATAAAAAATGGTCTATAATATGAGGATTTGTAGCCACGACCCTGATAAAGATGGTCTTAGACTACAAAAGCACTGTTCATGATTCCACAGGTCTCCTATTTCAACAAGGCTTGCAGGTAGATTTAATACGTACAAAGAAACGGACAAGTGATCTTCAATTTCGTCTCCAATCCTGATTTTGCTCAGGTGTTTATCTCCAATCCGGATCAATACTGTTATGAAAAAAAGATGGATAATGCATTATTGATTAAGATTGCACCCTAGGTAGTATATTTTAATGGTTAACAGGTAAAATAACATCATATTCAGATTCTACATATTTTTCTAATCAAATTACATATATTAAATGTTAAATTTGAAGTTACAGTTTAGATGATACGAGTATTTAAAAAAAACATTTGATATGTACTGCGGGTTTAATGTCAAAATTATCAATGGGTTTTCTCTAAAATAGCATGACGGACTAAGAATATCTATTTCCTTTATTAGTAGGTATAGATTGTAACATATCTTTGGTAACCCTGACCCTATCGGTGTCTATATAAACCGAAGGGTGTATTCATTAGGGACAGAGCTATTCTTCATCCACCATAGCCTAGGGTTAGCTCATACTGATCTCGGTGTAGATCTACTCTGTAAACCATGATATACAATCAATACAATAGAGCAGGATGTAGGGTCTTACCTCCTTGAGAGGGCCCGAACCTGGGTAAAAACCGTGTCTCCTATCTCATGTTACCATCGATCCTAGATCCATAGTTCGGGACCCCCTACTCCGAGGTCTGCCGGTTTTGACACCGACGTTGGTGCTTTCATTGAGAGTTCCGTTGTTGGATCACCGAAAGAATCCATGGCTCAACCGATCGTTAGAGATCACGTACACACTGGAGGCTCTCCCGCCCTAGTCATCTCCTCGTGTTCGGCAACATACTTCTACGCGCCGATCACGTTGGTGGCCTCGACTAGGTTGAAGGTTCCTCCCCCGTAAGGGAACTCACCTGCCCGGGGCCTTAACCCTAAGGCCAACAAACTTGCAAGGATCAAGCATCCCCCAGCGCCCGACCCTAGAGCCAGGCCCTCACAGATAACTTACAAGATCTCCTTTCGAATTACCGGGGATTTCGACACCTCCTAGTGCCCAACCTACAGACCACTAGGTAAACCTGTTTCGTGCAATGGGTATATCTGTTGCCAGGTCTATGGCTTACGATCTGATCGGGCTTAAAACTGACGACCGTGAAATCAACACCCCTCCAGTCACGCACCTCGTTGCCACCGTCGAAGAGGCCCAACAGGGATCACAACCTCACAAGCTGAAGACAGTGTACACTCCAGTATCTAGCTCAGAGTGAGACATCGGCCCGGAGACACATCCAGACTTAGACCCCAGCGCATAATTTGGCCTCAAGCTGATTGATAACCCACAAGTATAGGGGATCGCAATAATTTTCAAGGGTAGAGTATTAAACCCAAATTTATTGATTCGACACAAGGGGAGCCAAAGAATACTCAGCAGCTGAGTTGTCAATTCAACCACACCTGGAAGACTTAATATCTGCAGCAGAGTATTTAGTAGCAAAGTAGTATGGAAGTAACGGTAATGGTGGCAAAAGTAACAGTAGCAGTTTTGTAATGATGGTGACAACATCAGTAACAAAAGTAACAAAGCAAGTATCAATATGGAACGAACTCGTAGGCAATGGATCAGTAATGATAGGTGTCGGATAATATTCATCATGTAGTAGTTATAACCTAGGGTGACACAGAACTAGCTCCAATTCATCAATGTAATGTAGGCATGTATTCCGAATATAGTCATACGTGCTTATGGAAAAGAACTTGCATGACATCATTTTTCCTACCCTCCCGTGGCAGCGGGGTCCTAATGGAAACTAAGGGATATTAAGGCCTCCTTTTAATAGAGTATCAGACCAAAGCATTAGCACTTTGTGAATACATGAACTCCTCAAACTATGGTCATCACCGGGAACTGTTCCGGCTATTATCACTTGCTACTTCTCGAGCTTGCGTTGTATTCCCTCGAAGCGGAAAGGGTGATGCAGCACAGTAGCGTAAGTATTTCCCTCAGTTTTTGAGAACCAAGGTATCAATCCAGTAGGAGACCACGCGCAAGTCCTTCGCACCTGCACAAACAAATAAGAACTTCGCAGCCATTGCGATAAGGGGTTGTCAATCCCTTTACGGTCACTTACGAAAGTGAGATCTGATAGATATGATAGTTTGATATTTTTGGTATTTTTCGATATAAGAACAAAAAGTAAAAACAACAAAGTAAAGTAGATTGTAGATTGATATGTTGAGAATAGACCCGGGGGCCATAGGTTTCAGTAGTGGCTTCTCTCATGATAGTAGAATTCTACGGTGGGTGAACGAATTACGGTCGAGCAATTGATAGAAAAGCGAATAATTATGAGAATATCTAGGTATGATCATTATATATAAGCATCACGTCCGTGACAAGTAGACCGAAACGATTCTACATCTACTACTATTACTCCACACATCGACCGCTATCCAGCATGCATCTAGAGTATTAAGTTCATAAGAACAGAGTAATGCTTTAAGCAAGATGACATGATGTAGAGGGATAAACTCACGCAATATGATATAAAACCCATCTTTTTATCCTCGATGACAACAATACAATACGTGCCTTGCTGCCCCTGCTGTCACTGGGAAAGGACACTACAAGATTGAACCCAAAGCCAAGCACTTCTCCCATCGCAAGAACTATAGATGTAGTAGGCCAAACCAAACCGATAATTCGAAGAGACTTGCAAGGATATTATAATCATACATAAAATAATTCAGAAAAGAACCAAATATTTCTCATAGATAATCTTGATCATAAACCCACAATTCATCGGATCTCGACAAACACACCACAAAAAGATTACATCGAATAGATCTCCTCGAAGATCGAGGAGAACTTGGTATTGAGATCCAAAAAGAGAGAAGAAGCCATCTAGGTACTAACTATGGACCCGAAGGTCTGTGGTAAACTACTCACAACTCATGGTGAGGCGATGGTGTTAATGTAGAAGCACTCCGTGGAAGACCCCCCCCCTCTGACGGAGCTCCGGAATAGGCCCCAAGATGGGATCTCACGGGAACAGAAGGTTGCGGCGGTGGAATTAGGGTTTTCTCTGTTGCTTCAATGTTTTCAGGGTACATGGGTATATATAGGAGGAAGGAGGGCATCGAGGGAGCAATGTGGGGCCCACGGGGCAGGGGGCGCGCCCAAGGGGAGGGGGCGCGCCCTCCACCCTCGTGGACGCCACGTGTGCCCTATGCCTTGGTTCTGAAGTCTCCCGTGAAAATATCGTTCCAAAATTATCTCCCCCGAAGGTTTCATTCCGTTTGGACTCCGTTTGATATTCCTTTTCTGCAAAACCCTAAAATAGGCAAAAAAAATAGCAATCTGGACTGGGCCTTTGGGTTATTAGGTTAGTCACAAAAATAATATAAAAGTGTATAATAAAGCCCATTAAACATCTAAAACATCATATATAATAGCATGGAACAATAAAAAATTATAGATACGTTGGAGACGTATCAAGCATCCCCAAGCTTAATTCCGGCTCGTCCTCGAGTAGGTAAATGATAAAAATAGAATATTTGATGTGGAATGCTAACCAACATAAATTTTCAATGTAATTCTCTTTATTGTGGAATGAATGTTCAGATCCGAAAGATTCAAGACAAAAGTCTATATTGACATAAGAAATAATGTTACTTCAAGCATACTAACAAAGCAATCATGTCTTCTCAAAAATACATGGCTAAAGAAAGTTATCCCTACAAAATCATATAGTCTGGTTATGCTCCCTCTTCATCACACAAAATATTCATATCATGCACAACCCCGGTTTTAGCCAAGCACTTGTTTTCTTACTCATTTTTTTCAAACCTTTCAACTTTCACGCAATACATGAGCGTGAGCCACGTATATAGCACTATGGGTGGAATAGAGTGGTGGTTGTGGAGAATACAAAAGATGAGGAAGATAGTCTCACATCGACTAGGTGTATCAACGGGCTGTGGAGATGCCCATCAATAGATATCAATGTGAGCGAGTAGGGATTGCCATTCAACGGATGCACTAGAGCTAAAAATGTATGAAAGCTCAACAAAAGATACTAAGTGCGCGTGCATCCAACTTGCTTGCTCATGAAGACCTAGGGCATCTGAGGAAGCCATCGTTGGAATATACAAGCCAAGTTCTATAATGAAAATTCCCACTAGTATATGAAAGTGACTAAACAAGAGATTCTCTATCATGAAGAACATGGTGCTACTTTGAAGCACAAGTGTGGAAAAAGATAGTAACATTGTCCCTTCTCTCTTTTCTCTCATTTTTTTGGAGGGGCTTTCTCTTTTTTTTATTTAGCCCCTCTCTATATTTTTTTGGGCCATCTCTTTTTTTATTTGGCCTTTCCTCACATGGGACAATGCTCTAATAATGATGATCATCACACTTTTATTGATTTAAAACTCAATATTACAACTTGATACTAGAACAAAGTATGACTCTATATGAATGCCTCCGGCGGTGTACCAGGATGTGCAATGAATCAAGAGTGGCATGCATGAAAAATTATACATGGTGGCTTTGCCACAAATAAGATGTCAACTACATGATCATGCATGACAATATGACAATATGAAGCGTGTCATATAAATGGAACGGTGGAAAGTTGCATGGCAATATATCTCGGAATGGCTATGGAAATGCCATGACAGGTAGGTATGGTGACTGTTTTGAGGAAGGTATATGGTGGGTGTATGGTATCGGTGAAAGTTGCGGTACAAGAGAACCTAGCAATGGTGGAAGGGTGAGAGTGCGTATAATCCATGGACTCATCATTAGTCATAAAGAACTCATATACTTATTGAAAAAATTTACGAGTCATCAAAATAAAGCAATCAACGCATGCTCCTAGGGGGGAGGTTGGTAGGAGTTAACCATCGCGCGCCCCCGACCTCCACACAAAGCATGACACTCTACAAATACCTCATGCTCTAACTTCGTCACCTAGCGGTTCACCATACGTGCATGCTACGGTAATCACAAACTTTAACACAAGTGTTTCTCAATTTCATAATAACTCCACTAGCATGACTCTAATATCGCTATCCTCATATCTCAAAATAATCATCAAGTATCAAACTTCTCATCATATTCAATGCACTTTGTATGAAAGTTTTTACTACATTTATCTTGGATGCCTATCATATTAGGACTAGTTTTATAACCAAAGCACATTACCATGCTGTTCTAAAAGACTCTCAAAAGGGTATAAGTGAAGCATGAGAGATAAAAAAATTCTACAAAATAAAATCACCATCGTGCTCTAAAAGATATAAGTGAAGCACTAGAGCAAAACTATTTAGCTCAAAAGATATAAGTGAAGCACATAGAGTGTTCTAACAAATTCTAGGCCATATTTATCTCTCTAAAAAAGGTGTGTCCAGCAAGGATGATTGTGGAAAACTAACAAGCAAAGACTCAAATCATACATGACGCTCCAAGTAGAACACATATCATGTGGTGAATAAAAATATAGTCCCGAGTATAGTTATCGATAGATGAAGACGAAAGAGGGGATGCCTTTCCGGGGCATCCCCAAGCTTAGGATTTTGGTTGTCCTTGAATTTTACCTTGGGGTGCCTTGAGCATCCCCAAGCTTAAGCTCTTGCCACTCTTTGTTTCATAGTCCATCAAAGCAATACTCAAAACTTGAAAACTTCATAACACAAAACTTAGCCAAAAATTTCGTGAGCTCCGTTAGTATAAGAAAACAATCCACCACTCAAAGGTACTGTAATGAATTCATTATTTGTTTATATTGGTGTTAAACCTACTGTATTCCAACTTCTCTATGATTCATATCCTCAAATAATACTCATAGATTCATCAAAATAAGCAAACAACACACGAAAAACAGAATCTCTCAAAAACATAACAGTCTGTAGTAATATGTAACTTTCGCATACTTCTGTAACTCCAAAGAATGAAATAAATTGGTAAACATGAGGAATTTGTCTATTAATCATCTGCAAAAAGAATAAACTAAATAGCACTCTCCAGTAAAATCTGGTGACTATTCTAGTGAGCGCTAACGTTTCTGTTTTTTACAGCAAGATCATATAAACTTCACACAAGTCTTCCCAAAGGTTCTACTTGGCAACAACACTAATTAAAACACAAAGCCACATCTAAATAGAAGCTAGATGTAATATTTATTCCTAAACAGAAGCAAAAACAAAGAAAATAAAATTGGGTTGCCTCCCAACAAGCGCTATCGTTTAACGCCCCTAGCTAGGCTCGATACAAGGATAGATCTAGGTATTGCCATCTTTGGAAGGCAATCCATAAGTGGCTCTCATAACAGATTCATATGGTAGTTTAATTTTGTTTATAGGAAAGTGTTCCATGCCTTTCCTTAACGCAAATTGGAATCTAATATTTCATTCCTTCATATCAATAATTGCACCAATCGTTCTAAGGAAAGGTTTACCAAGAATAATAGTACATGAAGGATTGCAATCTATATCAAGAACAATGAAATCTACGGGCACATAATTCCTATTGGCAACAATAAGAACATCATTAATCCTTCCCATAGGTTTCTTAATAGTAGAATCCGCAAGATGCAAATTTAAAGAACAATCGTCAAGCTCATGGAAACCTAACAAATCACACAAAGTTTTTGAGATAGTGGAAACACTTGCACCCAAATCACACAAAGCAAAGCATTCATGATATTTAATTTTAATTTTAATAGTAGGTTCCCACTCATCATAAAGCTTTCTAGGGATATAAACTTCTAATTCAAGTTTTTCATCATAAGATTGAATCAAAGCATCAACTATGTGTTTGGTAAAAGCTTTATTTTGACTATAAGCATGCAGAGAGTTTAGTACAGATTGCAACAAGGAGATACAATCAATCAAAGAGCAATTATCATAATTGAATCCCTTGAAATCCAACGTAGTGGGTTCATCACTATGCAAAGTTTTAATCTCTTCAATCCCACTTTTAACAATTTTAGCATCAAAATCTAAAAACTCCGAACCATTAGGACGCCTTTTAATTAAAGTAGACTCATCTCCAGTCCCATCTTTATCAAGATTCATACTAGAAAACAAGGATCTAATAGGAGACACATCAATAACTTTCAGATCTTCATCATTATTTTCATGATAACTAGAAGAACACGCTTTTATAAAGCTCTCTTTTTTAGCACGCATCCTAGCGGTTCTTTGTTTGCATTCATCAATGGAAATTCTCATGGCTTTGAGAGACTCATTGATATCATGCTTAGGTGGAATAGATCTAAGTTTCAAAGAATCAACATCAAGAGTAATTCTATCCACACTTCTAGCCAATTCATCAATCTTAAGATATTTTTCTTCAAGCAAAGCATTGAAATTCTTTTGCGAATTCATAAACTCCTTAACACTAGTTTCAAATTCAGAAGGCATCTTTCCATAAGAGTTATTGTAGGAATTACCATAATTATTAGAGGAATTACTAGGAAAAGGCCTAGGATTAAAGTTTCCTCTATAGCATTGTTACCAAAATTATTCCTACAAACAAAATTCACATCCAAAGATTCATTATTATTTTCAACCAACGTGGATAAAGGTGTATCATTAGGATCAGAAGAAGCACTCTTAGCAGCAAATAATTTCATAAGTTCACCCATCTTTCCACTCAAAACACTAATCTTTTCAATAGCACGCACTTTTGTACTAGTAGATCTTTCGGCGTGCCATTGAGAATAATTAACCATAATATTATCGAGGAGTTTGGTAGCTTCTCCTAAGGTAGTTTCCATGAAAGTGCCTCCTACGGCGGAATCTAAAAGATTTCTAGAAGCAAAATTCAAGCCAGCATAAAAGTTTTGTATAATCATCCATAAGTTCAAACCATGTGTAGGGAAATTACGTATCATTAATTTCATTCTCTCCCAAGCTTGTGCAACATGCTCATGATCTAGTTGCTTAAAATTCGTAATATTGTTTCTAAGAGAGATGATCTTAGCAGGAGGAAAATACTTAGAGATAAAAGCATCTTTGCACTTATTCCACGAATCAATACTATTTCTAGGCAAAGAGGAAATCCAAGTTTTAGCACGATCTCTTAGCGAAAACGGAAATAACTTCAATTTAACAATATCGTTATCTGTATCCCTTTTCTTTTGCATATCCCACAAATCAACAAAGTTGTTTAGATGGGTAGCGACATCTTCACTAGGAAGGCCGGGAAATTGATCTTTCATGACAAGATTTAAGAGAGCAGCATTGATCTCACAAGATTCAGGACCGGTAATAGGAGCAATCAGAGTGCTAATAAAATCATTATTGTTGGTATTGGAGAAGTCACACAATTTGGTATTGTTCTGAGCCATAGTGACAAGCAAACAATCCAACACACAAGCAAACAAGAAGTAAGCAAACGGTAAACACACAACAAAAAGAAGGGCAAATAAAACGGCAAGGGTGAAGTGGGGGAGAGGAAAACGAGAGGCAAATAAATGTAATGCGAAGGTAAGGGTTTGTCATAGGTACTTGGTATATGACTTTTGCGTAAGCCTCCCCGGCAACGGCGCCAGAAATTCTTCTTGCTACTTCTCGAGCTTGCGTTGTATTCCCTCGAAGAGGAAAGGGTGATGCAGCATAGTAGCGTAAGTATTTCCCTCAGTTTTTGAGAACCAAGGTATCAATCCAGTAGGAGACCACGCGCGAGTCCCTCGCACCTTCACAAACAAATAAGAACTTCGCAGCCAACGCGATAAGGGGTTGTCAATCCCTTTACGGTCACTTACGAAAGTGAGATCTGATAGATATGATAGTTTGATATTTTTGGTATTTTTGGATATAAGAACAAAAAGTAAAAACAACAAAGTAAAGTAGATTGTAGATTGATATGTTGAGAATAGACCCGGGGGCCATAGGTTTCAGTAGTGGCTTCTCTCATGATAGCAGAATTCTACGGTGGGTGAACGAATTACTATCGAGCAATTGATGGAAAAGCGAATAATTATGAGAATATCTAGGCATGATCATTATATATAAGCATCACGTCCGTGACAAGTAGACCGAAACGATTCTGCATCTACTACTATTACTCCACACATCGACCGCTATCCAACATGCATCTAGAGTATTAAGTTCATAAGAACAGAGTAATGCTTTAAGCAAGATGGCATGATGTAGAGGGATAAACTCAAGCAATATGATATAAACCCAATCTTTTTATCCTCGATGGCAACAATACAATACGTGCCTTGCTGCCCCTGCTGTCACTGGGAAAGGACACCGCAAGATTGAACCCAAAGCCAAGCACTTCTCCCATTACAAGAACTACAGATCTAGTAGGCCAAACCAAACCGATAATTCGAAGAGACTTGCAAGGATATTATAATCATACATAAAATAAATAAGAAAAGAACCAAATATTTCTCATAGATAATCTTGATCATAAACCCATAATTAATCGGATCTCGAAAAACACACCGCAAAAAGATTACATCGAATAGATCTCCTCGAAGACCGAGGAGAACTTGGTATTGAGATCCAAAAAGAGAGAAGAAGCCATCTAGGTACTAACTATGGACCCGAAGGTCTGTGGTAAACTACTCACAACTCATGGTGAGGCGATGGTGTTGATGTACAAGCACTCCGTGGAAGATCCCCCCCTCCAGCGGAGCTCCGGAACAGGCCCCAAGATGGGATCTCACGAGAACAGAAGGTTGCGGCGGTGCAATTAGGGTTTTCTCTGTTGCCTCGATGTTTTCAGGGTACATGGGTATATATAGGAGGAAGGAGGGCATCCGGGGAGCAACGTGGGGCCCACAAGGCAGGCGGGCGCGCCCAGGGGGAGGGGCACGCCTCCACCCTCGTGGGTGCCACATGTACCCTCTGCCTTGGTTCTCAAGTCTCCCGTCAAGATAACGTTCCAAAAATATCTCTCCTAAGGTTTCATTCCGTTTGGATTCCGTTTGATATTCCTTTTCTGCAAAACCCCGAAATAGGCAAAAAACAGCAATCTGGACTGGGCCTTTGGGTTAATAGGTTAGTCTAAAAAATAATATAAAAGTATGTAATAAAGCTCATTAAACATCCAAAACATCATGTATAATAGCATGGAACGATAAAAAATTATATATACGTTGGAGGCGTATCATCACTTCGGGGTTGCAGGATTATAACACATAGTATGTAACTATTGACTTGCAAGATAGGATCAAGAACACAAATATATTCATGAAAACATAATAGGTTCAAATATGAAATCATGGCACTTGGGCCCTAGTGACAAGCATTAAGCATAGCAAAGTCATAGCAACATCATTCTCAGAACATAGTGGATACTAGCGATCAAACCCTAACAAAACTAACTCGATTACATGATAAATCTAATCCAAACCATCACCGTTCAGCAAGCCTACGATGGGATTACTCACGCACGACGGCGAGCATCATGAAATTGGTGATGGAGGATTGTTGATGATGACGACGACGATGATCTGCACTCACCGGAGCCTCGAATGGACTCGAGATCAGGTCTCCCGAGGAAGAATATGAGGTGGCAGCGGCTCTGTATCGTAAAACGTGATGGGATCTTCTCTCTGAATTTTTTCTACCCGAAAGAGAATATATGGAGTTGGAATTGACGTCGGTGGAGGTCTAGGGGGCCCACAAGGTATGGGGGAGCACCCTAGGGGGAGCGCACCCCCACCCTCGTGGCTAGGGTGTGGCCCCCCTCTGGTAGTTCTTTTCGTCAATATTTTTATATATTCTGAAAATATTCTCCGTGAAATTTCAGGTCATTCTGAGAAAAAAAAATCCACAGAAACAACACCAAGGCAATTCTACTGAAAACTGCGTCAGTCCGGGTTAGTTCCATTCAAATCATGCAAATTAGAGTCCAAAAGAAGGGCAAAAGAGTTTGGAAAAGTAGATACGAAGGATACATATCAACTCCCCCAAGCTTAACCCATTGCTTGTCCTCAAGCAATTCAGTTGATAAACTGTAAGTGATAAAGAAAAACTTTTACAGTCTCTGTTTGAGCTTGTTGTTGCAAATATGTAAAGCTAGCATTCAAGTTTTCAGCAAAGATTATGAACTAACCACATTCACAATAACATTTAGGTCTCATGTTTACTCATATCAATAACATAATCAACTAGCGAGCAATAATAATAAATCTCGGATGACAACACTTTTCCAAAACAATCATGATATAATATCAGAAAGTGGTATCCTGCTAGCCCTTTCTGAGACCGCAAAACATAAACGCAGAGCACCTAAGAAGATCAAGGGTTGACTAGACATTGTAATTCATGGTTAAAGAGATCCAGTCACACTCATACTCAATATCAATTAATAACAAAGCATACAAATGACAGAGGTGCTCTCCAACTGGTGCTTTTTATAAGAGGATGATGACTCGGCAATAAAAGTAAATAGATAGGCCCTTCGCAGAGGGAACTAGGGATTTTCAGAGGTGCTAGAGCTCAAGTTTTTAAATTAGAGATGGATATAATTTTGAGTGGTATGCTTTCTTTGTCAACGCTACGACCAAGAGTTCTCAATATATTTCATGCTACATACATTATAGGTGGTTCCCAAATAGAATAGTAAAGTTTTACTCCCCCTCCACCATCAAACACACTCCATGACTTATCCGAAACAACGGGCGCCGTCCAAACCAACAAGAGTCCTGGGGGAGCTTTGTTTAATTATTTGCAATTTTGTTTTTGATCTTTTGATCACAAGACTGGGCATCCGATTACCAGCCATTTTCTCGTGAATGACAAGCGGAGTCCACTCACCGTGAGAATTACCCACCTAGCATGGAAGATAAAGACAACCCCCAATCACCACATGAGTGATTTGGGCATACAAAACATAATTTTATTTGAAGGTTTAGAGTTTGGCACATGCAAATTTACTTGGAATGGCAGGTAAATACCACATATAGTTAGGTATGGTGGACTCATATGGAACAACTTTGGATTTATGGAAGTGGATGCACAAGCAGTATTCCCGCTTAGTACAGGTGAAGGCTAGAAAGAGACTGGGAAGCGATCAGCTAAAGAGCGATAACGGTCATAAACATGCCTTGAGATTAACCAACATTGAGTGCAAGCATGAGTAGGATATAAATTACCATGAACATAAATATCGTGGAGGCTATGTTGATTTGGTTTCAACTACATGTATGAACATGTGCCAAGTCGAGCCACTTAAATCATTCAAAGGAGGATACCATCCTATCATACTACATCACAACCATTTTAAAAGCATGTTGGCACGCAAGGTAAACCATTATAAACTCCTAGCTAATTAAGCATGTCATGAGTAACTATAATCTCTAATTGTCATTGCAAGCACGTTTCATTCATAATAAGCTGAATCAGGAATGACAAGCTAATCATATTTACAAGAACAAAATAGATCGAATTCATACCAGCTTTTCTCCATCTCAATCATTTCATCATATATCGTCATTATTTCCTTTCACTCGCACGACCGAATGGTGTGAATAATAATAAGAGTGCACGTGCATCGGACTAAGCTGGAATCTGCAACATTTATTTAAAGGAGAGTACTATGGGCTTTTGTTAGTTCAACAATAATGCATATGAGAGCCACTCATCATTTTCATCGTGGTCTTCTCCTCTCGATCCCTAAAGAAAAAGAAAAGAATTTCAAAGAAACACACTGAAATGTTTTTGGAGTTTTTGGTTTTCCGAAGAAAGTAAAACAAGAACGAGATAAACTATTTACACGAGAAAGCTCCCAACAAACAAAAGAAGAACGAGAAATATTTTTGGATTTTCTTTTAATACTACAAACTACTAAGAAACTAACTAGAAAGAAAAGACAAAAAGAAGCAAGAAATATTTTTTAGTTTTCTCAAGGTTTTTCAAACACACAAGGAGAAAGCGAGAAAAATGAACATGGATAATACAATGAAAAACATGAACACCGACAACTGGAATGGATGTGTGAACATGAATGTAATGCCGGTGAGAAATACGTACTCCCTCAAGCTTAGGCTTTTCGCCTAAGTTGGTCTAGGCCCATGGATCAAAGTATCCCTCTCCTGGGTACTGAGGTGGATCCTGCGGGTTCCACTAGTTTGCGAGCTCCTGCGGCTCCCACTAGAAGATAGGCTCATAATAAGGATCAAGGGCCAGTGCTGGCTCGGGTACTGGAGGTTCTGGAAGTCCACAAATTCTGTAGATGTCCTCGGGCCAAATAGTGTACTTGCCTGAATGAATATCAAACAAAGAAGGTGCAGGCAAAGTAATAGTCTGAAAAGTATTCTGACTGAATATCAAATTATAAATAAGCCTCTTTTCCTCATCAGAACGAATAAATTTATGTGCTGCAATGCTGTCATAATCTAAATAAATAGTTGGTAGCAATTTCTCCTCTTTTTCATAATGCCTAATGGGTATCTCAAAGCGTCGAGCAAGACAGGAGGCGAAGATATCTCCAAAAATAGGACCCTTAGTATGATTTAAACTCAACCGTTTAGCAACCATATCACCCAAACTAAAAGTTCTATCACGAAGTAAAGCATGGCGCAAAATGGTACAGTCAGGGGTGAAGGAAATATGCCCTAGAGGCAATAATAAAGATGTTATTTGTATTTCCTTATATCATGATAAATGTCTTTTATTCATGCTAGAATTGTATTAACCGGAAACTTAGTACATGTGTGAATACATAGACAAAACAGTATGTCCCTAGTATGCCTCTACTAGACTAGCTCATTGATCAAAGATGGTTATGTTTCCTAGCCATAGACATGAGTTGTCATTTGATCAATGGGATCACATCATTAGGAGAATGATGTGATGGACTAGACCCATCCGTTAGCTTAGCACTATGATCGTTTAGTTTTACTGCTATTGCTTTCTTCATGACTTATACATGTTCCTATGACTATGAGATTATGCAACTCCCGAATACCGTAGGAACACCTTGTGTGCTATCAAACGTCACAACGTAACTGGGTGATCATAAAGATGCTCTACAGGTGTCTCTGAAAGTATTCGTGGTGTTGGCATAGATCAAGAATAGGATTTATCACTCCGAGTGTCGGAGAGGTATCTCTGGGCCCTCTCGGTAATACACATCATAATAAGCCTTGAAAGCAAATGACTAATAAGTTAGTCATGGGATGATGTATTACAGAACGAGTAAAGAGACTTGCCGGTAACGAGATTGAACTAGGTATAGACATACCGACGATCGAATCTCGGTCAAGTAACATACCGATGACAAAGGGAACAACGTATGTTGTTATGTGGTTTGACCGATAAAGATCTTCGTAGAATATGTAGGAACCAATATGAGCATCCAGGTTCCACTATTGGTTATTGACCAGAGATGAGTCTCGGTCATGTCTACATAGTTCTCAAACCCGTAGGGTCCGCACGCTTAACGTTTGATGATGATCGATATTATGAGTTTATGAGTTTTGATGTACCGAAGGTAGTTCGGAGTCCCGGATGAGATCACGGACATGATGAGGAGTCTCGGAATGCCCGAGACGTAAATATTGATATATTGGATGACTATGTTCGGACACCGGAAGTGTTCCGTAAAGTTTCGGAATTAACCGG
>LR738714.1:101050561-101079267 GCA_902687465.1 Secale cereale | reverse complement strand
GGGGGGCGAGAGGGCAGCCGCACCCCAAGCCTCTGGCGCCTCTCCCCCCCGTCACACCTCCAACTCCTCCCGCAGGGCATCGACGAAGCCCTGCAGCTTTTCCTGTTGGATCCACCACCACGCCGTCGTGCTGCTGGATCTCCGTCAACCTCTCCTCCGCCCTTGCTGGATCAAGAAGGAGGAGACGTCGCTGTACTGTATGTAAGTTGAACGCGGAGGTGCCGTCCGTTCGGCGCTGGGATCATCGGTGACGAGGATCACGAAGAGTACGACTCCATCATCCACGTTCCTTCGAACGCTTCCGCACGCGATCTACAAAGGGTATGTAGATGCACTCCTTTATGCTCGTTGCTAGATGACTCCTTAGATTGATCTTGGTGAAGCGTAGGAAATTTTTGAATTCTGCTACGTTCCCCAACAGTGGCATCTGAGCTAGGTCTTTGCGTAGCATCTTGCACGAGTAGAACACAAACAAGTTGTGGGCGTTGATTTTGTTCAATTCTCTTGCCGTTACTAGTCCAATCTTGATTCGGCGGCATCGTGGGATGAAGCGGCCCGGACCGACCTTACACGTACGCTTACATGAGACTGGTTCCACCGACTGACATGCACTAGTTGCATAAGGTGGCTGGCGGGTGTCTGTCTCTCCCACTTAATCGGATCGGATTCGATGAAAAGGGTCCTTATTAAGGGTAAATAGAAATTGACAAATCATGTTGTGGTTTTGGCGTAGGTAAGAAACGTTCTTGCTAGAAAACCTATAGAAGCCACGTAAAAACTTGCAACAACAATTAGAGGTCGTCTAACTTGTTCTTGCAGCATGTTCTATGTGATGTGGTATGGCCAAGAAGATGTGATGAATGATATATGTGATGTATGAGATTGATCATGTTCTTGTAATAGGGAATCACGACTTGCATGTCGATGAAAATGACAACCGGCAGGAGCCATAGGAGTTGTCTTAATTATTGTATGACCTGCGTGTCACTGAATAACGCCATGTAATTACTTTACTTCATTGCTAAACGTTAGCCATAGTAGTAGAAGTAATAGTTGGCGTGATGACTTCATGAAGACACGATGATGGAGATCATGATGATGGAGATCATGGTGTCATGCCGATGATAAAGATGATCATGGTGCCCCGAAGATGGAGATCGAAGGAGCAAGATGATACTGGCCATATCATGTCACTTTATTTGATTGCATGTGATGTTTATCATGTTTATGCATCTTGTTTACTTAGAACGACGGTAGTAAATAAGATGATCTCTCACTGAAAATTTCAAGAATTGTGTTCCCCCTAACTGTGCACCGTTGCTAAGGATCGTTGTTCCGAAGCACGACGTGATGATCGGGTGTGATAGGCTCTAACGTTCGCATACGACGGGTGTAAGCCAGATTTACACACGCAATACACTTAGGGTTCACTTGACGAGCCTAGCATGTACAGACATGGCCTCGGAACACGGAAGACCGAAAGGTCGAACATGAGTCGTATAAAAGATACGATCAACATGAAGATGTTCACTGTTGATGACTAGTCCGTCTCACGTGATGATCGGACACGGGCTAGTCGATTCGGATCATGTATCACTTAGATGACTAGAGAGATGTCAATCTGAGTGGGAGTTCATTAAAATTTGATTAGATGAACTTAATTGTCACGAACTTAGTCTAAATTCTTTACAATATGTCTTGTAGATCAAAGGGCCCATGCTCATGTCACCCTCAACTTCAACGCGTTCCTAGAGAAATCCAAGCTGAAGGACGATGGTAGCAACTATACGGACTGGGTCCATAACCTGAGGATCATCCTCATAGCTTCCCAGAAAACTTATGTCATAGAAGCACCGCTAGGTGACGCTCCCGCCCCGGCAAACCAAGATGTTATGAATGCTTGGCAGTCGCGTTGTGATGATTACTCCCTGGTTCAGTGCGGCATGCTCTACAACTTAGAATCGGGGCTCCAAAAGCGTTTTGAGCACCACGGAGCATATGAGATGTTCCAAGAGCTGAAAATGGTTTTCCAGGCTCATGCCCGAGTTGAGAGATATGATGTCTCCAACGCATTCTACAACTGTAAGATGGAGGAAAACAGTTCTGTCAGTGAGCACATACTCAAGATTTCTGGGTTGCACAACCACTTGTCTCAGTTGGGAATGAATCTCCCAGACGAAGCGGTCGTTGACAGAATCCTTCAGTCGCTCCCACCTAGCTACAAGAGCTTTGTGTTGAACTTCAATATGCAAGGGATGTAGAAGTCCATTCCCGAGGTGTATTGAATGCTGAAATCAGCGGAGGTGGAGATCAAGAAAGAGCATCAAGTGTTGATGGTCAATAAAACCACTAAGTTCAAGAAGGGCAAGGGTAAGAAGAACTTCAAGAAGGATGGCAAAGGAGTTGCCGCGCCCAGTAAGCCAGTTGCTGGGAAGAAGCCAAAGTATGGACCCAAGCCTGAGACTGAGTGCTTTTATTGCAAGGGGACGGGTCACTGGAAGCGGAACTGCCCAAATACTTAGCAGACAAGAAGGCCGGCAACGTCAAAGGTATATGTGATATACATGTTATTGATGTGTACCTTACCAGCGCTCGTAGTAGCTCCTGGGTATTTGATACCGGTGCAGTTGCTCATATTTGTAACTCAAAGCAGGAGCTGCGGAATAAGCGGAGACTGGCGAAGGACGAGGTGACGATGCGCGTCGGGAATGGTTCCAAGGTTGATGTGATCGCCGTCGGCACGCTACCTCTACATCTACCCTCGGGATTAGTTTTAAACCTTAATAATTGTTATTTAGTACCAGCTTTGAGCATGAACATTGTATCTCGATCTCGTTTGATGCGAGATGGCTACTCATTTAAATCCGAGAATAATGGTTGTTCTATTTATTTGAGAGATATGTTTTATGGTCATGCCCCGCTGGTCAATGGTTTATTTTTGATGAATCTTGATCGTGATGATACACATATTCATAGTGTGAATGCCAAAAGATGTAAAGTTGACAATGATAGTCCCACATACTTGTGGCATTGCCGCCTTGGTCATATTGGTGTCAAACGTATGAAGAAGCTTCTTGCAGATGGACTTCTGGAGTCTCTTGATTATGAATCATTTGACACGTGCGAACCATGCCTCTTGGGCAAGATGACCAAGACTCCGTTCTCCGGAACAATGGAGCGAGCAACCAACTTATTGGAAATCATACATACCGATGTGTGCGGTCCAATGAGTGTTGTGGCTCGCGGAGGCTATCGTTATGTTCTCACCCTCACAGATGACTTGAGTAGATATGGGTCTGTTTACTTGATGAAGCACAAGTATGAGACCTTTGAAAAGTTCAAGGAATTTCAGAATGAGGTTGAGAATCAACGTGACAGAAAAATAAAGTTCTTGCGATCGGATCGTGGGGGTGAATATTTAAGTCATGAATTTGGCACGCACCTTAGGAACTGTGGAATTGTTTCACAATTGACACCGCCCGGAACACCTCAGCGTAATGGTGTGTCCGAACGTCGAAATCATACTCTGTTGGACATGGTGCGATCTATGATGTCTCTCACCGACTTACCGCTATCTTTTTGGGGTTATGCTTTAGAGACTGCCGCATTCACTTTAAATAGGGCTCCGTCGAAATCCGTCGAGACGACACCATATGAACTTTGGTTTGGCAAGAAACCTAAGCTGTCGTCTCTAAAAGTGTGGGTTGCGATGCTTATGTCAAGAAACTTCAACCTGAGAAGCTCGAACCCAAATCGGAAAAATGCGTCATCATAGGATACCCAAAGGAAACGATTGGGTACACCTTCTACCACAGATCCGAAGGCAAGGTCTTTGTTGCCAAGAATGGTTCCTTTCTAGAGAAAGAGTTTCTCTCGAAAGAAGTGAGTGGGAGGAAAGTAGAACTTGATGAGGTGACAGTCACCCGTCCCGAACCGGAAAGTAGCGCAGCGCAGGAAATTGTTCCTGAGGTGCCTGCACCGACAAGGGAGGAAGCTAATGATGATGATCATGAAGATACAGATCAAGTTACTACTGAACTTCGAAGGTCCACAAGGACACGTTCCGCACCAGAGTGGTACGGCAACCCTGTCATGGAAATCATGTTGTTGGACAACGGTGAACCTTCGAACTATGAAGAAGCGATGGCGGGCCCGGATTCCAACAAATGGCTTGGAGCCATGAAATATGAGATAGAATCCATGTATGAAAACAAAGTATGGACTTTGGTGGACTTGCCCGATGATAGGCACGCCATAGAAAATAAATGGATATTTAAGAAGAAGACATACGCGGATGGTAATGTGACCATCTATAAGGCTCGGCTTGTCGCTAAGGGTTATCGACAAGTTCAAGGGATTGACTATGACGAGACTTTCTCTCCCGTAGCGATGCTGAAGTCAGTCCGAATCATGTTAGCAATTGCCGCATTCTATGATTATGAGATATGGCAAATGGACGTCCAAACGGCATTCCTTAATGGTTTCCTCAAGGAAGAGCTGTATATGATGCAGCCGGAAGGTTTTATCGATCCAGAGAATGCTAACAAGGTATGCAAGCTCCAGCGCTCGATCTACGGGCTGGTGCAAGCATCTCGGAGTTGGAATATTCGCTTTAATGATGTGATCAAAGCGTTTGGCTTTATAGAGACTTGGGGAGAAGCCTGTATCTACAAGCAAGTGAGTGGGAGCTCTGTAGCATTTCTCATATTATATGTGGATGACATATTACTGATGGGAAATGATATAGAATTCTTGGAGAGCATAAAGGCCTACTTGAATAAGAGTTTTTCAATGAAGGACCTTGGAGAAGCTGCTTACATATTAGGCATCAAAATCTATAGAGATAGATCAAGACGCCTCATTGGTCTTTCACAAAGCACATACCTTGACAAGGTATTGAAGAAGTTCAATATGGATCAGTCCAAGAAGGGGTTCTTGCCTGTTTTGCAAGGTATGAGATTGAGCACGGCTCAGTCCCCGACCACGGCAGAAGATAGAGAAAAGATGAGTGTCATTCCCTATGCCTCAGCCATAGGTTCTATCATGTATGCCATGCTGTGTACCAGACCTGATGTGAACCTTGCCATAAGTTTGGTAGGGAGGTACCAAAGTGATCCCGGTATGGAACACTGGACAACGGTCAAGAACATCCTAAAGTACCTGAAGAGGACGAAGGATATGTTTCTCGTTTATGGAGGTGACGAAGAGCTCGTCGTAAAGGGTTACGTCGATGCTAGCTTCGACACAGATCTGGATGACTCAAAGTCACAAACCGGATACGTGTATATTTTGAATGGTGGAGCAGTCAGCTGGTGCAGCTGCAAGTAGAGCGTCGTGGCGCATTCTACATGTGAAGTGGAGTACATAGCTGCTTGCGAATCAGCACAAGGAGTCTGGATGAAGGAGTTCATGACCGACCTAGGAGTCATTCCAAGTGCGTCAAGCCTGTGACTCTCTTCTGTGACAACACTGGAGCTATTGCCATTGCCAAGGAGCCCAGGTTTCACAAGAAGACCAAGCACATCAAGCGCCGTTTCAACTCCATCCAGAATTATGTTCAAGATGGAGACATAGATATTTGTAAAGTGCATACGGATCTGAATGTCGCAGACCCGTTGACTAAACCTCTTCCACGGGCAAAACATGATCAACACCAGAACTCTATGGGTGTTCGATTCATCACAATGTAACTAGATTATTGACTCTAGTGCAAGTGGGAGACTGTTGGAAATATGCCCTAGAGGCAATAATAAAAGGATTATTATTATATTTCCTTGTTCATGATAATTGTCTGTTATTCATGCTTGAATTGTATTGTACGGAAACAGCGATACATGTGTGAATACATAGACCACAACGTGTCCCTGGTAAGCCTCTAGTTACTAGCTCGTTGATCAACAGATGGTCACGGTTTCCTGACCATGGACATAGGATGTCATTGATAACGGGGTCACATCATTAGGAGAATGATGTGATGGACAAGACCCAATCCTAAGCCTAGCACGAGATCGTATAGTTCATAATGCTTAAGCTTTTCCAGTGTCAAGTATTTATTCCTTAGACAATGAGGTTGTGCAACTCCCGGATACCATAGGAATACTTTGGGTGTGCCAAACGTCACAACGTAACTGGGTGACTATAAAGGTACGCAACGGGTATATCCGAAAGTGTCTATTGGGTTGGTACGAACCGAGACTGGGATATTGTCACTCCGTATGACGGAGAGGTACCTCTGGGCCCTCTTAGTAAGACATCATCATAATGAGCTTAAAGTGACTAAGGAGTTAGTCACGGGATGATGGATTACGGATCGAGTAAAGAGACTTGCCATGACGAGATTGAACAAGGTATCGGGCATACCGACGATCGAATCTTGGGCAAGTACCGTACCGATGGACAAAGGGAATAACATACGGGATTGAGTGAATCCTTGACACAGTGGTTCATCCGATGAGATTATCGAGGAAAACGTGGGAACCAACATGGGTATCCAGATCCCACTGTTGGTTATTGACCGGAGAGTTGTCTCGGTCATGTCTGCGTGTCTCCCGAACCCGTAGGGTCTACACACTTAAGGTTTGGTGACGCTAGGGTTGTAGAGATACATGCACACGGAAACCCGAATGTTGTTCGGGGTCCCGGATGAGATCCCGGACGTCACGAGGAGTTCCGGAATGGTCCGGAGGTAAAGAATGATATACAGGAAGTCTAGTTTCGGCCATCAGGATAGTTCCGGGGGTCACCGGGAGTGTCCCGGGACCACCGGAAGGGTTCCGGGGGTCCATCGGGTGGGTTCACCCATCCCGGAGGGCCCCGTGGGCCACAAGGGGAAGGGGGCCAGCCCTTGGTGGGCTGGCGCACCCACATGGGCCCCCTCCATGCGCCTAGGGTTGAAACCCTAGGGGGTGGGGGCGCCCCCTATGCCTTGGGGGGCAAGTTCTCCCCCCTGTCCGCCGCCCCCTAGGAGATTGCATCTCCTAGGGCCGGCGCCCCCCTGGACCCCTATATATAGTGGGGGGGGAGAGAGGGCAGCCGCGCCCCAAGCCTCTGGCGCCTCTCCCCCCCGTCACACCTCCAACTCCTCCCGCAGGGCATCGGCGAAGCCCTGCAGCTTTTCCTGTTGCATCCACCACCACGCCGTCGTGCTGCTGGATCTCCGTCAACCTCTCCTCTGCCCTTGCTGGATCAACAAGGAGGAGACGTCGCTGTACCGTACGTGTGTTGATCGCGGAGGTGCCGTCCGTTTGCCGCTGGGATCATCGGTGACGAGGATCACGAAGAGTACGACTCCATCATCCACGTTCCTTCGAACGCTTCCGCACGCGATCTACAAAGGGTATGTAGATGCACTCCTTTATGCTCGTTGCTAGATGACTCCTTAGATTGATCTTGGTGAAGCATAGGAAATTTTTGAATTCTGCTACGTTCCCCAACAATATGTGGGCTAAACTGTAGAATGGCAGAATAAGAGGGCGATAGCTAATCCAATCAAAGACTACGCTTCTGGCAGCCTCCATCTTGCAGAAGTAGAAGAGAGTAGCTGGAAAGTAACAAGTATCCTCGCTTCTGGCAGCCTCTGTCTTGCAGCTTTAGAATAAACTAGATGGTAAGTTCACCAAGTAACGTCGTATAGCATAATCCTACCCGGCGATCCTCCCCTCGTCGCCCTGTGGGAAAGCGATCACCAGGTTGTATCTAGCACTGGTAAGGGTGTGTTTTATTAAGTATCCGGTTCTAGTTGTCATGAGGTCAGAGTACATCTCCGGGTCATCCTTTTACCGAGGGACATGGATATTCGGATAGATAAACTTCCCTGTAGGGGTGCACCACATTTCCCAACACGTCCCTTTTGACGGACACACTTTCCTGGGTCATGCCTGGCCTCAGAAGATCAACACGTCACAGCCCTACTTAAGCACAACAGAGAGGTCAGCCCGCCGGTCTAAATCCTAAGCGCGCAGGGGTCTGGGCCCATCGCCCATTGCACACCTATACGTTGCCTGGGCGGCCGGTAAGCAGACCTAGCCTCTCCTAATACGAGAGCATGCGTCCAGTCCAATCTAGTGCACGCCGCTCAGTCACTGATGTCAAGAAGGCTTCGGCTGATACCATGACGTCGAGAGCCCATAATTATTCTCGCGTAGCTGGTTCGTGCGTATAGGCCAGTGGCCAGACTCAGATCAAATACCAAGATCTCGTTAAGCGTATTATTTTGAAGTAACCGTAGACGCCGACCAGGGACCAAGCCCACCTGTCTCCTAGGTGGTCGCAACCCACCCCGTCCCTCCGCCACAAAGTAACCATCAGGGGGCTGCCGGGAACCCAGGCCCATCACTACCTGTGTGGAACCACCTGCCCCTTCAGCCCCCATCTCCGAATCATCAACATAAGTATGTAATAGCATAGTATATACCCGTGATCACCTCCCGAGTGATCACGGCCTAATAGTATAACATGGCAGACGGACAAGGATGTGGGGCCACTGATGGAATACTAGCATCCTATACTAAGCATTAGGATAGCACGTAAGGTATCAACAGTTGTAGCAACAATGACAAGCTATGCATCAGAATAGGAGCTATTCAATCATCAACAGTAGCAAACCTAATGCAAGAATAATAGAGAAGAGAATGGGCGATATCTAGTGATCAAGGGGGGTTGGCCTGCCTGGAAGCTCTGTAGTCGAAAGGAATCTTCGGGAGCGTAGCCGTAGTCGAACACCGATGCATCAATGGTCTCGGGGTCTATGGCGGTACTAGAGTCTATCGAAAAGAAGCAGCGAAGGGAAAACAAATAAATAACAGAGCAAACAATAGCATCACAAAAATATAACAAGGCAATATGTGGTGCCAGGGGTGAGCTAACGCAGGGATAGGTGATACCGGCGAAGGGGGAAAACATCCAAGAAACTATTCCTGGTGTTAGGTATTTTGGGATAGATGGACCGGAGGGGGAAGGTTGGATGTGCCCTATGCTAGGGACGCGTGGCGGATGAACGGACTACGTATTCGGATTTGTCTTGTCGTTGTGAGCAACTTTCATGTACAGAGTATTTTCATCCGAGTTACAAAATATTTTATATTATTTATCAAGGTTTTAATTCAAATTTTATAATTAACAGAATTAAATTAATTATAAAACTTAATTATGAGGTCATCACGATGTCAGCATGATGTCATCAATGTCAACACACGTGTGGGTCCCGTTCGTCATTGCCTCGTTAACCTAGTTAATAGATTAGTTAGGTTAATAAGCTATTTAGGTTAATTAATCTTAATTAGTTTAATTAAGCAGTGTTAATTATCTATTAAATTAATTAATCAATTAATATTTATTTTAATTCTTTTTTCAAATCATTCTAGGGTGGGCCCCGCTAGCCAGTGGCTCAGAGGAGCCAACGTGCGCTGGGCGGTTCAGGCGCACGGGCTAACGGGCGCCCGACTCGGGCGATGGCCGTGTGGGCACGCGGGCGCGGCCACGAGCGCGACCAGCGGTGCGGGCGCGCCGACCGTTATGGCAGGGTGGCGCCGTAACAGGCGTGTAGTGCGCACGAGAGCGAAGCTCCGACAACGGTGATGGCGCAGGACAACTAGGGGCGCATGGTGGCCGTGGAGAGAGGAGCCACGGCGGGCGCAATGGAGCGCCGGTGCGGGACCGGGGTCAACGGTGGCGGACGGCGAACAGCTGCAGCGGGGGGTGGGGTGGGAAGCGGACGCGGTCGGCGCGGCCAGCGGGTCGAGCGACGAGGGAGCAGCGAGGGAAGGGACAACGCGCGACCGCGGTGGTGGTGGAAGGTAGGGGCGCAGCGGGCAGCCGCAGTGGTTGCAACGACGCGGGTTGGAGCAGCTAGTGTGGGGGCGAACGTGGTCAAGGTCCCGCGGTGAAGCGATGGGGCGTGGACGACGCGGTCGATGGGGCGAGTTGGGACGGGAAGAGAGGGGGAGGTTCTCACGGCGGGGCCATAGGGGAGTGGCAACGAGCTCGGGGAGGAGTCGGGGAGGTCCGGCGAGGTGGCACCGGCAACGGGGACGGGGTGGAAGCAGCCGGACCCATCCAGGACGGAAAGGGGCGGCGAAGACCGGCCGATCTTGGTCATTCAGGTGGCGGAGGTCGGGGCCAACAGACAAGGACAGAGGGAGGAGTTGTGGGCGGCGGCGTCGGGCACGACGTCGATGATGAGCGCTGGCGGCGCCAGGGGCGCCGCCCAGATCGGGAGAGGTAGGTGGTGGCGCGAGCGGAGAGTGGGGAATTTCGGTGGCTAGGGTTTGGGGTAGTGGGGTTAAGGGGGATGGGGTGGGCCGGCCTGACTGGTTTCGGCCAGCTAGGCCGAGGCCGAGTGGGGAAAAGGGGGCCTCTTTTCTTTTCTTTTCTTTTCTTTTTATTTAATTTTCTTTTCTGTTTTATTTAATTTTATATTTACTATTGTTTCAGAAAATATAAAATGAGTTCCTAAAATAGTGTTACTACTTATTATAGTGGCACAATAACTTGGGCACCCAAATAAATTAGTCAAATATTTTATACATTAGAAAAGGCATTTAATTAATTATTTAAGACACCATTTTAATTATTCTAGTACATTTAATTAATTATTGAAATATGATTTCTCTACCATTATTACTTATGATTTATTTGTCACCTATAGAACATTTTAGTTTTGATATTTGAAAACTTTTATTGTTTGACTTTATTTTAAATATGAATTATGGATCGATCTGAACTAACACGAGATTAGCAACAGTAATTGTGGTGACGTGGCAACATTACCCAAGGGTTACTTTAGCTTGATTACTCGTGCGTCACAAGTTTGCATACCTCACAAAAGTCATAAAGCGTCATCTCCTTATGCTCATCATATAAATCAAATTCTAACATGGGTGGTGATCTCCTAGCATGAAAATGAAAATTTTGCACAAAAGTATTAGTTAGGAGGAGATACTGATCACACTGGTCGCGGAGGAAGTCGGTGATGCCTGCATTTTCAGCCAAATAATAGAAATCCTCATAAGTTCCGCCCGCCTGTAAGAATGCATCACATGGCCATTCACACGCCCGAATCTCCGTGGTACGAGGAAGATTGTACTCGGGCTTCTCCTTCTCCTCATTCTCCTTTTCTTCGAACCCTGGCTCAAGGATCCTATCAACAATCTCCTCATCATTTTCTTTCTCTGAAAAATTCTGAAATTTTTAGTGACTCAAAATAAAAGTGAATGAAACTCAACAAAATTGATAGCAACTACACCTACAAGTGTCCAGAGGCTATATCATGCATCAAAACTACTTTGGACCATATAAATTTGACATGCAAGCCCAAGAACAAGGTCACCACAACAACAAAAATTTGCAATAAACGAAGAACTAGAAGAAAAACTAATTGGACCATTGGAGGAGTCACATACCAAAGAACAATCCCCCAAAATAGTTTTGCAAATGATGAATTCAGCAAGGAGATCGAAAATGGTTGCAAGATGAGCTAGAACACGGGTTTGAGCTAGTGGATGATTTTTTCTGGAGGAAGAAGGAGAGGATGGGTGCTGGAATAAGTGGAGGGGGGCCACGTGGGGCCCACAAGGACAGGGGTGCGCCAGGGGGTTGGGCGCGCCCTCCACCCTTGTGGTTGACTAGTGCAGCCCGCTGGTGCATACTCAGTTCCAAAAATCTTAAAATATTCTAGAAAAAATCATATTAAATTTTCAGGGCATTTGGAGAACATTTATTTTGGGGACATTTTTTTTGCACGGATAATTCAAAAAACAGATAGATAGTACTATTTTTTGCTTTGTTTAATCTAAATAACAAAAAGTAAAAGGTGGGTACAAAAGGTGGTGCTCTCTGAATTCATCCGTCTCATTCTCATCAAAAGGAATCCGTCAACGAGGTTGATCAAGTCTCATTAGAGAACTTCTTTTGAATAACATAGAACCGGAGAATCTTCGAATAACACTAGGTTACCTCAATTGGGATATGCATGTCACCAACAATAAGAATATCATATTCCTTCTTAACAATAGGAAGAGGGAATTCAAAACCTCCTATAGCGATAGTTGAAATTTTTCCAATAGAATTGATGCTATTAACTTGAGGTTGTTTCTTTGGAAAGTGTACCGTATGCTCATTACCATTAACATGAAAAGTGACATTGCCTTTGTTGCAATCAATAACAGCCCCTGCAGTATTCAAAAAGGGTCTACCAAGGATGATCGACATACTGTCGTCCTCAGGAATATTAAGAATAAAAAAAGTCTGTTAAGATAGTAACATTTGCAACCAGAACAGGCACATCCTCACAAATACCGATAGGTATAACAGTTGATTTATCGGGCATTTGCAAAGAGATTTTAGTAGGTGTTAACTTATTCAAATCAAGTCTATGATACAAAGAGAAAGGCATAACACTAACACCGGCTCCAAGATCACATAAAGTAGATTTAACATAGTTTCCTTTAATGGAGCATGGTATAGTAGGTATTCCTGGATCTCTAAGTTACTTTGGTATTCCACCCTTAAAAGTATAATTAGCAAGCATGGTGGAAATTTCAGCTTCCGGTATCTTTCTTTTATTACTAACAATTTCTTTCATATACTTGGCATAAGGAGACATTTTAAGCATATCGATCAAACACATACGCAAAATGATAGGTCTAATCATCTCACAAAAGCGTGCAAATTCCTCATCATCCTTTTTCTTGGATGGCTTCAGAGGAAAGGGCATGGGTTTCTGAACCCATGGTTCCCTTTCTTTACCATGTTTCCTAGCAATGAAGTCTCTCTTATCATAATGTTGATTCTTTGATTGTGGGTTATCAAGATCAACCGCAGGTTCAATCTCTACATCATTATCATTACTTGGTTGAGTATCACTATGAACATCATTATTAATATTGTCACTAGGTTCATGTTCATTACTAGACTATGTCTCAACATCACAAATAGAAATATTATTAGGATTCTTAAGTGTGTCTATAATAGGTTCACTAGAAGCATGCAAAGTCCTATCAGTTTTCTTTTTCTTTTTATTACTAGGACTAGGTTTATCAGTATAAATTCGGTGAGAATCTTGCTCAATTCTCTTAGGATGGCCCTCAGGATACAAAGGTTCCTGAGTTACTTTACCACCTCTAGTTGCGACCATAACAGCATTATCATTATTCTTAATATTCAACTCATTAAGCAAATCATTATGTGCTTTAAGTACTTGTTCTACTTGAGTGGTAACCATGGAAGCATGTTTAAAAATAAGTTTAAGATCATCAACAGTTCTTGTCATATAATCACCCAAGTATTCAAGCGTATGAGCATTACGTTTCAATTGTCTATTAACATAAGCATTGAAGTTTTCTTGTTTAACAATAAAATTATCAAACTCATCCAAGCATTGACTAGCAGACTTATTATGAGGAATATCACCTTCATCAAATCTATAGCGATAATATACATCTACTACCTATGCCAGGTTATCAAGACCATGTATTTCTTCAATAGGCGGTAAATTCTTAACATCTTCAGCTTTAATACCCTTTTCCTTCATAGATTTCTTTGCCTCTTCCATATCTTCGGGACTGAGAAATAGAATACCTCTTTTCTTTGGAGTTGGCTTCGGAGTTGGTTCGGGAAGAGTCCAATCATTATCATTACTCAATATATTATTCAATAATTTTTCAGCTTTCTCAATAGTTCGTTCCCTGAAAACACAACCAGCACAACTATCTAGGTGGTCCCTAGAAGCATCGGTTAGTCCATTATAAAAGATATCAAGTATTTAATTTTTCTTGAGAGGATGACCAGGCAAAGCATTAAGCAATTGGAGAATCCTCCCCGAAGCATGTGGGAGACTCTCTTCTTCAATTTGCACAAAATTAAATATTTCCGGTAAGGCAGCTTGTTTCTTATGAGTAGGAAAATATTTTACAGAGAAGTAGTATATCATATCCCGGGGACTATGCACACAACCAGGAGCATGAGAATTAAACCATAACTTAGCATCACCCTTTAATGAGAAAGGAAACAACTTAAGAATATAGTAATAGCGAATTTTTCCTCATGAGCAAATAGGGTGGCTATATCATTTAATTTAGTAAGATGTGCCACAACAGTTTCAGATTCATAACCATGAAAAGGATCTTCTTCAACTAAGGTAATTAACTCACGATCAATAGAGAATTCATAATCCTTATCAGTAACACGGATAGGTGAAGTAGCAAATTTAGGATCATATTGCATTCTCGCATTCAAAGATTTTTCTTTCCACCTGCGTAGTAATTTCTTAAGATCATTTCTATCCTCACAAGCAAGGAAGTTTCTAGCTACTTCTCCCTCCATAACATATCCCTTAGGCACAACATGCAATTCATATTTAGGAGAGCTAGATTTAACAGGAGTTTCAAAGTCCTCAGTTTTAATAATCTCATCAGTTTCAGAAATATCATCATCTTTAGCTTAATCAATAGTTCTAGCTATAGCAAGATATACATCAATTAATTAGCCCAATGGCACAGTTTTATAAAATATAACAGTGTCATCATAAGAATCATTCATAGAAGAAGTGGATCATCAATATCATGCGACATATCAGAATCAATAGCAGGTGTAGGTGTCGCAAGCTTACTCAAACAGAAGGAGAATCAAGTGCAGAGCTAGATGGCAGTTCCTTACCTCCCCTCGTTCTAGAGGGACTAGTCTTGGTCCTATCATCCTTTAGTGGCCTCGTAGTGATCAACAGATATAAATCCCAAGTAACTCAGAGAATAGAGCTATGCTCCCTGGCAACGACGCCAGAAAAGGGTCTTGATAACCCACAAGTATAGGGGTTCACAACAGTTTTCGCGGGCAGAGTATTCAACCCAAATTTATTGATTTAACACAAGGGGAGCTAAAGAATATTCTCAAGTTTTAGCAGCTGAGTTATCAATTCAACCATACCTGGAGATTAATTATTTGCAGCAAAGTATTATCAGCTGAGTTTTCAATTCAACCATACATGGAGACTTAATATCTGCAGCAAAGTATTGAGTAGCAAAGTAGTTTGGAAGTAATGGTAACAGTGGCAAAAGTAACAGTAGCAGTTTTGTAATGATGGTGACTGCAGCAGTAACGAAAGTAACAAAGCAAGTATCAATATGGAACGAACTCATAGGCAATGGATTGGTAATGACATGTGTCAGATAATATTCATCATGTAGCAGTTATAACCTAGGGTGACACATAACTAGCTCCAATTCATCAATGTAATGTAGGCATGTATTATGAATATAGTCATACGTGCTTATGGAAAAGAATTTGCATGACATCTTTTGTCCTACCCTCCCATGGCCGCGGGGTCCTAATGTAAACTAAGGGATATTAAGGCCTCCTTTTAATAGAGTACCAGACCAAAGCATTATCACTTTGTGAATACATGAACTCCTCAAACTATGTTCATCACCGGGAAGTGTTCCAGCTATTGTCACTCTGGGGTTGCCGGATTATAACACGTAGTAGGTGTCTATTGACTTGCAAGATAGGATCAAGAACAGAAATATATTCATGAAAACATAATAGGTTCATATCCGAAATAATGGCACTCGGGCCCTAGTGACAAGCATTAAGCATAGCAAAGTCATAGCAACATCAATCTCAAAACATAGTGAATACTAGGGATCAAACCCTAACAAAACTAACTCGATTACATGATAAATCTAATCCAAACCATCACCGTCCAGTAAGCCTACGATGGGATTACTCACGCATGATGTTGATCATCATGAAATTGGTGATGGAGGATGGTTGTTGATGATGATGGTGACGATCTCCAATCTCGGGAGCCCAGAACAGACTCTAGATCAGGTCTCCCGAGGAAGAACAGGAGGTGGCGGTAGCTCCGCATCGTAAAACGTGATGGGATCTTCTCTCTGATTTTTTTCTCCCCAAAAGAGAATATATGGAGTTGGAATTGACGTTGGTGGAGGTCCAGGGGGCCCACAAGGTAGGGGCGCGCCCTAGGGGGGTGCCCCCACCCTTGTGGCTAGGGTGTGGGCCCCCTCCGGTAGTTCATTTCGCCAATAATTTTATATATTCTGAAAATATTCTCCGTGAAATTTCAGGTCATTCCGAGAACTTTTATTTCTGCACAAATAAACACCAAGGCAATTCTGCTGAAAACTGCATTAGTCCGGGTTTGTTCCATCCAAATCATGCAAATTAGAGTCCAAAACAAGGGCAAAAGAGTTTGGAAAAGTAGATACGACGGAGACGTATTACTGATCCAACCGCACATAAGTCCGGAACCGAGCCCTGCAAGGTTAGAGCCGGATGAAATTCAACAACCCATCGAAGATAGTCCGTGTCCGTGGCGGGAGGGAATCCTCGAAATTTTCCCACCCTGCCACCACGCGAAATACTCTCCGGATCCAAAAAGCCTGGACATATGGGACCTTATGTACGTCAAACAGCTGCCGAACGAGAGAGTCCATCACTATTGGGCTAGATTTCTCCTGGTAAAAAACAAGATGGCACCTTGCTATGAGAAAGAAATAGTTGAAACCTTTCAGTTCAACTACAGGGACGAGGGACTTTTAAACGCCCTCACACGTCGCCAGATTCAAAACTTCACCGAACTATCCAACCTGGTACACAAATATTGCGCCATGGAAGACACATGGAAAGCGTAACAAATGAACATAGAGCCACATCCCACCGCACACCATGTAAGGCCTCGCCTCAAGCGGGCCCACACAAATCGGTCGCCCAATGAAAAGAAAAGAAAACCCAGATCTGTATTAGACGAATTGCTGGATAAGTCGTGTCCAATAAACTCAATCTCGCTAGATTCAAACCCGAACACTTCGAGCCTGTTGGGTGGTAAGGCAAGTGGCTAAATATGGCGAGCCAATCTTGGGCCTTACACGTCCAAACAAATAGCCCTCACCTGCTCCACATGACCATAGCATCCTTACGATATACGAGACATTCTCTTCAAACAATAGAAGGAAAAAAGCTCTTCAAGAGCTCAATCAAATATACCAGGTGACGGCCGCTCAACACTGGGGAGCCACGCCTATTACCTTCAACGAGAAGGACGAGCCGAGCCAACGTAACAACCACGCACCAACCGCAGTAGTCCTCGATCCAATCGTCGATGATTACCGGCTAACTAAAGTGCTGATGGGCGGAGGCAATGGCCCCAACCTCATTTATGAGGACACCCTTGACAAGATGTAGTTTGATGAACCACAAGTATAGGGGATCTATCGTAGTCCTTTCGACAAGTAAGAGTGTCGAACCCAACGAGGAGCAGAAGGAAATGACAAGCAGTTTTCAGTAAGGTATTCTCTGCAAGCACTGAAATTATCGGTAACAGATAGTTTTTTGATAAGGTAATTCGTAACGGGTAACAAGTAACAAAAGTAAACAAAGTGCAGCAAGGTGGCCCAATCCTTTTTGTAGCAAAGGACAAGCCTGGACAAACTCTTATATAAGGAAAGCGCTCCCGAGGACACATGGGAATTATCGTCAAGCTAGTTTTCATCATGCTCATATGATTCACGTTCATTACTTTGATAATTTGATATGTTGGTGGACTGGTGTAACGCCCCGGACACACCCGCCGGTGGTCGTTACTCCTGGCAGGATCTATACTGGCCTCACATATCAATACTAGTCTTTTCTGCGCACTTTTTCCTCACTCGTGCGTACCCGGGAGCAACTTCCCGGTTGGTCACCCATCCTGAAACTACTCAAATATGAGCACGCTTTACTTTGGAGTTCTTTCCAAATGGGCTCCCAGAAAAGAAGGAATTCCTTATTGATATGAGTAGTCTATCATCCCTAATAAGCCAGGCTATCATATACACCCACACTCAGAGGAACCGACGTCCTCGTCGGGCCACATGAACGTTCCCTCTTGGCACATACGTCTGTGCTTCCAGTCCGGTACATGTCCGATGCCGTGTGCCACAATGGGTCACAAACGTCATGAATAACATGACCGCACACCTGTCCGCAACCATCCGTGTAACCGCGAGGGTCGGCTCTGATACCAACTTGTAACGCCCCGGACACACCCGCCGGTGGTCGTTACTCCTGGCGGGATCTAGACTGGCCTCACGTATCAATACTAGTCTTTTTTGCGCACTCTGTCCTCACTTGTGCGCAACCGGGAGCAACTTCCCGGTCGGTCACCCATCCTGAAACTACACCAAGCTGAGCACGCTTAACTTTGGAGTTCTTTCCGAATGGGATCTCGGAAAAGAAGGAATTCCTTATCGATATGAGTAGTCTATCATCCCTAATATTCCTTATTTCATGTCTATCTTTGCTGTGTATGTTCTTGGTCTTTCAATAGCTACTGTCATGCTTAGCTCTTAGTTTTCATGCTTTTCTTTTTAAAGAGCTTTTGTTTAGTTGGTCGCTGGAACTCTCTTGAGTTATCATGCTTATCTTGTTAAGAGAGTTGGCTTCTGTTGCACTGGTGATATGTCTATGATAAAAATGCTATGTGCATAATGGTGCTTAGTAGTTCATGTTTTCTTATGGTTAGTCTCAAATAGCTGGGGGGTTCTTAATGTGTTATTGAAGTACCAACATGATTTGTTTGCCTATGATGTGGTATGGTTTAGTGGTATCTTCATCCAAGAATTTATTTTGATTGACTTGGCATATGCTCACGCATATTTAAGATTGTAAAGAAAGTCTATCAGGCCTTGATGATCATTAATTTCTGAGTAGCGATATAACTTCCATGCCCGATTCAATGTTGCTTTGTCGCTCTGCATGATTATGATCGTCATTGCTCTCTTAGTTGCTCGCTCCCTGTCTTTTGCTAACCTTCGCTTGTACTAAGCGGACTGACTGCTTGTGCATCCAAAATCCTTTAAACCAGTTATGCCATATGAGTCCACCATACCTTCCTATACATGGTATTTACCTGCCATTCCTAACGAAGACTTTCATGTACCATCTCGAAATTATTCAAAAAAGCATTTCTCTTTTGTGCCTCTGTTTTAGCTCATGAGGAAGTAGTAGTTAATTCATGATCTTTTTAAGTTGGACAAGCTTCACCCCAGGATTTCATGTCTAATGTGCAAACCCCTAATACGAGAAGGAACTGGCAAAGAGTGCGCCCGGCTCATTAAAAAATATACAACAAACAAACCCTCCTTCATGCTTTGTTCATGAGAAATCAGAAAACTTTGGCAGTGATAAACAAAGGAGATTAAGAGGATGTGATCGTCCTCATGCGGGAGCCGTTCCTCGAAACTTTTCCAGCTCGAGAAGTAATTGAGTTATCTGCTAGCATTCGTTGACGAAATATGCATATTCTAAAATAATAATTTTTACCTCTGTTTTTAAAAACCAAGAGCTCTGGTGCATGTTTAGTTTTTGTTTCCGACCACGGGTTTTCAACCTTGCCATCAAAAGCCACGGTTCGAGAGTCTCCACCTTCTTTCTTTAAAGCACCAACTATTGAGAGCATGATTGTCATTCTGAGTTTAATGTGCATTGTCCCAAAGTACCATTGTCTTTTGCATGATTATGATATCGTTTATTCTGAAATCATTGTATCTAGTCGTCACTTAAACTTTGGAGGTGCCCCTGCATTTATGTTTTGCTTCACTAAAGGGGGCAAGCGAGGTATCACTTTGTCATGTTTGCACACCATGCTCACTACAAATCTACTGAGTGTTTCAGTATCATATTGTAAAACTTTCAGTTCTTTGTGATATTCTCATGAGGAAACTTAATTACTACAGATTCATTATCTCAGTAAGCATTTGTCATGTGACTGTGAAAAGTTCTTATATGGTTAATAGCATGTCACCACAGAAATTATGCTTGTTATCATTTACCTACTCGAGGACGAGCAGGAATTAAGCTTGGGGATGTTGATACGTCCAAAACGTATCTATAATTTCTGCTTGCTCCATGCCTTTTTTGTGTGATATTGCTATGATATTTATGCACTTCCATACACTTTTGATCATATTTGGACTAACCTACTAATGGTTGCAAAAGTGCACAATGTTCTTGTTTTACGCTTTATTGTGTAGGAATTACTTGGAAATTGACAAAAACGCAAAAGGAGTCGTATTGGAGTAGGACTCTGACTTTCCTGAAATCTGTCTGAGAACGTTTTTTAAAGATGGTCACGTTCCGGCCCGAAGACGACGTCAAACGGAAAAAGCCTAGTTGCGAAAGTTGTGGGGCATTTCGAGGCGATGCTTCTGGATATAAAATTCGTCCAAATCAGAGTCCGGACGGCCGAGTAAAGCCCGTTTTACTGAGGCCCAAAATCTGATGACGGGAATCCGAGAGTCTATATAAAGAGAGAAAACCTAGGTCACCAAGGGCCACGGATTTTCCTCCTCCCGAGCCGCCATCTTGGAGGGGAGGACCAGCACCATTGCAGCACCATCCACAAGGAAGAAGGGGGGCCAAGGAGCCGCTGCCCCCTAGGGCCGCCGCCGCCGCCGCCTCCGTGGCTGCCGCCGGCCATCTCCTCCTCGCGGGGCTGCACCTCTCCATCAACACCATCATCAACCTCCTCCTCACCATGTCCATGCGTGAGTAGTCTTCTTCGGGGCCGAGGGCTTGTACGTGTAGCTATGTGGTTATCTCTCTCTCCCATGATGTGATCTTCGTTGTGATCATAGGCTATGTTAATCTAGGGTGATCCCATGATGTTTCCCCTTCCTCTATGTATTGGATTGATGTACTCACTTGTCTTTATCTAGTATAATCCCCGAGACCAAGGTGACAGCGGTCTATTGGACATGGATTAGAAAAATATTTTCATGAGTGATTTCCTCTCTTGTGTGTTGATTGAAGATTGAGAGTCTCTTGGTGCTTGTCTTTGACTATCCTTTAGATATGTTGTGGTGATTGTGGGACTCTCTTTGGATGGCCGCGGTGACATTGGGAAATCCTTAGATTGAGAACTACGAACTTTGAGGTGTGCTTTTGTAGCCCTACATAATTCTCGTCCTCTCTTGACCACGAAGGAATGACCTCCGGGTGCGTCTCCATTGCATGTTTTATGGAAAATATCATGTGATTCGATTATGTTAATGTTGTTGGGAGTTGCCACTAGTGAAAGTATGATCCCTAGGCCTTGTTTCCACCATTGCAATACCATTTGTGCTCACGTTTACCACTTGTTTGCTTGTTGCACTTTTTATTACAGATTTATATTACTTTGTTTTGCCATCCATATCACTTGCCATTTAACATCTCTTCGCCGAACTAGTGCACCTATACATCTGACAAGTGTATTAGGTGTGTTGGGGACACAAGAGACTTCTTGTATCTTAGTTGCAGGGTTGCTTGAGAGAGACCATCTTCAACCTCTACTTCACTGAGTTCGATAAACCTTAGGTCATCCACTTGAGGGAAATTGCTGCTGTCCTACAAACCTCTGCGCTTGGAGGCCCAACATAGTCTACAAGAGTAGAAGCGTGTGTAGACATCAAGCTATTTCTGGCGCCGTTGCCGGGGAGGTGAGTGCTTGAAGGTATATCTTTAGATCTTGCAATTAAATCTTTTTGGTTCTTGTTTTTATTTCACTAGTTATGTTTATGGAAAACCGCAATCTTAGTTCGCTGCTTGGGGAAGGCCGCTTTACCACACCCGTGGTAGAGAAGTCTCCTCCACCTACTGAATGTATACCGTTCAAAATACCACTTTGGATAATTGAAATAATTATGAATGATCATTATGATGGGACAGTCAATCCTAGTATTCATTTGTTGAAACTTACAGAACTTTGTGAGTTGTTTAAGATTTCAGGTTTGACAAGAGATGGATTCATGAGGAAATTATTTGTCTTGTCACTGAAAGGAAAAGCATTGGAATGGTATAGGCTACTAGATGACTCTCACCTACTGGATTGGGAAGAGATCCAGTCTCTCTTTTACTCCAAGTTTTATCCTCTTCATGAAGTCCATGAGAATAGGAATTATGTTTATAATTTCTATCCTCGTGACGGAGAGAGCATAGCTCAAGCTTGGGGGAGACTGAAAACGTTAATGCTAAAATGTCCTAACCATGGGCTCCCCAAAGATATGATTATTACTAATTTTTATGCGAGGCTCTCTCGACAGGATAAAGATTTGCTCGATGCTTCCTCTATGGGTTCTTTCACAAACGAAAAGATTGATGCTAAATGGGAACTCCTTGAAAGAATTCAACGCAACACTGAAGATTGGGAGATCGACAAAGGTAAAGAGTCATGTATAATTTATGAGTATGATTGCATTAAGTCCTTTGTTGAAACTACAAGTTTTAATAAGTTTAGTGCTAAGTTTGGGCTTGATTCTCAAGTCCTTGTTGATTTCCTCAAATCTTTTGCTTCACATCTTAATATGCCTAAGGAGGATTGGATCAAGCATCATGAACCTTTTAAAGAGATTTTCAAAGAAAATGAAATTGTTCATGATGATTGCAACATGCATGATCCAATTCCTGAAAAAGTTTTATATAAGCATGTTAATTTTTGTGGAGTGGATAGACCTTGTGAAAGGCCTATGATTGAAGAAGAGAAGTATTGTAAGCAACATAAGCATGAAAGAACAATCACTTGGGTCAGAGATTTAAATGAAATTGCTAGAGAATTGTGCGACCTTTATCCTTTTACTTGTGAACTTTGCCGTATAGAGGGTCACTTTAATTTTCAATGCATGCACTTTCAAAACATAACTGTTAACCAGTTGTGTGATAACATGATCACCTCTGATCTTTATGATGAGCTTATGTTATTTTTGATGTGTAAAGAGTTATCAGAAAAGACTTCTTGGCTAGATGTTAATGCCATAGGAATAAAAAACACTTTGCAAAATTGCCATCTCTATTGTGTTGTTAATTGCCATGAAAATGATTACATAAGTAAGATTAGAAAAGAGGGAACTTTACCAAAGTATAAGAATGTCTCTTATATTTCTGCTAATAAAAAGGAGAGTTTCTCCCAAGTTTCCCCTATTGTTTCTAATGATAAACCAGGATATGTGGAGAAGCTTCATCTCCAACCACTCCCTCCTAAGGTGAAGAAGAAGAAAAAGAAGAGGAGGAGGAAGAGGAGCAAGAAGGAAGAAGAATGGGTATCAACCTGGCCTGAGCATATTCCTCCCATCAACTTTTATCCTAACGGTTGTTAGTTTAAAGAAGAAGGTGAAGTTTATTGCCTTAATTATCATCTTGATGATACGTCCATAGGTACTATTCAAGATGATTTTGATTATGATATGCATGTTACTTATTGTGATTGGGAAAATGATGATAATGCTACTTATGATATTGAAAATCTTTTTGGTACCAACTCTGAAAGTGATGATATGGAAAGCTCTAAGCTTGGGGATGATAGGATTGCAAATCCTTTACCCACTAGTGATGTGATAATTGATAATTCTTTTGCTAGTAAGAATAAAGACAACAAGTTTACAAATATAGTTGCTAGCAATGATAATGCTCTTCTCTACTATGATGATGTTATAACTCCAATCTATAGTGATTATAAAGGTACCTATGACATAAGGAGAAATTATCCTTACGAAACTTGTCATAATCATGGAGGGAATTACTCCCTTGTTGAACACCATCTTCCTAATACACAATTAATCTATAGTGTTCAAGTTGTTTATGATAGTCCTACTCCCACTATTACCAATGAGAAAGATTATGCTTATGTGGAGAGTAAGAGTACCTTTTTGCATGTGGATCATGGTAACAATGCTTTATGTGATGCTTATATTGTTGAGTTTATTCGTGATCCCACTGAAAATTATTATGAGAAGGGAACATATGCTTATAGATATTTCAATAATATCAAGTTCCCTCTCTTTATGTTGAAGGTTTTGAAGCTGCACTTGTTTTGTCTTCCTATGCTTATTGCTTTGTGCTTCAATGAATTATTCTATTGCAATATTCCTATGCATAGGAAGCATGTTAGGCTTAAATGTGTTTGATATTTGCTTCTTGATGCTCTCTTTTGCTCTTCAACTCTTATTCCTACGAGAGCATCATTAAAGTCTTAAGCCTATCTTTATGGCTATAAAGAAAGAGCTCTAGGGAGACAACCCTTGTTATCCTTGCTTTCAGTTTGTTCTTTCAGTTTTTAGTGGTCTTGATGTTTGTTACTACTGTAGCAACATCATTGTATCTTTATTTTTCAGCTTTGTGCCAAGTTTAGCCTCCGGTTGCAAGAAAGTTCAAAAGTTGTGACGTGCAGTCCAGAAAACAGATTCTGTCCTTGGACAGAAAGATTCGTATAAAATCACAGATCATCTTTTTAGTCTGAATTTTTTTGACAGCGTGCTCTATACAATTGGCTTTCGGGCGTATGTTCTGAGTTTTTTGATTTGAGTTGCAGAAGTGCCCCGAAAAAATTAGTTACTACCTGCTGGTCTGTTTATCACAGATTCTGTCCTGTTTTGCCTTTCCTTCGTTTTGCAAACCTTGAGCTTGTTTTTTCTTTGCAAAAACCTTTTGTAAATCTTGAGAAACAGTAGACCTTCAAGAATATCCTTATTTCCAGCAAGGAAAAATTATTTTATTATGGGTACTAACCTCGCTAATCAGATTATGATGAGTTATGTATGAAGGGAGTTTTCAAGTGTGCGAGAGAAGATGATAAAAAGATTCAGGAGTGTCAAACGCTCAAGCTTGGGATGCCCCCATGCACCCCCAAGAAATATTCAAGAAGACTCAAGCGTATAAGCTTGGGGATGCCCCCGTGCATCCCCTTCTCCATCAACATTATCAGTTCGTCTTTCGTTCCACTATATTTTAATCACTTCATGTGTTATGTGCTATGCTTGGAGCGTCTTGCTTTTAGTTTCCTTTTTAGTTTTCTTTAGCTTTGCTTGCTTTTCATAACGAGTTGGAACTCAGCCTTCTTTGTGTGGGAGAGAAACACGCTCCACTTCAACCTAGAACACAACATAAAATTTTCATGTCTATCTTTGCTGTGTATGTTCTTGGTCTTTCAATAGCTACTGTCATGCTTAGCTCTTAGTTTTCATGCTTTTCTTTTTAAAGAGCTTTTGTTTAGTTGGTCGCTGGAACTCTCTTGAGTTATCATGCTTATCTTGTTAAGAGAGTTGGCTTCTGTTGCACTGGTTGATATGTCTATGATAAAAATGCTATGTGCATAATGGTGCTTAGTAGTTCATGTTTTCTTATGGTTAGTCTCAAATAGCTGGGGGGTTCTTAATGTGTTATTGAAGTACCAACATGATTTGTTTGCCTATGATGTGGTATGGTTTAGTGGTATCTTCCTCCAAGAATTTATTTTGATTGACTTGGCATATGCTCACGCATATTTAAGACTGTAAAGAAAGTCTATCAGGCCTTGATGATCTTTAATTTCTGAGTAGCGATATAACTTCCATGCCCGATTCAATGTTGCTTTGTCGCTCTGCATGATTATGACCGTCATTGCTCTCTTAGTTGGTCGCTCCCAGTCTTTTGCTAACCTTCGCCTGTACTAAGCGGACTGACTGCTTGTGCATCCAAAATCCTTTAAACCAGTTATGCCATATGAGTCCACCATACCTTCCTATACATGGTATTTACCTGCCATTCCTAACGAAGACTTTCATCTACCATCTCGAAATTATTCAAAAAAGCATTTCTCTTTTGTGCCTTTGTTTTAGCTCATGAGGAAGTAGTAGTTAATTCATGATCTTTTTAAGTTGGACAAGCTTCACCCCGGGATTGCATGTCTAATGTGCAAACCCCTAATACGAGAAGGAACTGGCAAAGAGTGCGCCCGGCTCATTAAAAAATATACAACAAACAAACCCTCCTTCACGCTTTGTTCATGAGAAATCAGAAAACTTTGGCAGTGATAAACAAAGGAGATTAAGAGGATGTGATCGTCCTCATGCGGGAGCCGTTCCTCGAAACCTTTCCAGCTCGAGAAGTAATTGAGTTATCTGCTAGCATTCTTTGACGAAATATGCATATTCTAAAAAAATAATTTTTACCTCTGTTTTTAAAAACCAAGAGCTCTGGTACATGTTTAGTTTTTGTTTCCGACCATGGGTTTTCAACCTTGCCATCAAAAGCCACGGTTCGAGAGTCTCCACCTTCTTTCTTTAAAGCACCAACTATTGAGAGCATGATTGTCATTCTGAGTTTAATGTGCATTGTCCCAAAGTACCATTGTCTTTTGCATGATTATGATATCGTTTATTCTGAAATCATTGTATCTAGTCATCACTTAAACTTTGGAGGTGCCCCTGCATTTATGTTTTGCTTCACTAAAGGGGGCAAGCGAGGTATCACTTTGTCATGTTTGCACACCATACTCACTACAAATCTATTGAGTGTTTCAGTATCATATTGTAAAACTTTCAGTTCTTTGTGATATTCTCATGAGGAAACTTAATTACTACAGATTCATTATCTCAGTAAGCATTTGTCATGTGACTGTGAAAATTTCTTATATGGTTAATAGCATGTCACCATAAAAATTATGCTTGTTATCATTTACCTACTCGAGGACGAGCAGGAATTAAGCTTGGGGATGTTGATACGTCCAAAACGTATCTATAATTTCTGCTTGCTCCATGCCTTTTTTTGTGTGATATTGATATGATATTAATGCACTTCCATACACTTTTGATCATATTTGGACTAACCTACTAATGGTTGCAAAAGTGCATAATGTTCTTGTTTTACACTTTATTGTGTAGGAATTACTTGGAAATTGACAAAAACGTAAAAGGAGTCGTATTGGAGTAGGACTCTGACTTTCCTGAAATCTGTCTGAGAACGTTTTCTAAAGATGGTCACGTTCCGGCCGTAATAAGATGTCAAATGGAAAAAGTCTAGTTGCGAAAGTTGTGGGGAATTTCGAGGCGATGCTTTTGGATATAAAATTCGTCCAAATCGGAGTCCGGACGGCCGAGTAATGCCCGTTTTACTGAGGCCCAAAATCTGATGACGGGAATCCGAGAGTCTATATAAAGAGAGAAAACCTAGGTCACCAAGGGCCACGAATTTTCCTCCGCCCGAGCCGCCGTCTTGGAGGGGAGGACCAACACCATTGCAGCACCATCCACAAGGAAGAAGGGGGGCCAAGGAGCCGCTGCCCCCTAGGGCCGCCGCCGCCCCGAGGGCCGCCGCCGCCCCCTAGGGCCGCCACCGCCGCCTCCGTCGCTGCCGCCGACCATCTCCTCCTCGCGGGGCTGCACCTCTCCATCAACACCATCATCAACCTCCTCCTCACCATGTCCATACGTGAGTATTCTTCTCCGGGGCCGAGGGCTCGTACGTGTAGCTATGTGGTTATCTCTCTCTCCCATGATGTGATCTTCGTTGTGATCATAGGCTATGTTAATCTAGGGTGATCCCATGATGTTTCCCCTTCCTCTATGTATTGGATTGATGTACTCACTTGTCTTTATCTAGTATAATCCCCGAGACCAAGGTGACAGCGGTCTATTGGACATGGATTAGAAAAATATTTTCATGAGTGATTTCCTCTCTTGTGTGTTGATTGAAGATTGAGAGTCTCTTGGTGCTTGTCTTTGACTATCCTTTAGATATGTTGTGGTGATTGTGGGACTCTCTTTGGATGGCCGCGGTGACATTGGGAAATCCTTAGATTGAGAACTACGAACTTTGAGGTGTGCTTTTGTAGCCCTACATAATCCTCGTCCTCTCTTGACCACGAAGGAATGACCTCCGGGTGCATCTCCATTGCATGTTTTATGGGAAATATCATGTGATTCGATTATGTTAATGTTGTTGGGAGTTGCCACTAGTGAAAGTATGATCCCTAGGCCTTGTTTCCACCATTGCAATACCATTTGTGCTCACGTTTACCACTTGTTTGCTTGCTGCACTTTTTATTACAGATTTATATTACTTTGTTTTGCCATCCATATCACTTGCCATTTAACATCTCTTCGCCGAACTAGTGCACCTATACATCTGACAAGTGTATTAGGTGTGTTGGGGACACAAGAGACTTCTTGTATCTTAGTTGTAGGGTTGCTTGAGAGAGACCATCTTCAACCTCTACTTCCCTGAGTTCGATAAACCTTAGGTCATCCACTTGAGGGAAATTGCTGCTGTCCTACAAACCTCTGCGCTTGGAGGCCCAACATAGTCTACAAGAGTAGAAGCGTGTGCAGACATCAACATCTCATCAAAATATCAAACGAATACCAAATTTAGATGACTACTTATAACAAGCACTACAAAAAAGATACATCCATGACATTTTGGGCCGAACGAAACTTTTTTCTGTCATACTTATGACACTTCTATGACAATAATTGTGACAAAACACGGTATCATCATAGATGTGGTGGGGTCCTACTTCTATGACAAAAAATCATGACAGAAAATGGGCTTTTCGTCTTGGGCGGGCCGGAGACGCATCTGCATGACATTCTTTAGGCCGTCCATGACGGAAAAACCATGGTAGAAGCAAGGGCGATGAAAATATCAGGGTGTTCCCGGTTACGGTGGGTGGTCGGGGCCGAGCGATGCGCGTTTCTCTCGTACACGCACGCGCGTGGGTGCGAGGCGTTGGGCTCTAACTGAACCCGAGTGAGGCGTTGGGCTCTAACTGAACCCGAGCGATTGCTTTGCAGGCTACGCGTTACTGAACCCAAGCACTCGATCGATGGTTGTTAAATGAACATGATCGAGCGATTCCTTCGCTACTGCTGCTAACTGAAGCCGATCGATGATGCCTCTACATGAACAGTGAGCGTTGCTGGGGG
>LR738714.1:100955038-101050500 GCA_902687465.1 Secale cereale | reverse complement strand
GTTCCCGGTGGGGGTGGCTGAACAGGACCCCGTGGTGTTGCCTCTGTATGAACAGGACCCCGTTCGATCAAGCCGGTTGGGGCTGCATGAACATGACCCCGTGGAGGGCTGCTTGAGCAGGACCACCCCATGGAGGGCTGCATGAACAGTAGACGGTGGAGGGCTGGATGAACAGTAGCCCATGGAGGGGTGGTTGAACAGGAGCCCGTGGAGAGGGATGGTTGAACAGTAGCCGGTGGAGTAACACACGGTGGAGGCTGAACAGTCGCAGGTGGAGGCTGGAGGAGGTCGACGGTGGATGAACAGTAGCCCGTGGAGGCTGGAGGGGGTGTAGGATCGAAGTAGGTCTAGAGGGGGGGTGATTAGACTACTTGACAATATAAAAAATCTGCCTTTGGATCATGCAATGTTTTTGGCAGTTTCACAAATAAGAACAATCCAAGTATCACCCTACACATGCAATTCTAGAGTATATGCAGCGGAAAGTAAATTGCACATGTAAAAGAGAGGTGGAGAAGATCAAACGCAGTTTGGTGACACGGAGATTTTTGTCGTGGTTCCGATAGGTGGTGCTATCGTACATCCACGTTGATGGAGACTTCAACCCACGGAGGGTAACGGCTGCGCGAGTCCACGGAGGGCTCCACCCACGAAGGGTCCACGAAGAAGCAACCTTGTCTATTCCATCACGGCCTACGCCCACGGAGGACTAGCCTTACTCGGGGTAGATCTTCACGAAGTAGGCGATCTCCTTGCCTTTACAAACTTCTTGGTTCAACTCCACATCTCAAAGACGGAGGCTCCCAAGCGACACCTAACCAATCTAGGAGGCACCACCCCCCAAAAGGTAATAGACGGTGTTGATGATGATGAACTCCTTGCTCTTGTGCTTCAGATGATAATCTCCCCAACACTCAACTCTCCTCACTGATATGGCTGTGGTGGAAGAAAGATTTGAGTGGAAAGCAACTTGGGAAGGCTAGAGATCAAGTTTCATATGGTAGGAATGGAATGGCTTGATCTCAACACAAGGGTAGGTGGTTCACTTCTCAGAAAGTGTATGGTAGAAGTGGTGGTACTTTCTGATGGCTCTCCTCACGAATGAAGAGGGGGTGGAGGGGTATATATAGCCTCCACACAAAATCCAACCGTTACACACACATTTGACCAATCTCGGTGAGACTGAAATGAAAACTCGGTCAGACCGAAAGTTCAAATATAGTGAACGTTGGGATTTTCGGTGGGACCGAAAATACCATCTCGGTGTGTCCGAAGTGAGTCAAAGGTTAGGGTTTGCCATCTCGGTGTGACCGAAAACAACAACTCGGATATTCCGAAATGCTGTCATTGGTTACAGAAGGTTGGCAGAACATTTTCGGTGAGACCGAAACACAGAATCTGATGGACCGAGAAATTAGGGTTTGGGGAAATAACTGAAGTGGTTCATCTCGGTGGGACTGAGTTTGCAGAATCGGTTTGTCCGAGATTACTTATGAGTGTGTTGATAAGTGAAGAGTGCTGATAGTTAGGGAGCTAGATCACCAAGCACTTGAGCAACAAGAACATCAACACAACCTCATCCCCTTTTAATAGTATTGGCTTTTCCTATGGACTCAATGTGATCTTTGATCACTAAACCAAAAATAGAGTCTTGAGCTTTTGCCAATGCTTGTCTTAGCATTTTGAGGGGTCCACTACTTCAGACATTTCCATACCCATATCATCGAACTTTTCTGAAATGATTCTCAAGTGAATATTAGTCCAATGATATATATGTTGTTATTAATTACCAAAACCACCCGGGGATTAGTTGCACTTTCAATCTCCCCCTTTTTGGTAATTGATGACAACATATAGATCAAAGCTTCGACAAAAGATATAATCAATGAAAAATATCGTCGCTTTGAGAAGTATGTGATAAACAAGAGCTCCCCCTAAATTTGTGCATTATTTGAAATTTGCGTTTGAATGCAAATGCACAATCGATTAGGATTATGGGTCACTCTTCCATGTCACATACATCTTGGTGGAGCGCACAAAATGATAAGAATGAGTAACATGCACTCAATCACCAAGACAAGAGTAAATAGCCATACAATAAGAAATAGCATATGATAAGCAATAAACACACATTAAGGCATAGTATGACTAAGCACTCATTAAGGTAGCATCAAACGTAGTAGCAAGCACACATAAAGTATCTGGAACCAAAAGAAACCAATGTATCTCAAGGAAAACCGGCAAAAGAACGAAAAGACGAAAGAGCACTCTCTCTCTCGAAGCCCTATGATCTATAACAATTTCTCCCCCTTTGGCAACAAGTTACCAAAAAGTTCGAAAAGGTATAGAGCTAAACGTCACTGCGGGCTCTGCTGGCGGCTCCCGTCTGGGTAGATGTCGGTGTAGAGATAGCTGCATTGGCGAAGACTTCTGCTGACGTCTGCGGTGGAGGAGTGGATGCTGGAGCTGGAGGAACTGCTGGAGCTGTAGCTGGTGCTGAAGTGGTAGCCCTGGAGTCTGTCACTGGGATAGCTGCAGATCTGGATCCTCTGGGAACCTGAGCAGTCTGGCGATGAGAGTCCTGGACTAGATCATCCTGCATAAGCTCTGCTCTCTCCTGCCTAGTCTCCTCCATGTCTGCCTCAAGCTTGTTGACAGACACCTGAATCTCAGTCAGCTTCACGTCCAGAGCGTGGATCTTGTCCTCGACAATCCTCTCAAGGCTCTCCTGAGATTGCTCAATGCTGGCCAGGCGTTGTTCAATTCTCTGGGTAGCTTCAAGAATTTGTTCTCCAAAGCTCTTTGGCTTAGCTGCTGCTGCTGCCTCTTTGTCAGCTTTAGCTTTCTTTGCAGCTTCGATCTTGGCTTGTCCTTCAACTGAGGTAGGATCCTCTTCATCCATCACAACTACGTTGTCCTCATGCTCTAGCTGCAGTGGCAAGTGCTTCCTATCCAACATGAATTTGCCCGTGCCAAACTTGGCGTTGATGAGCATCTGTATCTGCGGTGCAAACCCACACGACCTCTTCTGGTCAGCTGCAGTCCTCTTAATGGTTTCTACCATCAAGTCCATCACCTTAAAAGGTGCCTTCTCATCGAGAATGTGCAGCATGTTGATAGAATAGCCTCGAATCATCCGGTGGTCTCCTGACTTAGGCATCAAAGTATGCCTCAGAATAGTGTTAGTGGTGGTCATACCTGCCTGGAGATAATACACTGAGCCAAGCTTCCATCCTTCCAAATCAGCAGCTGGGATCTCCTTGTACATATTCTTCATGGAATCATGACTCTTCTTAGGAATCCCATAGACATCAATGTCGTCCTCTCTCTGCACTGGAGCGTTCAGAAGTTCTGCCCATTCTTCAACAGTTGAAGAAAACCGTTGACCTTCAGTCATCCAGGTGATCTTGCCATCAGGATAGAAATGGGCTGTGGCGTAGAACTGCATGATCATCTCGTCATTCCATGCTGTCAGCTCTTGACCCACAAAGTCAGCAACTCCACATGCAGTAAAGCTCTCATGCACATGGGGAAAGAAGTCCCGGTGCTCTTCACTGTCAATATACTTCCAGTCAACATACCTGGTGTCAGCAACAATGGGCTTCTTATCCATTAGCACGGTCTCATAGAAATCCTGCTGCTCTCTGGTGTGGAATCTGGGGTCCACAGCAGTCCTTCTCCTTACGGCATATGGATCAGACTGTCTCCATAGCCTGAGACCTTTGTCCTTCCTTGCCTTCATGTCCTCAGCTTGAGGATGAGCATCATTGTGGAGTGGCAACTTGGGACGGAGCTTAAGCAACACATGCTCTTCATCTGATTCAGACGGTGGCATCTCTCCTTTGTTCTTCTCAGAAGCTGGAATGCTTCTGGTTGTTCTCTTGGGCTTGGCTGGAGCTGCCTTGGATGGAGCAGACTTCTTGGGCTTAGAAGAGGCTTGAGCCCGAATAGCATCACCCATGAACTTAGCTTTCTGAGGAGGAGGCTGGGGTGCTTCTTCTTCTTCTTCTTCTGCAGCATCAACTTGAGGTTCAGCATATACAACCCTCTTCCTTTTGGAAGTCTTCTTCACCTTGCTTGGAGCAGGTTCTTCCAAGTTGAGCTTATTAGCAACTGCTGACTGTTTCACCTTGCTTGTACCTTTCCTTGGCTGCTGCCCTTGGTGCTCTTTGGCAACCACATTCCTCTTGGGCTTGGAGGTAACTTCCTCAGCAACAAAGTCGGAGTCCTCATCATCAGAAGTTCTCTTCTTCCTGGTCCTGGTGGCTGCAGGAGCCAAACCACTAGGGGTGCTCCTCTCACCATCATCACTAGAGCTGCTTGCAGGACTTGTATCTGCCTCTGGAATTTCAGCAAACGGTGATTCAGACCTGTTCTGGCTGTCACTGACATCTGACATGGCTGAAAGACCTGTGAAAAGAAGGTATAGGCAGAATAGAAGAGTTATCACAACTGCAGAAGTTTTTGCAAAAAAAATGAGTTCAAAACTTAGTTTTGAGTTTTCACAGAAAGTATTTCGGTCAAACCGATTTTAGGTTTCGGTGCAACCGAAGTGCTCAACAGAAACCTACACACCACTTTCGGTCAGACCGAAGTGGGTTTCGGTCCTACCGAAAACTTAGGGTTTCACTGAAACTACTTATCGGTCGTTCCGATTGGCACAACTCGGTTAAACCGAACTATGCAGTGCAATGGCCAGAGGCCAAATCGGTCATTCCGATTTTCAAAAATCGGCTTCACCGAGATGCATTCCGTGGAAACCTAAACCTAAGAATTTTCCTCGAAACTAGAAGATCTGAACTATTGTATAGGGAACATATCAAACGTGGATTGAATCATGGCAACCTATCGTGCAAGAATCAGAAGTGGAGCACGAAAAGGGGTCGAGACACACCCTAACTTGGTGGTGTCCCTCTACGGCGGCAACGGTGGAGATGATTACCGTTGACGGCGGCGGAGACCTGCGGCGAAGGCGCACAGGTGACGAAGGCGACGATCCATAGACCAGGGCGGCGGCAGCAGGGGTCTTGGGGGCGAACGGTTTGAAGAAAGAAATCGCGCGCAGCCCCTCAGGTATATATAACCCCGTGCTGTCGGTGGGACCGAGTTGAAAAACTCGGTGTCACCGAGATGTATAACTGCTGTGCAGTTACGCATATCGGTCAGACCGAGAGTTTGAACTCGGTTTCACCGAGATGAAACCTAGATCAGTCTAAGCGTTTCGGTTGGACCGAGATTGAGAAACCGGTCAGACCGAAATGGACTTAGAAGGTTTTGGAAGTCAGCCTTAGACGAATCGGTGGTTCCGAGTGCTCCTCACTCGGACTGTCCGAAAAAGACTTGTTCAAAGTTGTGATATGAGCATGAATAGAATTTTGAGACAAGAAAGCATAGATAGCTAGGGAAGGTGCTTAGGCATTCTTGTCCATCCATTTGGCCAGAAAGAGAAACCAAAACAATCAAAACAACAAATGGATGTCCTTGAATGGATAAAATCATGCATTCAACATGCTCACACAATAAGATAGCAACTGAAATATGTGTCAAACATGCACAACCAATCACTCTAGCTACTAGCACACAATTTGTCGATGATTAGGTCATCTATATATGAGTATATTGACTTAGGAGCCAAATGAGAACATTTGATCATAGGTCATACTCATCGTTTAAGCACAAGTGGGGTTACCACTTTTACATAAAGCATTTATGTGTTCACATCACTTGGAGATGCTTTAGCCCTATTTTTAGAGCAAAGCTCCCCCTAGATGTGAGAACCCCTTTTAAAGGGTCAAACTAACCTTGGGTTGTCGTAGAAGACTTCATGTAGATGTTGAAGATGTGGATGCTCAATGTTGATGTGGATCATCAAGAGTTGGGAGCAATCCTTTGGATTAGAGCACTTTCAATACCTACATGGGTTAGTCCCACAAGGAACAAACAAGAATATCCATAGACATAGAGTGAAGTACACACAAGATGATGTCCATGAAAGCAATGATTACCTTGTCCCTTGACTTACCAACAAGAGGGTTTGTGACTCCATGAACAAGTGCATGATGTGGAAGTTGATTGCACAAGTTCTTGCCAAAATGAATATGAGTGAAGTTTGTTGGCGGAGTCACCCTCAAGAACCTACTAGTTCTTCTTCTTTGGGATCCACATCATCTTGATGGGAATCCTTGGTGTTGTAGTTGAGCTTGACGAAGTAGAACTTGATGTGTCCTTGGGAACCCACTTGACCATGGCTTGAGGTGCTTCAATGAATGCATCAATCTCCTCTTGAAGCTTGTCCTTGGCCTTTAGCTTGTGGTCTTGTGGTGGAAGGTCATCTTGAGCTTGTTCCATATTGGAAGAAGTAGGATCATACTTCTCCTTTTGTGAAACAAACTGTGGAGTAGGGTATTGACCTTCTTCCCACTCAACACCTTCGGCGTTGAACTTTCGCTCAAAACCAATCCCTTGATTCTTCCGGTGTCTTCCTTGTTTGCGAATAATCTCCTCAAAGTTCTTGCTTCCGGCAAGACTCTTGTAGACACCTTTCTCTATGATTTCCTTCAATAAGCTATTTTCTTGCTCAAGTGTAACTTGGCTTGAAACATTGTTAGTGGAATCAAGAGAACTACTAGAAGCAACAATATTGGATTTAACATTGTTATTGTTACTACTAGAGGAAGAATTTTTCTTATGCTTGTCATGCTTAGTCTTAATAGGTGGCAAGAAATTAGACAAGAGAAGTCGTTTGGCAAGATATGAAGAACTCTTCTTTCGAAGGTCGTCATTGATCGCTTTTAGAAACTCATGTTCTTGCTCTAGAGTGAGCTTCTCGAAGCGTAGCTTCTCATGAGATCTTAGGAGCTCTCTATGATCTTCTTGAGTTGTTTCATGAGCTAACTTAAGAGTGTTTAGTTCTTTAGTTAGACGCTCAATCTCCTTCATAGCATTGTCATTCGACTCTTCTCGACTATAAAGACTACTAGCATTTTCATCATTACTAAGCTCACTAGATTTATCATGCAAGAGCTCATCTTCACCAAGCAAGTCATCCTCATCACTATCAAAGTCAATGAATTCAGGGTGTGTTACCTTGGGACCTTTAGCCATGAAGCATCTTCCAATTCCCTCATTCGGTGAATCAAATAAGTCGTAGGAGTTGGAGTTGGAGGATACGAGTGCAAGTCCAGCAACACCTTCATCTTGACTATAGTCGGAGTCGGAGTGATAGCTTCCATTGGATTGATTGTCAGAGTCGGAGCCGGAGACCCATTCACCAACATGAGCTTGATGTCTTCTTCTTGTGTAGCTCCTTGATGACTTGTCTTTTCTCTCCGAATCCTTGCTTCTCCGAGAGGGTCTTCGTTCATAACGATCATCTCTACTCCTTCTCTCTCTCCGAGGTGACTCATCTCTTGCTCTTCTTCTTGGAGATTCTTCTCTTCTCTTGTGGGGAGCCGTACACTCATTTGAGAAGTGTCCGGGTCTTCCACAATTGTAGCAGTTTCGATCACGACTAGAAGATCTCTTTTCATCATATGATCTAGACTTTGAGCTTCTTTCTTTGCCTCTGTTCTTGTAGAACTTGTTGAAGTTCTTGACCATTAGGCTTTTCTCTTCATTGGAAATTAGCTTGTCACTTGAGGTAGTAGGAGCATCACTTGTAGCTTTGTAAGCACCACTTGACTTGTTGTGAAGCTCTTCCTTATCCTTAAGTGTCATTTCATGAGCAACAATTCTTCCAATGACTTCAGTTGGCTTGAGAGTCTTGTAGTTTGGCATCATTTGGATCAAAGTGCACACGGTGTCATACTTTCCATCCAAAGCTCTGAGAATCTTCTTAATGATGAATCGGTCGGTCATTTCTTCGCTTCCTAAGCCAGCAATCTCATTTGTAATGAGAGCAAGCCTAGAGTACATTTCAGCGACTCCTTCACCATCCTTCATCTTGAACTTGTCAAGTTGACCTTGAAGAATATCTAGCTTTGATTCCTTCACAGATTCAGTACCTTCGTGCATTTCAACCAAAGTATCCCAAATCTCCTTAGCATTCTCAAGACGACTGATTTTGTTGAACTCTTCGGGACACAAAGCATTGAAGAGAATGTCACAAGCTTGAGCATTGTTTTGCAACATCTTCAATTCTTCGGGTGTAGCTTCGCGATCCGGAACTTTTCCTTCTTCAAAGAAATCACCTTGCATACCAACACAGATAATGCCCCATGCGGCTGGGTTATGACCAAGAATATGCATTTTCATTTTATGCTTCCAACTAGCAAAATTTGTACCATCAAAGTAAGGACCTCTACGATAATTACCCTCACTAGACGCCATACTCTCCTAGGTTGTGAAACCAAGCTTATGGAGTCCAATGCAATGGAAACCAAGGCAATGGAGACCAAAGCTCTGATACCACTTGTAGGATCGAAGTAGGTCTAGAGGGGGGGTGATTAGACTACTTGACAATATAAAAAATCTGCCTTTGGATCATGCAATGTTTTTGGCAGTTTCACAAATAAGAACAATCCAAGTATCACCCTACACATGCAATTCTAGAGTATATGCAGCGGAAAGTAAATTGCACATGTAAAAGAGAGGTGGAGAAGATCAAACGCAGTTTGGTGACACGGAGATTTTTGTCGTGGTTCCGATAGGTGGTGCTATCGTACATCCACGTTGATGGAGACTTCAACCCACGGAGGGTAACGGCTGCGCGAGTCCACGGAGGGCTCCACCCACGAAGGGTCCACGAAGAAGCAACCTTGTCTATTCCATCACGGCCTACGCCCACGGAGGACTAGCCTTACTCGGGGTAGATCTTCACGAAGTAGGCGATCTCCTTGCCTTTACAAACTTCTTGGTTCAACTCCACATCTCAAAGACGGAGGCTCCCAAGCGACACCTAACCAATCTAGGAGGCACCACCCCCCAAAAGGTAATAGACGGTGTTGATGATGATGAACTCCTTGCTCTTGTGCTTCAGATGATAATCTCCCCAACACTCAACTCTCCTCACTGATATGGCTGTGGTGGAAGAAAGATTTGAGTGGAAAGCAACTTGGGAAGGCTAGAGATCAAGTTTCATATGGTAGGAATGGAATGGCTTGATCTCAACACAAGGGTAGGTGGTTCACTTCTCAGAAAGTGTATGGTAGAAGTGGTGGTACTTTCTGATGGCTCTCCTCACGAATGAAGAGGGGGTGGAGGGGTATATATAGCCTCCACACAAAATCCAACCGTTACATACACATTTGACCAATCTCGGTGAGACTGAAATGAAAACTCGGTCAGACCGAAAGTTCAAATATAGTGAACGTTGGGATTTTCGGTGGGACCGAAAATACCATCTCGGTGTGTCCGAAGTGAGTCAAAGGTTAGGGTTTGCCATCTCGGTGTGACCGAAAACAACAACTCGGATATTCCGAAATGCTGTCATTGGTTACAGAAGGTTGGCAGAACATTTTCGGTGAGACCGAAACACAGAATCGGATGGACCGAGAAATTAGGGTTTGGGGAAATAACTGAAGTGGTTCATCTCGGTGGGACTGAGTTTGCAGAATCGGTTTGTCCGAGATTACTTATGAGTGTGTTGATAAGTGAAGAGTGCTGATAGTTGAGGGAGCTAGATCACCAAGCACTTGAGCAACAAGAACATCAACACAACCTCATCCCCTTTTAATAGTATTGGCTTTTCCTATGGACTCAATGTGATCTTTGATCACTAAAACAAAAATAGAGTCTTGAGGTTTTGCCAATGCTTGTCTTAGCATTTTGAGGGGTCCACTACTTCAGACATTTCCATACCCATATCATCGAACTTTTCTGAAATGATTCTCAAGTGAATATTAGTCCAATGATATATATGTTGTTATTAATTACCAAAACCACCCGGGGATTAGTTGCACTTTCAGGGGGTCGACGGTGGTGATGAACAGTATCCCGTGGAGTCCCGTTTGGCGGTACGCCACACCCCTCCCGATGAACAGGACCCTCGTTTTGACCGTAGCGCTCCAACACAAGTCTGTTTCCTCCGTTTTGCGGTACGCCACACCCCTCCCGATGAAGATGATCCTCGTTTCGACAGTAGCGCTCCAACACAAGTCTGTTTCCTCCGTTTTGCGGTACGCCACACCCCTCCTGATCAACAGGACCCCCGTTCGACCGTAGGAGGTCCGTTTCCTCCGTTTTGCGGTACGCCAGACCCCTCCCGATGAACAGGATCCCGTTTCGAACATGGTCGGTTGATCACAAGGTCGTTTCCTCCGTTCTGCGGTACGCCTGACCTCATTTCCATCGGTTGTTTCTTCCAAGCCCTCCCGATGAACACGACGACGCATTCCGTTCCAACCCAGCCGGTTGGCTCCCCATGAACACGACGACGACGCTATTTCTCCGTTCTGACCCAACCATGTACACGAGCCCCGGCCGTACGTATGCGCGAGTAGGCATTCGAGACCCTGCCCATATGTACGTATGTGGCCGTATTTTCTTTCTCGCACACTGGCCCTGTACGTACGTGTACATGCTACGTGCGCGACTCTACTATGACATGTGCGCGCCTCTACATCGACCAGTATGTACGTACACGTTTGCGACCAGAATGACAATGCTACGTACGCTTCAACTAGGTGGGTCCCGACTGTCAGGCACTTCCTTGCGTGCGAAGATCTAGCTGGTGGGTCCAAGCAGTCAGGGGGGCGAATCGTTTTTTTGCCCGGACACACTTCCTTACGTGCGAAGATGTAGCTGGTGGGTCCAAGCAGTCAGGGGGAAACGTTTTTTTCGTGGAATATGGTGGCCCGTCCGGTGGGTCCCCGCTGTCAGGTGGAGGAATAATTATTTTGTGCATAATAAGGAGGCACTTCCTTGCTACGGCCGTGGACCCAGCTGTCAGCTTCTCCACGTACAGTCCACGTCCGATGAAACCGTTCCTTGACCACATTGACCACGCCACGCCGAGAGCACCAGGGCGGTGGACGACGGCGAGGCCTAGGAAGGGGACGACGCGAAGACGGGGAAGACGCGGCAGTGGATGCCCACGCGTAGAGGAGTACGAGGGTTCACTGGTTCGCTGCGGTGTGAGGCTGCCGTCGCCGCAGAATAACAGCGGGTGTGGGTGAGTAGAGGGATGGTGTGGCCAGCGGTGGGAATAGTAGGGGGCGGTGAGGCCTCCGCGGTAGCACAGCCGGCCACGTGAGGCAGGAGCATGCGACACGATTGGCGCTGCTTTGGGCGGTTGGAGCAACAAGACCAGAGGTTGAAGAAGCACTATGGCCGTTGGATGGACATCGTACGGTCACTGGAGCTAGAATCATTCATAGTGACTAACTTGACAAAGCACACCGTCCCCGTCAACTTAGTAGTCCCACAAGTCAGCCTCCCACCAAGGTGCGTCCCAAGCAGCAGGGGGAGTATTCATTTTTTTAATGCGTAATAAGGAGGCACTTCCGGTGGGTCCGAGCTGACAGCGGGGGGATCGTTTTTTCGTGCAATACGGCGGCCCGTCCGGTGGGTCCCAGCAGTCAGGGGAAATGTTTTTTTTCGCAAAATACAATGGCCCGTCCGATGGGTCCCTGCTGTCAGCTGGAGGAATCATTATTTTCCGCCTAGTAAGGAGGCACTTCCTTGCTGCCGTCGTGGACCCAGCTGTCAGCCTCTCTGCGTACAGTCCACGTTCGATGGAAGCCGTTCCTTGACCATGTTGACCACGTCGCGCCGAGAGCACCGGGGCGGTGGACGACAGCGAGGCCTAGGAAGGGGACGACGCGGAGCCGGGGAAGACGCGGCAGTGGATGCCCATGCGTAGAAGAGTACGAGGGTTCACTGGTTCGTTGCGGTGTGAGGCTGCCGTCGCCGCAGAATAACACGGGGTGTGAGTGAGTAGAGGGATGGCCTGGCCAATGGTGGGAATAGTAGGGGGAGGTGAGGCCTCCGCGACAGCACAGCCAGCCACGGGAGGCAGGAGCATGCGGCACGACTGGTGATGCTTTGGGCGGCTGGAGCAACAAGACCAGAGGTTGAAGAAGCACTACAACCATTGGATGGACATCATACGATCACTGGAGCTAGAATCATTCATATTGACTAAGTTGACAAAGAACTCCGTCCCCGTCAACTTAGTAGGCCCACAAGTTAGCCACCCACCAAGGTGGGTCCCAACTAGCAGGGGGAGTATTCATTTTTTTGCGTGTAATAAGGAGGCACTTCCGGTGGGTCCGAGCTGACAGCGGGGGGAACGTTTTTTCGTGAAATACGGTGGCCCGTCCGGTGGGTCCCAGCAGTCAGGGGGAAACATTTTTTTCGCCAATTACGGTGGCCTGTCCGGTGGGTCCCTACTGTTAGGTGGAGGAATAATTATTTTCCGCGTAATAAGGAGGCACTTCCTTGTGGCTGCCGTGGACCCAGCTGTCAGCCTCTCCACGTACAGTACTCTTCTGATGGAAGTCGTTCCTTGACCACGTTGACCACGCCGCACCGAGAGCACCAGTGCGGTGGACGAGGGCGAGGCCTAGGAAGGGGACAACGTGGAGCCGGGGAAGACGCGGCAGTGGAAGCCCGCGCGGAGAGGAGTACGAGGGTTCACTTGTTCGGCTATGGTGTGAGGGCCGTAGGGCCTGGACAACGGTGGGAATAGTAGGGGGCGGCGAGGCCTCCGCGACATCGCAGCCGGCCACGGGAGGCAGGAGCACGAGGCACGACCGGTGCTGGTTTGGGCGGCTGGAGCAAGAAGACAAGAGGTAGAAGAAGCACTACGGCCACTGGATGGACATCGTACGGTCAATGGAGATAGAATCGTGCATATTGACTAAGTTGACAAAGGCCTCCGTCCCTATCAACTTAGTAGGCCCACAAGTCAGCCTCCCACTATACTGGGTCCCAGCTAGCAGGGGGAGTATTAATTTTTTTGTGCGTAATAAGGAGACACTTCTGGTGGGTCCGAGCTGACAACCGGGGGAACGTTTTTTTCGTGAAATACGGTGTCTCGTCCGGTGGGTCCCAGCAGTCAGGGGGAAAACGTTTTTCTGCCAAATACGATGGCCTGTCCGGTGGGTCCCCGCTGTTAGGTGGAGAAATAATTATTTTCCGTGTAATAAGGAGGCACTTCCTTGCGGCTGCCGTGGACCTAGCTGTCGGCCTCTCCACGTACAGTACTCTTCCGATGGAAGTCGGTCATTGACCAGATTGACCACGCCACGCCGAGAGCACCAGGGCCGTGGATGACGGTGAGGCCTAGGAAGGGAACGACACAGAGGCAAGGAAGACTCGACAGTTGTTTCCCACGCAGAGGGGAGTACGACTGTACGAGGGTTTACTGGTTCGTCTGCCGTCCCCGGAGAATAATAGCAGGTGTGGGTGAGTAGAGGGATGGCTAGGCCAGTGATGGGAGTATGGTGGGGTAGTGAGGCCTGTGCGGCAGCACAACCGGCCGCGGGGAGGAGGGAGCAGGCAGTCCCGCCGGCGCTTGTTTGAGCAGCTGGAGCAGGAAGAGCAGAGATTGAAGAAGCACGACGGCCGTTGGATGGACATCCAACAGTCACTGCTTGTGCGTCAACCTTTTTTTAGGAAGGCCTCAAATATGTGGAAAACATCATACATTCCATCTGCCATTATTTCTAATAATGTACAACCCATTTGCTAATTCTTAAGGTTTTTTTGGAGCCCATATTCTTTTTGTTAGCATTACAGCCCATATTGTGGCCACGGTTAAAAAAATATACGAAATTTTGCATATTTAGGTGCGGTCCGAACTGTTTTTAATCCCGAAATTTCGAGTCACATTCAAACTAATTTAAAAAATAAATGCATATCAATATATAATCCAACAAATTGTCCACGCATAAAAATCAATGCAATTTAAAATCTCGAAATGAAAAATACATATTTGAAACTAATTGTCGGTTTGATGTGTTTTACAAATGTACGACCCATTTCTCATTACTGATAGGCCATTTTCTCGGCCAGCCGAATGAAGCTCTCCTCGTCTTGAAAGATTTGCAGCCCAACATGCCTGACAAAGCGACTTATTTGGCAAATCACAAAAAACTGGGCTATGGCCGTTGACCCAGCCGCCAGCCTCTCCACGTACAGTACTCTTCCGATGGAAGTCGGTCGCTGACCAGATTAACCATGCCGCGCCGAGAGCACCAAGGCGGTGGACTACGGCAAGGCCTAGGAAGGGGGCGACGCGGAGCCGGGGAAGACGCGTCAGTGGATGCCCACGCGGAGAGGAGTACGAGGGTACACTGGTTCGGCTGCGGTGCGAGGCTGCCATCGCCGCAGAATAACAGGGGGTGTCGGTGAGTAGAGGGACGCCCTGGCCAGCGGTGGGAGAAGTAGGGGGCGGTGAGGCCTCAGCGGCATCACAGCCGGCCATGGGAGGCCGGAGCACGTGGCACGACAGGCGTTGGTTTGGGCGGCTGGAGCAAGAAGACTAGAGGTTGAAGAAGCACTACTGCCGTTGGATGAACATCGTATGGTAACTGGAGCTAGAATCGTTCATATTGACTAAGTCGACAAAGCCCTCCGTCTCCGTCAACTTGGTAGGCCCACAAGTCAGCCTCCCACGATGCTGGATTCCAGCTGGCAGGGGGAGTATTCATTTTTGTGTGCGTAATAAGGAGGCACTTCCTTGCGTGCGAAGATAGCTGGTGGGTCCGACCTGTTAGCGGGGGGCACAATTTTTTCACTAAATATAGAGGCCCTTCCGGTGGGTCCCAGATGTCAGGTGGAGGAATCAAAGACTTGAGAAGGCGTACAGAACAAGCTAGTGTACCAGTAAAGACACATTGCTGAGTTTTAGAAAAAAGAGAGACGTGCTCCTGTAGCTGGTTCGAATCCAAACCTAGACTATGACTATATATGGTGCTATGCTACTCTGCAAGTAATGAAACTGGCATATCCAATGTTCGCTTCTCCTCTTCTCTACTTACTCTACCTAGCATCAGAATATCTGGCCGTAGCAACCATGCCCACTGGCTGCTTGTCCACCTGCTCTTCAGCAGGCAACAACCAAATATGCGCCAAGTCGCCACCCGTACCATCGCCCATGCGTCTCATCACACCCCCGCCGGCACGCGCACCACAGCCGGTTGCTCATCGCAACCCGCTGCCGTTGGTGTGGTGCCACTGCTGCAAATCACGCAAAGTCATACGTCGTGTCTCAACCACAAGCCTCAACCCCGTCCGAGTCTTCTACTAATGCCCGAATCATGGGGTAATAATATGTTTAAGTGTTGTTCTGCTACTTTCAGTTGCTGATTTTTTAATAGTTTGGTTGATGGTCTTCCAATTTGATTCGTGCAGAAAAGGGAAGATTCGTGTGATTTGTATTTCTGGGAAGTTGCTGATCTGGGGGAGTGCAACTACGCTGATTATTTGGTTAGCCGAGGAATCCCAATACCAGAAGGTTGGGGTGTTGGACAAGTAACTAAAGGAATGGCAGAAGAGGAAGATGCAGAGCAGAAGGTTAAAGATGCAGTTCCTCTGATCATGGCCAAGCAACAGCTACTGAAAGGCCTTGACAACAATGAGGAGATGAAAGAGCTTGTGAAGATAATGGGCAAAATCGATGTGCTCTATAGGATGATTGTCTCTTTATTTGCAGTGTATGTAGCACTCGTGATGTATTCAGTGGCTATGACATGAGCACTTTGCTGAAACTAGTAATGAATGAAACCTGTGTAGCAGGCTGGGCGTAGTGTTGTGAACATCTAATGATTTGTATTAACGGAAATCAGGGGGTATCCCCTTTTGCTCATAAATAAATAAATAGCAGGGGCCCTTTTGGTAGTAAATAAATAAATTAGCAGAGGCCCTGTCGGGTTAGCTTTGTTCTCATTCGAAGACGTCGATCAAATTGCAGTCCAACATCAAACTATGTCATCAAATTCAACTTTCACAACGAAATATGAGTACAACTAAACAACAATGTCATCATGTTTTAGTCATCATACAATCACCAAACACAAATCAACATACTTAACAAGTGATGTTCTCACAGGAAAATACTAACCAACATGTTCATCAGGTTTCCGTTGTCATAGCAAACACAATTTCACATAGTAGATAAAAAAACGTCTTCAGACAGGCAAATACGACAAAAGCAATGTAATCATCATCCGCAGCAGCAACGTCAACATCTTCGCCAGGTGTATCAGTGTGAATCGTAATTCCCCATGGTGTCATCTTCTTCTTCGTCCTCAACGTCCTCGAACGTTGGCTTCTTCTTGATCAACTCTTGTATGTCCACAACACGACAGGCAATCTTTTCACCAGCGTCATTGATGTGATGGTTCTCAAAGATATTAGGAACATCTGTGTTATCTTGTACATCAGGAGCAGTGTAGGCATCATCTTGTTGTGCAACTTCATTAAACGAATTCCTCTTCTCAAACCTTTGCAATACTCTCCAGCATCGCTACGTGCAAATGTGTCTTCCAAGAAAAATATTTGTGTTGCTTGATTTGCCAAAATAAAAGGCTCGTTAGTCTGGTACGCCGCCTTGACATTGATGGATTTGAAATAATCACCAGCTCTGGGTTTTGCGATCCTGGAAAACAGGTTATACCAACGACAGCACAACATAACCACACACCGATGATCCTCGAAACTGGAGATATACTGCAACTGAACAATGTCTGTTATGTTAGCATACATTTCACTTGTCTCTTTGTCATACGTATCCGTGCTCATGATGGCACTGTTTTGTGTCTTCCTGCCTTCATCTCGTGCAAGGGTGTTGTAGCGCACATCTCCAACAACGCAAGATTCATAATGTCTTACCCGAGTATCAGGACCCATTGCTAGTGAGTAAAGGGCATCATCAACTGCCTGCCCATCCTCCCGCATCTTATTAACCTATGGTTAGAAAATAGACAAGCTGATCATCTTATGTACTCAATATATTAAAAAAACTGACAGTGCAATTCAAAAGCTTACATGGCTCCTAAACCATTTCGCAAGTCCTGCCATAACCAGTTTGTCAATGTTTCTTGGATTTTACGGCAGTAACTCCTTTTTGTAGATGCTGCACAACATAGTGATCGCGTCAAACATCTAATTATATAAGAATGTGCTGCAAGTTTAGTAGATTACGATGTATAAGCTGTAGTACTTAACACTTACTTGATATAAGGTAGTATCTCAGGACAGTTATTCAACACATACCAAACCATTTTTTTCCAAATCTTTAGGTTTGTCCTCTTGTCGACTCTTCCCTATAACTCGAACAGAATAATCGAAAACATTGAGCCCGGGATTGTCTTCATCCACCTCTTTGCTAAGCTGACCAGCTGTTTCAATGTATTTTGAGCACAATGTCAATGCTTCTATAGCAATGTAGGCCTCTTCAATGGAACCCTCGGGGTCTAGCTCTGTTCCTAACATAGCCCTTGAAAGTACCTAGCCGCCTTTCAATAGGGTACATCCAGCCATACTGTATTGGACCTCAAAGTAGTGCCTCATCAGGTAGATGAACAGCCAAATGCACCATCACATCAAAGAAGGCTGGAGGATATATCTTCTCAAGGTCGCATAGGATAGTTGGTATCTTGTCTCTAAGACGCTCCAAAGCATCTATCCTGATATTTCTCCTGCAGAGTTCCCTGAAGAATTGTCCCAACTATACAACTTCTCTGTATAAGTCAGGGCGGCCCAATCATCTAAGGATAACAGGTAAAACCCTTTGAAGTAGGACATGGCAGTCATGAGTTTTCAACCCTTGTACCTTCTTTCCATCTCCATTGACTCTCCTTTCAGGGTTGGAAGCAAATCCATGTGGGAATCTCACACGTGACAGGACCTCGTAGAATTCTTTTCTTTTTACCTTGTCCAAGACGTACACAACTGGTGCCATATCCCGTGGTTTACCTTCATCTTGCACCTGCAAATCCTCTCTGATACCCAGGTGTGTCAATTCAATCCTAGATTTTAAGGTATCTTTCGTCTTGCCTTCAATATTAAGAAGTGTGCTGATAATGCTGTCACATATATTTTTCTCGATGTGCATCACATCAAGATTATGCCGCAGATCCAAATCTTTCCAATACTCCAAGTCCCACAAAGTGGACCTGCGGGTAAACAATAATCTCTCTTCGGCCCTACCATGCTTCCTTTTCCCGCTACCATTATCAGGATGGCTTCCTGGTGTAATATGCCTGACCTTCTCTAATTCCACTTGCAACTCATTGGCCGTGAGCCTCTTTGGCGCATCATGGTTTTCATGCTTTGCATTATACACATGTCATCGGTATTTTCTAGGATGCGGCTTGTCCTTCGCAAGGAAACGGCGGTGTCCAATGTAACAGATCTTGCTAAGTATTGCGTATGGCAGCGGATTCCTGTCACAACGAACACATGCATTGTAACCATGTGTCGTTCGCCCTGACATAGTGCCCAAAGCCGGATAATCATGGATGCACCAAATCATAACAGCACGCAGAAAGAAATCAGCTGGTGGGCTGCTATATAGGTCTTGAGTGAGAACACCCCTCCAAAGCTGTTGAAGTTCCTCCACAAGAGGCTCCATGAACAAATCAAAATCCTTTCCAGGACTTTTTGGACCTGGGATGAGCAAGGCCATCATGTAGTTTGATTCTTTGGTGCAGACATTTGGAGGCATGTTGTAAGGGATAACAAGCACTGGTCACATGCTATATGTGGCGCTATGGTGGCCAAACGGGTTAAATCCATCTGAAGCTAAGCCAAGTCTAATGTTTCTCGGATCAGCATCAAACTTTTCGTGCTTCTGATTGAAGATTTTCCACTCACTACCATGTGATGGATGGATCATTACATTCTGATCTCTGTACTCCTGGTTCCTAGAATGCCACATTACATCCTCTCTTGTTTTAGCATCATGAAACAACCTCTGCAATCTTGGTGTAATTGGAAAATGTCTCAGAACATTATGAGGAATCCTCTTCACAGCATCGCCATCTTTCCATCTTGATGATTTGCATTTCAGGCATTCACTTAAGTTGGCATAATCCTTCCGGAACAGAACACAATTATTCTTACAAACATGGATCATATCATATCCAATTCCAACTGCACGAAGGAAATTCTTCATTTTACTATAGGTGTGTGGCAGCTCAGACGCATCTGGGAAAGCTTTGCGGAAAGCAGCCAACATCGCATCGAATGCTTTGTTGGTCATCTGCTCAGATGTCTTCACCTGAAGAAAGGTGATCATAGCTGAGAATACTGACAGCTTATTTCCTGGGGTGACAGCCACGTTGCATTGTTCCAACATGCGGGCCCACCATTTTTCTTCTGCAGGTGAAAGTTCACGGAATGCACGCGCATTTCATAGCATTGTTTGAATGTTGGTCAAACTCACTGGCTCCGCCACCACCTCCTCCTCCTCCTCTTCCACCTGAGCATCAGGCAGATCAAGATGGTGATCTGCCGCTTCCACGTAGTCAATAACATTGACGTTCACAGCTTCACCATGATGAACCCACCTAGTATATGTGACCGACATCCCATACAAGTGTAGATGATTTTGCACAATTGACTGGGGTCTTGTAACTGAATTCATACAGCTGCTACACGGGCAGAGCACATCTGATTTCGGACCCTCGTACTTAGCTCTGATAAAGTTCATGAAGTTTTCAACCCCCTGACATATGCAGCGGAGAATCTTCGAGCAGAAGTTATCCAAGTCCTGTCCATCTGTTAGACATACAAATTAGTTCTTCTACTAGATATTACAGGAAAAACATATATGCTTTTTTATGAAGTCCAGAAGAAAATACCTAGGTCGATGTCTAAAGCTATGGCAAGATATTTGGACGAACAGATCTAAGTAACGAAATATATGTAAAGCTAATTCAGCAACCAGATTTGAGTGCTAAATTATGGTAGGCTGTTTCAAGAGTCAATGAGGCCGAGCATGATGGATTATGTATTTCCAATAGAGCACACTGCCATCGAACTATCGAAGGCCATCATAGCAACAAAGATCGAGTATGAAACGGTGTAGAGCTTTTTCACCTAACAGATTGGCTACTAGACCATGGCAATTTACGTCACAATAAATATATGGCAGGATATTTTAGCAACTAATCGGCCTTGGAATGCCATCTCAGCTAAGTAGATTGAGTGCAGAACAGGGCAAGGAAGCTTCTTAAGCAGAGCATATTGAGTGTAAACTACTTCGACAAATAGTGAGATTAACAGCGTCTATGAGCTAACATTCAACGCTACACCGACATGCACGGGGCCTCAGTCTAGAATGCGCGTACCATGGGAGAAGCTGACCGTCGTGCGTCTCCACACGAACGTCACTAGCGGTGGCGGCGCTGACCGCCATGCGCCTCCACAAGAACGTCGCGAGCGGTGGCGGCGCGGCTAGAGGACGATAGTCTACGAGAGCGTACTGTGGGAGCGAGAGGATCACCGTGCGTACCCTCAACGAACCGTGGCGCCAACGTATCGGCGTGGTGGGGAGGGCGGCTTTGGCGGAGCGAATGGAGTGGAGGGGGACGGGGGGAGGGGGTTTGGGGAATATTATTGGCTAGTTGGCCAAAGGGCGCTTGAATCTAGGATTTGGGGGGAATTTTTGGGTGGGGGAGGGGAGGATTTTCGCGCGGTGGGCGGGGGGAGTTTGGCGCATGGTCGGTTTCTCCAAGTGCAGTCCCACGTGTCAGTGGAGAGGCAAGCCGAAGCGCGTTTCGTTTGCGCAAGCCGTGTGCAGGAGCGAACGTGTGTGGGGTGCAATGCGACCATGACAGAGGTGTTGTGAGTGTACTGCCTTTTTTCCTTTTAAACTAGGTGGTTCGCCCCCTAATTAAACTTGTTGCTTCACGCGATCCATCGATACTAAGACTAGTAATCCGGTAATCCCAACTAAAACGGCGCGGCCGGGTCTTTTCCCGCACGATATGCTGGGAGGTTGGCTTAGTTGGGTTTTTAGGACGAGTAATGCTACACCTACGTAGTCCCAGTTACATAATTAACATAATGTGAAACATGTGAGCTGTTGATTGTAGATTGGGGGGAGGGAGGGGCCCACCACCATGAAAATCAGGGGAGGAGAGAGAGAGGCAATCTACGTTAACCCTTTACTAGGTTCCCGTAGATGTGAAATGCGTGAATGTGCATTTGCAGATAAGGCCTTCCCTCGTTCATCCTTTTCTCCCACAAGATCTCGATCTTCCGTGCAACGCACGGGCATCTTGCTAGTACTCTTACAATATACTATATTATTGTGAAAGTTCATATACACGGGCCGAGATTAATGCAAACACGGCAAATTTTCATAACAGTTCGAACTTTTATTGGACAGAAAAATAAAAGAAACCCGACCCTAAACCTATTCTACGACGGCGACCGACGTCCTCCATCTGCGATCTCCATGTACGGGGGCGGGGTTCAAGACCCGTGAAGTGAAGGTGCGGTCTCCGGCGAGGAAAATTAGAACACGGGAGACGGACCGGCCAGTTGGCACACCATGCCCTGCCGCCTCCCATGCCCTACTCATCCTCGGAGGAGTCCCCGACCTCGGCGGTGCCGGACGTTGGATGGCGGCAAGTAGGCCGCGTGGCTGACGATGCTCTCGTCGTCGGCCGCCAGCATGGCCACCGCTTGTGCGGCGACTTGAGAGAGGGCGGCGACCTCGAGCTCCATCCCCGAAGACAAGCTCTCCCACAGAGTGTTCGCGCTTGCGGTCATGGCGGATGTGGTGCCAGGTGGGAGGACGATGCGCTATGGTGTGGAGGTTAGCTGGGCATTGCCGCTTTAAGTAGCGCATTCCGGTGAGGCCAAGCGTCCTGGTGCGTCATTAAGTCGCCGGAGTTGGTTCCTCGGGCACCGAGCCTCTTAACGACGGCATACGGACGGACGACATGAATGCGGGCAGCTGGCACTGGCTAGGAACGCACCGCGCGATGGCACGAGGGACGAGGGTTTTTGGTGTGCCAGGGTAGTCAGCGCGGTCATGGCAACGTTGGAGATTCCCTTTGCTCACATGCGATTGACGCATGTCATTGAAAAAGCAAGACGACCCGGCATGGTCTCAGGTCCTGAGGTTGCAGTTGGCCGTGCTACACCACTCCGCGGACGTGTCCTGGCGCCCCGTGCATCCTCGACGAGCCAGGTGTTGGCGTGTGTTTGGATTGTCGCCAAAGTGCACCTTACCAAAATTTTGGTCATGGCCCAAAGATTGGTCTTTGTTTGGATGGTTGCCATTTTTTGGCATGACAATGAACTCTAGCCAACTCTAGTTCATTTTTCTTGCCGATGTCGGCCAAATCATGGGCAACCAAAACCTCAACCAAAATTTTGGCTACCCAATGCTTTGATGGGGCAACCTTGGGCACAAACCAAACATACTATTGGTTGTGCCACAACACTAACGCCACCCTCGATACACTGAAACCGACTGTGTCTAGAGACGATGAGCGTGTCGCTCACCGCGGTCGCCGTGTCCAGAGGCGGTGCTGGAGCTGCGCCACGTTGTTGGCCCCCACAACCCACATGAACAGTTGCCGATGGCGAGGAGGTCGTGGGCCAGCTCCTCCATTGGACTAGTTTGCGCTACGTCATCCCGACAAGTGTGCCCCACATGTCGGTTTCCCTGTTTTCCCGGCCATATTCGAGCGTCAGTGCTCCGCGTTGTGCATTAGGCCTTTCACTATGTAGGCCAAGCGAGACAACTTATTGTTTATTTGATCCGTTCAAGTATAATCATGTGGTGTTTGCTTATTTCTCATTCCTCTCCATCGATCATGTCGCCCTCCGGTCGAGTCCATCCTCCCGCATGCCTCATTTGAACATTCCGCCGAGTATCATTCGCATGTGGGCCTAGACCATGCTTGTATTTCCAATGTTTATTTGTAATTTGTCCGACATGCATACAAACAAACGGTTCGTTTGAAGTTTCACTTTGCCTCCACTACGTGTCGCTTCGCGTCTTAGTTTTGACATCCCATTTGGTTCATGCCCCGACACATGCTGACGAGATCGATAGATGACATGGCAGTTCCTTATAGCCATCGACTGGCTATATTATTAACCATGATCTAATGTGTTTTTCAAAACCGCATTTGACTATTGACAAGATTAATAGTACATGAGATGTATAATGTGAAAATTATATCATTGGAAGCTCCTTTCACATACGCATCCCTGCCTTACCCTCCCTTTCGGTCACTTACTGGCAGACCCCATGCTTGCTAGGCCCCGCATGTCAGTTACTCAATGGGTTCGGCCACGTCAGGGGATCCTCATCTATAGTATACTCCCTCTATTTTTATTTACTCCGCATAAAATGATGCGGGCGGGGGAGGGGGAGGCACGTCGGTTAGCTCTCAACTATGGTCCCACATGCGAGCGAAAACGCAAGACGAAGCACGTTCCATTCGGTGAGCGACATGGAGGGTCCAACGTGCTGGGCTGCAATGCGCACGCGACAAGAGCGATGTACAGTCAAAACCGATTGACCGGTCGTCACCAGAATCACTATTCACACCAGAACCTTCGCTGCTCGGCCTACTCCAGCCCCTTCCCCCACCTTTGGATCCCCTAGCCCGCATCAAGCGACCCCTAGTTCACCGGAAAGCCATGTTGCGCCGCAAGATCACGTACTATAAGATGCTGATGCCAGAGCGCCGCACAGAAATCGCGGCGGCGGTCAGCGCCAGAGACCTCCATTCCCAAGATCGCTTTGCGGCGGGCCGATCCCCGAATTCTCTGGAGCCAAGCTACGAGGAGAAGGATGCCGATCCAATGTTCATGGCGGAGGTCGCGGCGCAGAAGGCCCCCGATGGGTATGAGACGATGGACGTCAACTTCGTGCCGGCGTCTGAGTCCCCCATGGTGCAGGCGGACCAGCAGTTCAACCTGGCGATACTAAAGGAGGACCGGGAGGCAGCGGCTCAACTCGACGCGGAGCGCGCGCATGCTGCTGCCATCGAGGCTCTCCTGCAGGCGGAACCAGATGTCATGGATGTGAACCGGGCGACAGAGGCTCAACTTGAGGCAGAGCGCGCGGATGCCGCTGCCATCGAGGCCTCCTGCAGGCAGAACCAGACATCCTGGACTTGAACCGAGCGGCAGAGGTTCAACTCGACATGGAGCGCGCGGATGCCGCTCTCATCGAGGCCCTCCTGCAGGCGGAACCAGACGTCCTGGACTTGAACCGGGCGGCGGAGGCTTGACTCGACACGGAGCGCGCGGATGCCGCTGCCATCAAGGCCCTCCTGCAGGTGGAACCAGATGTCCTCGACTTGAACCGGGCGGTGCTCTCGTCCATGCAGAGCGCCCACACGCTCCGCGTGAACGGGTAGCTGGAGGCCGAGGACAACCACGGTGCGGAGACACACGTCGGCAGCTACGGCTGGTTCGCGCCGGCAGCCAAAGACGACGAGGCCGTCTCATTCCGCGAGCAGTGATAGTTTTTCTTTTTGTTGTTGTTTTATGGATCTTTTGCTGTGTAAAAACATATATTGTTATGCAAGTCGCCTGACATGGGTCAGTCTACCATTTCGGGCGGTTGGATGAATATCCTACGTCTCCTAACCCTTCTTCCTTACCTCTTCTTCTTTCCCAGCAGACCACCGCACGGGCCGTACGGATACTCCCCAACATGCGGTTGGATAAACATACTCTATGAACGAAAATTATGTCTCAGCGAGAGGATGGCTGAGTTTGGTTTGTTCACATGCGACAACACGTGTCAGTGAGGGTGCGTTTGTGACGCCCCAAGACCGATGCTCGAGAAGACTTCCATAGTGTTCCGGGTTTTGCCGTGTGTTTCTTTTGCTTGCTCTATTTATTTTGCATTGCATCATGTCATCATGCCATCATGTCATTAATTTTTGCAACTCAACTAAATAAATTGTGTGGATCTTCGATCCATTTAAATCGAGGGAAGAATGACTTCTTTTTATAACATATCCTCCTAATATTTATGGAGCTACTATAAAAATAACCCATTAGTTTGGAATCACCAAAACACACTTGCAAATATTCCCCATGTCTTTGGCGTAAATTCTTCCATCTTTTTCCCAAGCTCCACCAAAATTATCAACATTTTGGACAATTCCTAAACCAAGTCCTAGTTCAAACCCATTTGAATGAAATTCAAATGAGTTTGAATTTACATCTTCTTACCATGCCACTTGTATTTTTCTTGGATCATGATCATTTTTATGAGTCCGGAAAATTAACCCCGTGTCCAAACACTATCCCTAGCACCTCCTTACCTCTCTTTTCTTCTTTGTTTGTTTTTCTGATTTTGGGAAAACAATAAGAAGTAGAAGAAAGAAAGAGAGAGAGAGAGACAGAGAGAGAGAGAGAGAGAGGAAAAGAGCCAGCAGCCAGGCCGACCTGCTTTCCCCCGCGGCCCAAGGCCCAGCCAGCTCTCGACCTCAACCCTAGCCGCACCCACCGCTCGTCCTCTCTCCCTCGACTCCTTTTCCCCCTCAGCACCGCCAGAAGGGAGCGAAGGCTCGTCCTCTCTCCCTCGATATCTCCCTCTCCCTCGTCTCCCTCCTGACGCTCCCAAAGGAGGTCCTCAAGCCCTGCCCCGCCGCCGGAATCTTGCTCCGCGCTGGGAGCCGCACCCCGCCACCGTCGGCGACCAACAGGCGGCCCCGTCGGCCGACCTCCAGCTGCGGCTTCCTCTTCAGCCAGGCCATCGTCTCCAGCGCTCCTGGCCACGTCGCTCCGTGCCTCTCCGCCTCAGCGCCGTCGTCCTTCTCCTCCACCGTAGCCACCTCGCTGCCGAGCGCCACCCCTCTGCACGTGCCTCTCCTCCGCGCCTTCCGGCCACTGCCTCGCTGTGGCGCTGCGACCGCCGCCGCCGATCCTCCCGTCTCCAGTGTCCCGCCGCCGTGCCGCACCACCACCTCCTTCGCCGGCGCCACGAGCCCCGCAGTGCCGCACTGCTCCGGTTACTCAGCCCGTCCGCGGCCTGCTCGATCCCCTGCATCGACCACGCTCGTGCTCGTGCGCAAGGCCTGCAAGGCCCGACAGTGCCTCCTCCTGCCAAATCCGAGGATTTCCGTGTTGCTTTGTTTTGGATGCACCAAGTCCCTCTCCAACACGTGTACAACTGCCATCTACGATTCGCCAAGTACCGCAACAAAGTGCCAAGTACCGCTACCGATAACTTGAACATCTACGACCCATGTACAACTACCGCCGCCAAGACCGGCAAGCTCGAAGACCCCAAGTACCACAACATTGACAACCCTTCAAGTTCGACTACGCCAAGTTCAACGATGCGCCAAGTACCTCGACGCCCGAATGACTACTTCCTCTCCGATGTCGTGTACCACAACTATCGCCAAGTTCCTCTACGAAAACATGTACCACTACTTCCATGATGAGATGAATACGACTATGAAACAGGAACGACCACCGTCGCCAAAGACTCGTGTACAACTACCGTCGCGTGAACGACTACTTCCACTACGACCCGCGAGTACCACTGCTTCCCTCGACGACCCGAGAACGACTACTTCCACTACCGTCGAACTCGTTCCGCCCCGAAAACGCACGCTTCGAAGGTATAACCCTGAGACGACGCCCGTGGAATGAATGCATGTTGTATGAGATGCATCCCTTGTTTGCACCATGTCCGTTGTGCCCCTCTTTTGCCATCTTCACGTGGTAACCCGGCAACCGGGAGCACCCCACCGTCTTTGCATGACACGCTCATGCTCCCGCCGTCCTTCTTTTGTACAGATATCTCAACGAGGTGTCGGGTCACCGGAACGTTTCCGTGGTACCGTTTTCGGTTATCACCGCCGTGGACCCTTCCCTTACACCACGGTGATGAAATACTCCAGATCTTGCTCATGTCAACTTTTAATGAAAATTGCATAAAACTTGCATTGTCATCCGCATCATGATAACAACATTTAAAATGTTTAAATTGTTGTTTGCATTAACAATTGCTAAATATGACATGTGATTTTTCCGGAATTGTTGTTTATATTTCCGGCCTCATTTAAAATGCCTAAATAAATAGTTTACTTATGCTTCACCTCTTGCCATGTTAACAAACATTTAATCTTGTCTTGTAATAAATGAGAGTCAACTAAACAAATAAAATGTGGTGTTTCGTAAATATGCAACTCGTTGCATATGGAGCCCCACTTAATTTGTAGTATTGTTTGAGCACTTTGCCATGCCATGCATAATTAAACCGGACATGCATCATACTTGGTTGTGCATCATATGCCATGTTTGAGCTATGTGTGTTTACCATGTTGTTTGCTTCTTTCCGGTATTCTTCTCTCGTTAGCTTCGGTTTCGTTCTAGAGTTGTGAGGATTTGTTCGACTACTTCATGGACTTGTTCTTCTTCCTTGCGGAATCCCAGGCAAGATGATCGTTCCCCGATATCACCTCTATCTTTGCCTATGCTAGTTGTCTCGCTCTTTAGATATGCCTCGATGCCTATTCATGTTGGTCAGCCTCCTATTATTGCCATGAAACACTCTAACCGCCCTCCTAGCAAACCGTTGATTGGCTAAATACGCTTTTGCTCAGCCCCTCTTATAGCGTTGTTAGTTGCAGGTGAAGTTTTGAAAATTGCTCCATGTTCGGACTTCTTTATTGGGATAACACAATATATATCTTATTTAATTGATGCACATATATATTGGTAATGGGTGGAAGGCTTGGCCTTCTGCTTGGTGTTTTTTTCCACTCATGACACCTTAGGACCCGATAAACCGGTGTTATGTTCCTTGATTTTGCGTTCCTAACACGGTTGGGGTTTTTGGGCCCCCCCTTGATAATTCACACTGCTTAAAGCTTTTCCGGCAAGGCCCAACTTTGGTTTTACCATTTGCCTAACAACTAAAACTTGCATAGGGAGTAATTAACCCGAGTTCTTAATCAAAAACCCGGGCTAGTGCTCCTCATGAGTGTTGGTACAAACTAGGGGTCCTGCTGGGCCGCCTTGGGGAAACCCGAGGTATCTGGTATTACCTGTAGCATCACCCATCCGGCTGTGGCCTGAGACGAGATACGTGCGGCTACTATCAGGGTGTCGGCACACCGAGAGGTCTTGCCCGGATTAGTTTTACCTTTGTCGAAATATCTTGAGCTCGAGATTCTGAGAATACTCGGGTCTTCCCACTTTGGAGTTGCGACTCCACAGATCATGAGCTTGTGATGGGCTAAGTTGGGACACCCCTGCAGGGTTTTGAACTTTCGAAACCCGTGCCCACGGTTTTGTGCAGATGGGAATTTGTTAATATTGGTTATAGATAACTTGACACCATATCCTTAAGAATACACTACTTGTGTGAGTAACCGTGATGGTCTCTTTTCGAAGGGGCTTTCGAAAAGTGAACACGGTGGGGTTATGCTTGAACGTGAGTAGCTAGGATCACTTAGTGATCATCTTTGGCGATCATTGGCACTTTTCTCTTCTCGCTCTGAATTCGTAAGCTAGTTGCTTAGTGCTTGCTGCAGACACTTTATTACCTCTCCACACCTAAAGGCTTTGTTAGTTTTGATAGCCGGGAATGGGATTGTTGAGTCCTTGCGACTCACAGACTACTACACACATCGGATGCAGGTACAGCCGAGAACAATGCAGGAGATGGATCATAACTTCACTGGGAGTTCGATGAAGAGCGTGGTCATTTCTATGTTAGGTATCCCGACGATCAGTAGTGGTTCCTACTAGGGGCGATCAGGACTTGTGGTTGTGATATCTTTTCTCGTTTGTTTTCGTCCTTAGTCAGACCCTGTGTTATTTGGATGAATGTATGCTATTGTATTAATTGTGTGACATGGTGAGTGTAAGCCAACTATTTTACTCTTTCATCCTTGTTCATTACATGAGTTGTGCAAAGATGCCACGCTTGCGATCATTCCAGAATGTGCTTATGTCTCTAAGTCATGCCTCGACACGTAGGAGATATATTCGCATCCTGGGCATTACAGCGTTCCCTTGGTTGGGTTTGCGGCATGAAGGAGCGACTGTGCATGTGAGCGTGCGGTGCGACCGCGGCGTGCAGGAGCGACCATGTGTGGGTGCGGTGCAACCGCGACAGCCATGCGCAAGTGTACCTGCTTTTCATTTTGAAAACTTTAGGCAAGCTTGGCAAAAATGTATGGCGAAGTATGACAATGCAAGGCCTAGACCCAAACATGATAAGTACGTAGTACTATCTCCGTCCCGGTTTATTGGTCCTCCTTGAAATTAGTGCCCAAATTTGACTAAATATTTAACTAACAAAATATTAATGCATGTTAACAAAAAATGTATCGTTAGATTTGTATTTGAACATAGTTTCCAATGATATATTTTTTTGTGACATGCATGAACATGTTGTTAGTTAAATTTATGGTCAAATTTTGGCACGAAATACGATGAGGACCAATAAACCAGGACAGAGGTAGTACTACGTACTAGGAGTACTAGTGGTAAAAAAGAAAGGTGGGGTTTTCCTTCGCGAGATTAATCGATACAAATCCTCGTTTCACGTGTCGATTAATGCGTATTTTTTCTCCAAAGCCCAAAGAGCTAACCATTACACTCCTCATCGCTTGATTAATGCAGCGCCATGCAAACCAACCTTCTCACTTCCGCATGCATGCGGGGGATATTAATGTCCTTGGTTGCTAGTACGAGGCAAACCCCATCAATCTTGCCTCGATTAGTGTTAGTGACCTTTTGCAAATTGTAATTTTGATATACTGGCCTTGTGTACAAAAAATGGAGGTAGTAACTATATTTGACTTCCTTACCCATTGCCGTGACGTTGACGCTATCTCGAACATTGTGGTTTGGCGAAGTGCGTTCGACGGAGAACACCATTGAGGGAGACCACGGTAAGTCGTTCGCAAGTGCCGCCAGCCAACCGAGACAACCGCCTTATTTGCATCCAAGAAGTCCGTTGAACCAAAGGACGCGTAAATGTACTAGAACTACTCGTACACAATAGCGTCGTCGGTCCAGCTTAGTGCGGTGAGATGGTTTCTCGAAGAAGACGATGGAGAAGCGGAGTCAGCGAAGAGTGAAATGATGGTTGCTTCTTCCGTGCTTTGTGATTTGACACCTCACTGCTTTGTGATTTGTGATAGAAGGGACAGAGGAGTAGACTCTGTCCTCTAAACTGTACATGCGTCCAAGCACGAGAGAAAGAGGAGAGACGTTGCATTTTTCTATTCCTTCAATCAATCAATCAGGAAGCTTCGGTTCCATCCTTCTGGCTTTGGCAACACCGTACACAATGGTTCCCACGATGCCAAAAGCTATTTTCACATTTGGCTACACATTTTGGATGCCCTTAACCGTACCACTTGGTTTTGCTCATGTGTGCTATCTATACAAATCACAATTATATTGATCTAAAAAATTGTAGAATCAAGATTAGTAAAAAGGAGGTGATTTTGTCGCGTGGATGGCGGGGGAGGTTTCTTATTTTTAGAGGATGTTGTCCTGGCGGTTTGCTAACATGCGGTCCCACGTGTCAGTGCATCACCAAGCCGATCCGCTTCCCACATGAGGCAGAACAACGGCAGAAGCAACACGTGGTTAACTTGAAGAAGATGAGGGAGAAGATGATTCAGCAACGAGTGAAATGATGGCTGCTTCGTCCCTCCAACTTCTTATTTTTTAGCATTATTACTTCCGTCCCTCCAACTTAACTACGGGAAAGGTGCAGCTTTGTGATTTGACGCCTCATTGCTCATTACTACGCCGGCGCCATGACTGGGTGTTTCACCCCGGCTGCTCTACACTGTATTCCGGTATGGCACGTGGACCCGGTAGCTTGATTCCCCACATGTCGGCGAAAGGGACTAGAAGATTTATAAAAGCGAGCGCTCCACTCTTACGACGCAGGAGTACACGACATGACGGCCAAGTGAACTGTCACCTGTACTGTATATAGTACTATAGTTTTGCTGTTTCGCACGATCCATCGATACAAACCCGATTAAACAAGAAAGGGCGGGATTTTTCCCGCGCGGTATATGATACCGACGATACATTTTAAAGGCAATTTTAATGTATGCAAACTAAATAATTAAGTAACAATATGATATCTAGTAAAACTAAAAACACATATGATTTATTATGTTAGAGTGTAGTAGTGGTGCTGTATTGCATTGTTGTTAGATGTAACATGCGAGAACATGTAGAGATGTAGTTTTGGAGGGCCTATAGAGAGAAAAGCGTAATACGTTCACCGAACTTCAGAATAAGCTGATTACGGTCACTATATATATTTTGGAGTGATTATACAGTCACTTGCTCACGGTTTGGCATCGGATTGCACTCTGTTGACTGGCCAAATAGTCCGTGTGGCACCATGTTGACTAGTTAAATTGAACATGTTCCTAGTGGGTCCCACCTGTCAGTTCGCATAGGGAAAAGGTCAGATAAACACAAATTTATGCAGATGCGACAAGACTCCACCCCGTGCGCGGGGATCACCTGGTCGTGTATGTGTCTATCACGGCCTGATGTGTGCGCATGCACGTGTAGGTTGATAACTTGAGCATGAGAGTGTGTGTTGGTAGTGTGGTGTACTGGTGTGTGCATGCGTGCGTGCGTGTGCGCATGTGAGTGTTGTGTGCGTGTGTGGCTGCGTGTGTACGTGTGAGTGTTGCGTGCGTGGGTGCATGTGTTCGTGTGAGTGTTGTGTGCATGCAGTTCGTGTGCATGCGTGCGTGTGTTTATAATCACCACACCAGATCCTGTGTGTTAAAACAGACGGCTCAGCATACCAATACAAGGCCACCTTGTCTGCTGTGCCCGCGGTCATGACTTCGAACCACCGTCCAATATTTTGTTGTCGTTTGTTTTCATTCTTACTAGCAAGATGCCTGTGCGTTGCACGTAACATCAAGATGCATTTGTATGACTAGTTTATCTTGTGAGAGAAAAGGATGAACGAGGGGAGGCCTTATTTGCAAATGTGGAGAGGTGTGTGGGTACCTTTTTGCAAAATTGTCATAGTTTCTTTCCTATCTGTCAGATATAAATTGGACGACCTATATTGCAGGATGGCAGGCACACCATCATCACCAACTCTGTTTTTTTATAAGAGTGTATTTTATCCATACTCTTATAAAAATCATAGTCGATGATGATCGTGTGCCCGCCATCCTGCAATATAGGCCGTCCGATCTATATCTGACGGATAGGAAGGAAACTATGGCAATTTTGCAAAAAGATACCCACACCCCTCTCCACACTTGCAAATAAGGCCTTCCCTTGTTCGTCCTTTTCTCCCTCAAGATAAACTACTCATACAAATGCATCTTGATGTTCCGTGCAACGCATGGACATCTTGCTAGTATTTTATAAGAGTGTAGATGTAGAGTAGATACAAGCCGACAGGTGGGCCCGATGGTAGTGAGATAATGTGATGCAACACTAGAGGTGCCACGTGGAGCGTTTAACTGGTCAACTAGTCGTGTCTTGAGAAAATACAGAGTTGTACGGTGAGCCCGTGACTGTATAATAACCACAAAACATAAATGGTGACCGTAATGAGTGGATTCTGAAGTCCAATGTATGTATTGTTCTTTCACTTCAAATACAATGATCGTCATTGTATATATCGCGAGAGAAAGATGAAACATGCGTGAATGTGCTGGGGGCTTACTTTTAGAGGACCTGTAGATAGTTTGTGTGCGTACGTGAAAGGGGCGTAGAGGGGGGGGGGCATGCGATGGAGAGAGATGCTCCTCGTTTCTCTTTACTATGACTAACTTTATATATAGTATAAAATATACAAATTCATAGTGCAGAATAAATATCATTGTGGGCACCATGCAATGAAAGCATTCATACTCCTCCATACAACTTTGTAATGTTGTATATATGTAGAAATTCTAAAATATTTTTTTGCCACACTTTATTCAAAAGGAATGTTGTATGCGAAATAGACGTGAAGAGAGGCCTTTTTAGATCAATGGGGTACGTGATGTAACATGTGTGAATGTGTAGTTGATGCATTTGGAAGGGCCTAGAGAGGTATGTGTGTGTATTACGTATTTGAGAGAGGCATGGATAGAGGGGCCGGCAGGGGGGCGTGGGAGAGATACCACGAGAAATGAGAGTGGTCTAGAGAGAGAGATGAATATGACGTCACGACAAGAGATTCCCTTGTGTGTGTATATGCAAGGGGGGTGTGGATAGAGGCACCAGGAGCATATTTTTGTGTGTGTGGTGTCTGTGTTGGTATGTGTGGGTGTGAGAAGATAACGAGACGTGGGGGCAGAGGGTGTGTCACCGCGTGAGGTCCGGTGGGTCGAGGTGAGGCCCTTCATTTGGTTCCGTCCCGCGCCACATTGGTCGGTCCGTGACGCATTTAGGGAGACCCATGGATGACTAGTTGTACAAGACAAAGATAGCATAATTGTGATGGACTCTATGTCCACTGACAAAGCCGGCTAGGTTTTGTAACCCTAGGTTCTTGCACTAAGGTAACCCCTTTATATCTGATATTACTATTCATCCAACCTAACTTTAAGGGGCATGCTACAGAATGCTCTGCTAGAATCATACTCATCGATTAGGAAGAGAGGTGTGAGACAATAAGTGAGAGATAGGCCTAAAGATAATGTGCGTACAGGAGACATGTAGGCCTGTCTATGTATATAGAAAGGGTCGATGGGGATTGTGCGTGTGTATGCTTGCGAGAGGGCGAGTGATTGTGATAAAGGTTAGTGAAAACAGTCGTAAATGGTTACGAGAGGGAGGGAGGGTTATGTCGAGAGCATGTGTGCGAGAAAGACACCTCCGGAGAGAGTGTGTGAGCATGTGTGAGAGACCGCCGATGGAGAGTGAAACTACACGTACAAGACTGCTGTACACATTGATTAAAGATATAAATTGTATCCAAATATTAGGATGGGATCATGATATTTGCAATTCGCGTAAGGAACGGTCATTGATCCATCAGACATCTAGATTCTATCGAATTTGAGCATGTCTATGTTATTATTCGACACAATTGATCCACATAGTTAGTATTTTGAACTCCAAACAATGCATCGCTTTAGCAATCGAATATAAACGTGAGTATAGTTCATGCTGTGTGTGTAAAGCACATTATACATACAAAAGTTACACAATGAACATTATAAATAGCTACCTATGGACTAGCATACATTTGAATTCAACTTAAGGTGGTTTAAAAAATCGAATTCAACATGAAGTCCATTCAATTATTTGAATTTGATATCATGGCATTTGTAAATCATACCTAAATTATGGGGGCACCAATCTTTGCTCTGATTTTGTACATAATAGCATATGTAGTCGTGTACAAAATAGATTCTAATTTAGCTCCTCCATTACAAAATAATCGTAGTTATAACATTTTCAAGTGTTAAAATATTAAAAAGAAGCGGATAATTTAATGAGGTTTTCAAACATACAAGGTCAAATTTAACGTTGTCTATTTAGGTCAATCCTCAAAGTTCAAGAGTACTCTAAACGTGAATGCTTGTGTTTCCAAATTTCGAACGAAGCGCCAAAAGAGCCTCTACTCGCCCGAAACCGCGTGAGACCAATGTTTGGTAGTACAAGGAAATTACTTTTCTAATAACTCCGACCCGTGAAACCTACCAGCCCGACGTCCAAAGGTCTAAACCGGGGTAGGTTCGTAGCTTCATCTAGACACCACGCAACCGCCTCCTAAAAACATTCGTACACAATGGCCGCCTAAGCACACATGCGTGCGGCCGAAATCGCTCCCGCCCACTATTTGGGACACCTAGGATTACCATCCTACCCCCGACCCGCAGTAGGTTGAAATTTAAGAGGGGAGCAAAGTTTGTACTTTCCCCAAATTTCAAACAAGCACGTCCCATCTTCTATTCAAAAAAGCCAAGAACAAGCGCATCCCAGACCCGAAACATGCTTCTCCCCCTCCCCCCTGCCCACCCGTTCGATTCCCCATTCGTACTCCGTGGGCGCGAAAACTACCTCTCCACCAGCCGCGAAACGCTGGCGTCCTCCATCCGCCACCCCATTACATCCATCAACCGCCGCCCTCCTCCATCACGCCGGAGCCGATACCCCGACGTCGTCGTCCACCGCAACCTCAACCGCAACGCCCTCCACGGCTAGTAGTTAAAGCCGAGGCCGAGCCGTCCGTACCCGAGCCAGTTCAACCACCACGTCCTGCGCCTCACCGCTGCCGCTCCAACTTCGCCACCCTCCACCGCACCGGAGTTGTTCCTGCTACGCCGTCCTTCGCCGCCTCGGATCTGCTTCCCCTCCGTCGACATACGGCCGCAGCAACACAGTCAACAATTTGGCCATGGGTTCGTCCAAGCCTGCACCCTCCTCCAGAACATCGGTTTCCTCGGCAGAAAGAAGAAGACCGGCGCGACATGTGGAGGCGACCACACCGGCAACCGAAAATGGTACCCCTCTTCCCTTATACGTGCAAATCTTACGTGTCTGCTTGCACGGTATTCATCACACATAAGACACTAGTTGACCGCTTCTTCTTGATACTAGATGTTCCTAGTAACTCGCGATGCACAAGGTTTCTCCTCATAGACTATTTCACCTTAGCTAGAGGTCCGTCGCCCCCCTGAATTTCAATTCCTGGTCAGTTGATTCCCAATTAACGGAAGCATTCCCCGGCGTAACAGGCGCTAGTCCGCCTATTACGCCGGGGAAGCAGCGCCTCGGTGTTTATCTTAGGGGCGTGTGGGGGCATAGAGCTACTGGAACCCGATCTGGAGGTCGACCGGGATTAAAGGGATGGCATGGGGGGCTGCCAAGCACGACGGTGGTGTGAGGTCGAGGGGAGGGCGGGGCAGCGGAGGCAGGGGTCTGGGCCGGTGGTCGCTGGCGGTTCGAGAAAGATCGTCAACAGTGACTGGCGGGAGGTAGACGAAGGCCATCTGCCTGTTCCTTATAGATCGGATGGTTCACTAAAAAAATTGACTCACCTATTTATTTTTAGTCGACTGTTATCTTGATATGACCACATGTGGTGGTGTGCTGGAGGAGTACCTGCATTTCCTGTGCTCATATATTACAAAATCATACGGAGTAGAATCTAATTTTGTTTGCCATGCAATGTTGTAGAGCTATCATATGTCTCCTGTCATTTATTTTTCAGCCACCTGATATCTGCTACTTTAAAGTGCATTAGTTCTGCACACACTTCACCCATACTCTCACTATTGTGTTTTTATGCAAGGGTATTTCAGACTCTACTGCTATGAGAGAAGCAAAAAAGAAAAGAGAGAAGTCGCTCCAGCATGCTAGGCGGATATGCCATACACGTTTCAGACTTATAAAATGTGCAGTGTCAACAGATGGAGACGGTAAACGTAGCTCTAAAGTTGATGACCTCGCTCGCAATGAACCACCATCCCATGTGCTTGCTTTAACTTCGTGGTGTCATATGTGGTTGCATGTTCCATATGGTGTCTAGCTTGTATTCGAAAGGCCGAAGTCGGTCTTTATTAAGATAAGGAAATATTTTTTTACATGAACCACCATCCCGTGAGCACCAGAAGACAAATAGCTAGTCAGGGCACTGGCCGAGCCTGTGACAAGCCCAGCAAAGAGAGGCATCACCTGGAAGCCAACCAAAAAGCCGCGATGGTGGCGAAGCAGCCCGCCTCCTACCAGGCTCTCAGGTCCTAGATGATCATGCTCACCACTCCAACCGAATGTCTAGCTTGTATTGCTTCCAATTTGGTTAAGTTGCATCTGCTTAGCTTACACATTATACCTTTAAATATGACATGCCTTTCTGTTTTTGGTACATACTAGTACATCTATGTATTAACCATGTTCTTACATCAAACTAATGTTCTTGTGTATCCCTCATCAATCACTTATGATGAGGCAGTCAGGCAAGTCGATTACTCCTCATTTAAAGAATGCAGCGTCAGCCTCCCGACATGATTCTCAAGAAACAACAATGCTAGATGAAGATAGTGAACGTAGCTCTGTAGTTGATTACCACATTTCCCCTACACTAACATCACATGTGCTTGCTCTAACTTGGCAGCGTGATATGTGGTTGCATGTTGCATATGGTGTCTAGATTGTAATTTTTCCAATCTGGTTAAACTGCATGTGCTATTCTGCTTAGCTTATACATTATATCTGTTAATGTGACATGCCTTCCAGTATTTAGTACATAGTACTTCTGTCTATTAAGCATGTCCTCACATAAAACTATTGTTTTTTGTATCCCGCATAAATCAATATGACGAGACACCTTCAGTATATGTAGTGTGATATTAGTTGCATCTTTGATATGATTTATAGCATGCGCTTCTTCTAATTCGTTGAAATACCATTCATGATGGGACACTTTTAACTTGGCATAGTCATATTGGTTGCATCTTTCACGTGGTGTCTAGCTTGCATTGCTTCTTATTTGGTGAAATGGTTTCTGCTTAGTTTACACAAACAGTTGTGAATATGCCATGCCGTCCTGTTTTTCGTATTATTCCATCCTGGAATCATGTGTTTGCCTTACATCAAAGTAGTGATTGTCAGTATCATGAACGAATGAGTTCTGAAGAGTGAATTTTATTGCTTTTTCTTGTCGGTTTTACTTGACAATTCAAAATCAATAAAGCGGAAGGAAGTTAGCAAGGCAGCGGATGAAGGTGCTACTTCCAAATGGAGGGCCTCTACAGATTCTACTCCTCCATCCCCCAAGATGATTTCCAGGACAACACATGCATAAACACTCAACGTAGCTGTGTTGGTGATGAGCACGTCTCCCCTAGTGCACCATCACAGGTGCTCCCTCTAACTTGGCACTGTTATACGCGGTTGCATGTTATGTATGATGTCTAGCTTGTATTGCTTCTAATTTTATTGAATTTCATTTGCTTACTTTACACATTATACTTGTGACTAAGACACGTGTTCCTATTTCTAGAACATACAATATCTGTCTATCACACCATGTTCTTACATCAAAGTACATTTGTTCTAAAGAACTAAATTGATATTCGTTTTTCTTGTCGGCTTGACTTAACATGGCACAGAGCAAGAGGAAGCAAGACAGAACTATAGGGAAACGGAAGCGGAACAATCCTGCAGATTCTGCTGGTACTGATGGTGCAATAGAAGGTCAAAGTCCAGTGGAAAATTGTACTGACATGGTATCCTGTGCTACACGAGCTGCAGAACAAGCCAAATAGGAACAAATAGCTGCCACCAAACAAGCAGAGACAACCCTAGTTGTTGCAACACCTTCCACAGTACCACCAGCTGCACGATTTACTCGTTGGTCAACTCAGCTAGCAGCACGTTCCCAAGCTCCCTTGCCACCTGACACTACTTCCGAAGCACTCTTGACACAAGATGAGTTGGCAAGATCAGATGAACTTTGTGAGCTTCAACAACAAGAAGGTAGTTGCTAGAGTCAAGTTACGGTTGCATGCTTCTTTATATGTAGTCTCACAGTCTGATGTACACTAACACTTCCTATTTTTGTTGTTGGACTAGCACCTAGGCGCAACAGGAAACAAACATCAAGGATAATGCTCGATAGGTTAACTAAATCTAGAGGAGGAAGAATGGAGATCCGTATCGAGGCAGGTTTAAAAAGGCCACGTGATGCTACAGAGTCAGCCAAGTTAGTATCAGAGGCAGCGGTTGCTGTTAGGTGTCATGTACGTATCCTCCCAACATGGATTCAGTACAGGAATGACAAAGACGAAACCTAGTTCAACACCTTCCTCGACCATTTATCTGTAAGTATGGTTATGTATGGAAACTAGTAATATTGTCTTGCTCTGTCCAATACTTTCTAGGTTGCTGATAATGAGACTCCCATAATTTTCAACAAATGAGGTTCAAGTTGGATAGCCAAGATGATGCAACCAGACAAGCTTGCACCCATGTTTTCAAGTCTGCTCTGCGACAGTATCGGTATAACTTGAGGAAAACTCACTTTGAAGGCAAGGCTAATAGTGAACTTGCCCAAACATCTCCAGTGGAAAATATATCTGATGAAGACTGGAGAGGCCTTGTTAAACACTGGTCCGACCCGAAGTATCATGTACATTATATATATGTGAACAGATCACATGTTGAAGTCCTATTTACGCATGTGCCACACAAATCTATCTTCTTGTAGGTGAACTGTTCAAAGAACAAGGCCAATCAGACGACAGGATCTCGTAGCTATATTACACACTGCTACCTCTTGAGCTTGCGTTGTATTCCCTCGAAGAGGAAAGGGAGATGCAGCACAGTAGCGTAAGTATTTCCCTCAGTTTTTGAGAACCAAGGTATCAATCCAGTAGGAGACCACGCGCGAGTCCCTCGCACCTGCACAAACAAATAGGAACTTCCCAGCCAACGTGATAAGGGGTTGTCAATCCCTTTACGGTCACTTATGAAAGTGAGATCTGATAGAGATGATAGTTTATATTTTTGGTATTTTTGGTTTATAAGAACATCAAATAAAATCAATAAAAGTAAAGTAGATGTAGATTGATATGTTGAGAATAGACCCAGGGGCCATAGTTTTCTCTAGTGGCTTCTCTAATGATAGCGATATTCTACAACGGGTAAACAAATTACTGTCGAGCAATTGATAGAAAAGCGAATAATTATGAGACTATCTAGGCATGATCATTGTATATAGGCATCACGTCCGAGACAAGTAGACCGACTCCTGCCTGCATCTACTACTATTACTCCACACATCGACCGCTATCCAGCATGCATCTAGTGTATTGATTTCATAAGAAAAGAGTAACGCCTTAAGCAAGATGACATGATGTAGAGGGAAAAACTCAAGCAATATGATATAAACCCCATCTTTTTATCCTTGATGGAAACAATACAATACATGCCTTGCTGCCCCTACTGTCACTAGGAAAGGACACCGCAAGATTGAACCCAAAGCCAAGCACTTCTCCCATTGCAAGAACTATATATCTAGTAGGCCAAACCAAACCAATAATTCGAATAGACTTGCAAGGATATTATGAGCACACATAAAAAGTTTAGAGAAGAACCAAATATCTTTCATAGATAACCTTGATCATAAACTCACAATTCATCGGATCTCGACAAACACACCGCAAAAAGAGATTACATCGAATAGATCTCCTCGAAGACCGAGGAGAACTTTGTATTGAGATCCACAGAGAGAGAAGAAGCCATCTAGATACTAGCTATGGACCCGAAGGTCTGTGGTAAACTATTCACAACTCATGGTGAGGGTGATGATGATGATGATGATGAAGGACTCCGTGATAGACCCCCCTCCGGTGGAGCTCTGGAACAGGCTCCAAGATGGTATCTTCACGGGAACAGAAGGTACGGCGGTGGAATTAGGGTTTTCTCTCTGTTCACGGAGGTTCTGGGGTACGTACACTTATATAGGAAGAAGGAGGGCACCGGGGGACGCTCGAGGGGACCACGAGGCAGGGGGCGCGCCCCCCCACCCTCGTGGGCCAGCCCTCGATCCCCTGACGTGGTTCTCAAGCTCCGCGTGCGTGATTTTCTCCAAAAATATCTCTCGTGAAGGTTTCATTCCGTTTGGACTCCGTTTGATATTCTTTTTCTGCAAAACCCTGAAACAGGCAAAAAATAGCAATCTGGACTGGGCCTTTGTGTTAGTTGGTTAGTCCCAAAAATGATATAAAAGTGAATGATAAAGCCCATTAGACATCCAAGACTACATAAATAATAGCATGGAACAATAAAAAATTATAGATACGTTGGAGACGTATCAAGCATCCCCAAGCTTAATTCCTGCTCATCCTCGAGTAGGTAAATGATAAAGAAAGAATTTTTGATGTGGAATGCTAACCAATATAGTTTTTCAATGTAATTCTCTTAGTTGTGGCATGAATGTTCAGATCTGAAAGTTTCAAGATAAAAGTCTATATCAACGTAAGAAATAATAATACTTCAAGCAATACTAACAAATAAATCATGTCTTCTCAAAATACTATGGCTAAAGAAAGTTATCCCTAAAAATTCATATAGTGTTGGCTATGCTCCCTCGTTATCACACATAATATTCATATCATGCACAACCCCGATTTCAGCCAAGCATCTCTTTTCAAACCTTCCTATTTTCACGCAATACCTACGCGCGAGCCATGGATATAGCACTATGGGTGGAATAGAGGTGGTTGTGGAGAAGACAAAAAGGAGGGATATAGTCTCACATCGACTAGGCGTATCAACGGGCTATGGAGATGCCCATCAATAGATATCAATGTGAATGAGTAGGGATTGCCATGGAACGGATGCACTAGAGCTATATGAATGAAAGCTCAACAAAAGAAACTAGTGGGTGTGCATCCAACTTGCTCGCTCACGAAGACCTAGGGCATTTGAGGAAGCCCATCGTTGGAATATACAAGGCAAGTTCTATAATGAAAATTCCCACTAGTATATGAAAGTGACTAAACATGAGACACTCTACAATGAAGAACATGGTGCTACTTTGAAGCACAAGTGTGGAAAAAAAGTAGCAATTGTCCCTTTTATTTTTTTATTCTTTTTTTGGGCCTTTTTTTTCTTTGGCCTTTCTCTCTTTTTTCCGGAGGGGCTTTATAGATTTAGCCTTTCCTCCCATGGGACAATGCTCTAATAATGATGATCATCACACTTTCATTACAACTCGATATTACAACAAAAAAGTACGAATCTATATGAATGCCTCCGGTGGTATACCGGTATGTGCAATGAAACAATAATGACATGTATAAAAATTATGCATGGTGGCTTTGCCACAAATACGATGTCAACTACATGATCATGCAATGGCAATATGACAATATGATGCGTGTCATATGAACGGAACAGTGGAAAGTTGCATGGCAATATATCTCGGAATGGCTATGGAAATGCCATGAAAGGTAGGTATGGTGGCTGTTTTGAGGAACAATATGGTGGCTGTTTTGAGGAAGGATATATAGTGGGTTTATGGCTCCGACGAAAGTTGCGCGGTACAAGAGAGGCTAGCAATGGTGGAAGGGTGAGAGTGCGTATAATCCATGGACTCAACATTAGTCATAAGAACTCATATACTTATTGCAAAAATCTATGAGTCATCAAAACAAAGCAATCAACGCATGCTCCTAGGGGGGAGGTTGGTAGGACTTAACCATCGCACGCCCCGACCTCCACAAAAAGGTTGGCACTCTACAAATACCTCATGCTCTAACTTCGTCACATAGCAGTTCACCATACGTGCATGATACGGGAATCACTAACCTTTACACAAGTATTTCTCAATTTCATAATAACTCCACTAGCATGACTCTAATATCACTATCCTCGTGTCTCAAAACAATTATCGAGCATCCAACATCTCATCATATTCAATGCACTTAGTGTGAATTTTTTTCTAAATTGACATTGGATGTTTATCATGTGAAGACTAGTTTCTTTAGCCTAAACACATTACCATGCTGTTTTAATAGACTCTCAAATAGATATAAGTGAAGCATGAGAGTTCAACAATTTCTAAAAACTATTACCACCACCGTTCTCTAAAAGATATAAGTGAAGCACTAGAGCAAAAACTATTCAACTCAAAAGATATAAGTGAAGCACATAGAGTGTTCTAATGATTTCTAGGACATATTTAGCTCTCTAAAATAAGTGTGTCCATCAAGGATGATTGTGGCAAACTAACAAGCAAATACTCAAATTATACAAGACGCTCCAAGCAAAACACATATCATGTTGCGAATAAAAATATAGCTCCAAGTATAGTTACCGATGGATGAAGACGAAAGAGGGGATGCCTTCCCGGGGCATCCCCAAGCTTATGATTTTGATTATCTTCATTTTACTTGGGGTGCCATGGGCATCCCCAAGCTTATGTCTTTACTACTCCTTGTTCCATAGTCCATCAAAGCAATACTCAAAACTTGAAAACTTCACAACACAAAACTTAGACAAAAATTCTCGTGAGCTCCGTTAGTATAAGAAAGCAAACCACTACTCAAAAGTGCAGCAATGAATTCATTATTTGTTTATATTGGTGTTAAACCTACTGCATTCCAACTTCTCTATGGTTCATATCCTCCAATACTACTCATAGATGCATCGGAATAAGCAAACAACACACAAAAAACAGAATCTGTCAAAAATAGAACATTATGTAGTAATCTGTAGGTTTCGCCTACTTCTGGAACTCCAAAAAATTCAAACTAAATTGGTAAATTTGCGTAATTTGTCTACCAATCATCTTGAAAAAGAATCAACTAAAAATCACGCTCCAGTAAAAATCTGAAGACCACTTTAGCCAGCGCTAACGATTCTGTTTTTCACAGCAAGATCACATAAACTTCACACAAGTCTTCCCAAAGGTTCTACTTGGCACAAACACTAAACAAAACATGAAACCACATCTACTCAGAGGATAGATGCAATATTTATTCCCTAACAGCAACAAAAACAAAAAGTATAACATTGGGTTGCCTCCCAACAAGCGCTATCGTTTTACGCCCCTAGCTAGTCACGATACAAGATAGATCTAGGGAATGCCATAATGATATGATATGTCGCGAAAGATCATCTCATATTCCCTACGTTCAGCAGCAAGATTCCTTTGTGGCAAGCAAAATTAATCAAAAGGGCTAAATTTAATGGGACAAAAGTCCCCTACATCAATCTCGGGAGGAACATGTTCCTCTTTTGGCCCTTTGTAGTGGATAACCAATTCATCGTTATAGGCATTCTTTTGGCAGAAGGTCATAAGCCTTCACTCTAGGGAGAAGCCTAACCCATTATTTTGAACCGCAAAATCATCGTTTATCTCAGAAATTCTATCAATCAAGATCTCAACGGGAACCTTTTTTCTAAGGTTTTCATTAAAAGCAACATGATCAGATGATCGCAACCGCATTAGATCTTCTTGATTGAACAAGATAGCCTCTATAGGAGGTCGACCGACCTCCACTCCGTAATGAGTAAAGATTTCTCTGGCCTCTTTCATGATATATCTAAATTCATGAGCCAAAAAGATAGTAGTTGCACGCTTAACGGAAGAATGCTAAATATTGGAAAATTCCAAAAAGATTTTCTAAATAGAGGGATGCATATGGATAAATTGCCTTTCAATTTCTACTATAAGCATAGATACAGCATCCACAAGGCTGCTAGTTCTGTGAAGAATAGAACCACCCAAATTGGGCAAAGCACTGGCACAAGTGAAGAAGTCTTGAAGAACTCCTTTCCCAATAATATTACCCCGACCAACCCGAAATTTCTTAATATGTAAAGTGGTAGCTTCATCTAGGGGATCAACATGGACGTTGCCCTCGACATTACTACCCTTCTCGATAGGACCGTCCCCCATCTCAGACATGAGGGCAATCAGGCAAACAAACAACACACGAGCAAACAAGAAGCAAGCGAACGATAAACACACGGCGGAAGAAGGGCAAATAATATAGCAAGGGTGAAGTGGGGGAGAGGAAAACGAGAGGCAAATAAATGTAAGGCGAAGGATAAGGGTTTGTGATAGGTACTTGGTATATGACTTTTGCGTAAGCCACCACGGCAACGGCGCCAGAAATTCTTCTTGCTACCTCTTGAGCTTGCGTTGTATTCCCTCGCAGAGGAAAGGGAGATGCAACACAATAGTGTAAGTATTTCCCTCAGTTTTTGAGAACCAAGGTATCAATCCAGTAAAAGACCACGCGCGAGTCCCTCGCACCTGCACAAACAAATAAGAACTTCGCAGCCAACGTGATAAGGGGTTGTCAATCCCTTTACGGTCACTTACGAAAGTGAGATCTGATAGAGATGATAGTTTATATTTTTGGTATTTTTAGCTTATAAAAACAACAAATAAAAGCAATAAATGTAAAGTAGATGTAGATTGATATGTTGAGAATAGATCCAGGGGGCATAGTTTTCTCTAGTGGCTTCTCTCATGATAGCGATATTCTACGGCGGGTAAACAAATTACTGTCGAGCAATTGATAGAAAAGCGAATAATTATGAGACTATCTAGGCATGATCATTGTATATAGGCATCACGTCCGAGACAAGTAGACCGACTCCTGCCTGCATCTACTACTATTACTCCACACATCAACCGCTATCCAGCATGCATCTAGTGTATTGAGTTCATAAGAACAGAGTAACACCTTAAGAAAGATGACATGATGTAGAGGGATAAACTCAAGCAATATGATATAAACCCCATCTTTTTATCCTCGATGGCAACAATACAATACGTGCCTTGCTGCCCCTACTGTCACTGGGAAAGGACACCACAAGATTGAACCCAAAGCCAAGCACTTCTCCCATTGCAAGAACTATAGATCTAGTAGGCCAAACCAAACCAATAATTCGAAGAGACTTGCAAGGATATTATGAGCACACATAAAAGTTCAGAGAAGAACCAAATATTTTTCATAGATAATCTTGATCATAAACTCACAATTCATTGGATCTCGACAAACACACCGCAAAAAGAGATTACATCGAATAGATCTCCTCAAAGACCGAGGAAAACTTTGTATTGAGATCCAGAGAGAGAGAAGAAGGCATCTAGATACTAGCTATGGACCCGAAGGTCTGTGGTAAGCTACTCACAACTCATGGTGAGGGCGATGATGATGATGATGAAGGACTCCGTGATAGATCCCCCTCCGGTAGAGCTCCGGAACATGCTCCAAGATGGGATCTTCACGGGAACAGAAGGTACAACAGTGGAATTAGGGTTTTCTCTCTGTTCACGGAGGTTCTAGGGTACGTAGACTTATATAGGAAGAAGGAGCGCACCAGGGGACGCTCGAGGGGGCCACGAGGCAGGGGGGCGCGCCCTGGGAAGGGGGGCGCGCCACCACCCTCGTGGGCCAGCCCTCAATCCCCCGACGTAGTTCTCAAGCTCCGCGTGCGTGATTTTCTCCAAAAATATCTCTCGTGAAGGTTTCATTCCGTTTGGACTCCATTTGATATTCTTTTTATGGAAAACCCTGAAACACGCAAAAAACAGCAATCTGGACTGGGCCTTTGGGTTAGTAGATTAGTCCCAAAAATGATATAAAAGTGTATTTTAAAGCCCATTAAACTTCCAAGACTTCATAAATAATAGCATGGAACAATAAAAAATTATAGATACGTTGGAGACGTATCACACACTGCGAGGCTCTTGTAATTAGCTGCTATTTCACACTTTTCGCTGTAACATATTATCATATCTATATTGACTTGTTCCAAATGCAGAGGATAGCCCGCAAGGACCAAAAAGTACCTGAACCAATTGTTGTGGAAATCTTCAAGGACTCTCACACCAGCAAGAAGAAGGGCATGACTACACCAGTCAAAGTCGCTGTTGTAAGTCCTTAATCCTCATGCCTTTTAACTACTACTAACTCTGACTTGTGCCTTTAACAGAGGAGTGATGTTCCTTTGATCTTGACCTGTAATCTAGTTCCATGCTGGACTTGCCCACACAATGTTACAATTGCCTGTTTGTCTGTTCTCAGTTGTTTTGTGATATGAATGATGACATACTATGCTTACCGTATTATAAACTTCGTCTCTTTATCCTTAGCCCTCAATACAATGTGAAGAAATAGACAATACATTAGCGATGGTACATGGTCATTTGTTTGGAACCTGGTTTTATTATGTACTTTGCAATAAAATACAACTATTATTTTACATGGGTTCACGAGAATAAGTTCTGTATATAGACCAAAGCTATTTTTTCGGTTTTGGTGCCTCCTTAGTATCTTCTGTTCTAGTACTACTAATGCAAAACCTCAACTTTTCAGCGAGCTATGGAAAAAATGGTGGAACCGCCACCTTCTGAAGGTGGCGAGGCAACTATAACCGCAATGTCAGCTCTTGCTGCAGTGGGTCAGTACCTGTCCACTAACAGTGCCACAAGCATGTTCCTGCGTAATACTGGCTTGGTTGTTAAGGCAATCTCGTCCAAACTACCTCATGATCAAGATATGCAAGCTAAAGAACAATGTTGTATCTGCGCTCCAGACACAAGTCCATTCCCTAACAGAGACCCTTTGTGAAACAAGGAGAGACATTGTTCGATGTTGTCAAGATATGCATGGTTTTGAAACTAGACTATCAAACATTTGCTATGTTGTTCAGGAGCCTAGGAGAACTGAAGGCGAAGGTTATGGTGCTCCATTGGACAATACAACATGAAAATGTAATAGTCGGGTCAAATGAACTGAGCTTCTAAACTTCTGGTGGTGCATTTATCTGGTAGACTCTTAACTTTTATGCCAACCTTCCTTTTGTTTTATAGTTGTAATTTGTTTTGGTGCGATACAAAATTTGTTCTTAACGTGCAGCCACCGGCTGAAGAAAACAACAAGCCATTTTTGTATAGTGTAGGGTGTTCCCTATATTTTTACTGGTGGCGAACTTTGATGCCCACCGGCTGTAGTCAACACGGGCCTCCTACGGGCCGTAGAAACAATGGGCCTTCTTTCTTTCGAAAAAACAATGGGCCTTCTACGTGGCGTAGAAACAATGGACCTTATACGGGCTGTAGACACAATGGTCCTTCTATGGGCCGTATCGTCAATGGGCCTTCTACATGCCGTATTATCGGTTGGCCAAACATGGGCCAATAACAGACCACATTATGGCCGTAAATGGGCTAGAGTTGAAATCGTCCATTCATGGGCCGACCATAACGGACTGTCGTTAATCGACTGTATTTTGATGACGCTATGAAAACGGCCCTACGTACTAACGGGCCACAAACGGGCCGACTGTAACCACGGGCTGAATTTGGCCCACAAGCAGAAAATGACATTAACGGGCCGTAAGTAAACGAATGTGGAAATGAGCCCCGAGAAGGCCGAAAGATAACATGGGCTAGAAACGGCCCAATGGAATAATGGGCCGTTAATGGGTATAAAGTGATACACTATTCATTACGGGCCAGTTTCACCATGTGCCATTAATGGGTATAAAGTGATACACTATTCATTACGGGCCAATTTTACCACGGGCCATTAATGGGCCGAGAGTAATAAGGGCCTCATATGGGCCGAAAGACGTCATGGGCCATACATGGGCTGGAAGTTAAAACGGGCTGGATTTATATTGGACGGCCCAGATGACATTACTGGGCCTAATTCGGATAGGTCGTAAACGGGCCCTGGGTTAGCAAACTGTAAATGGGCTATATGCGAACGAGCCGTTAATAGGCTTGCCGTGAGCTGGCCCGCCACCTTTTGACCAAGTCAAACAGGCCAGCCTTTTCACAGGAATGGGCCTGTGTTGGGCCGTGCCACGTGTCGGCGTATGATAGGCGCTTTGGGTCCAATGAGTGGATGACATCTATTCCAACGGCGAGCCAACACGTGTTTCCTCCAGCCAATGATGATTTTACACATGGAAAATCCCCATTGGTCGGGGCTGTTAACGGGTTATCGGATCCAAAACCGGACCCGATAGCTTAACTATGTTCCGTTACGGTGGATGCCATGTGTCGGTCACCCTTGACGAAAGCACTTCTGTGACGCGCGATTTATCATCATGGAAGTGGACACTTCCGTGATGATAATTTTGGTAATGTCATGGAACACTTCTACGACAGCACATGTATGACTATCTTGATTCTGTCATAAAATCGTCATGGATGTACATGCATGACAGAAAATGTGACCTACTGTGACAAACACGTATCATCACAGAAGTGTATTTTTTTGTAGTGAAGACTTATCCCATGTCCTCAGGAACAAACGTAACTACTCACAAATCATATTCATGTTCATAATCAGAGGGGTATTAATTTGCATAATGGATCTGAACATATAATCTTCCACCGAATAAACCAACTAGCATCAACTACAAGGAGTAATTAACACTACTAGCAACCCACAGGTACCAATCTGAGGTTTTGAGACAAAGATCGGATACAAGAGATGAACTAGGGTTTGAGAGGAGATGGTGCTGGTGAAGATGTTGATGGAGATTGACCACCTCCCGATGAGAGGATCGATGGTGATGACGATGGTGATGATTTCCCCCTCCCGGAGGGATGTTTCCCCGGCAGAACAGCTCCGCCGGAGCCCTAGATTGGTTCCGCCTCGAAGCGGCAGTGCCTTCGTCCCGAAAGCTTTCTTATGATTTTTTCCAGGGCAAAAGACACCTTATACCATAAGATGGGTATCAGGGGCTTCCAGGTGGCACACGAGGCAGGGGGCGCGCCCAGGGGGTAGGGCGCGCCCTCCACCCTCGTGGACAGTGGGTGGCCTCCCCTCTGGTGCTTTCTTCGCCCAATATTTTTAATATTTTCCAAAACTGACTTTTGTGGAGTTTCAGGACTTTTGGAGTTGTGCATAATAGGTCTCTAATATTTGCTCCTATTCTAGCCCAGAATTCCAGCTGCCAGCATTCTCCCTCTTCATGTAAACCTTGTAAAATAAGAAATAAAAGGCATAAGTATTATGACATAATGTGTAATAACAGCCCATAATGCAATAAATATCGATATAAAAACATGATGCAAAATGGACGTATCAACTCCCCCAAGCTTAGACCTCGCCTGTCCTCAATCGGAAGCTGATATCAAAAAATATGTCCACATGTTTAGAGGTAGAGGTGTCGATAAAATAAAATACTGACATGATGGCATCATGATCAGTCTTAGAATAGCAACATATATATATATATATATATATATATATATATATATATATATATATATATATATATATATATATATTGTCATATGATTTGTTATGCCGAAGTAACAATCTATTCACAATGTAAAGTATGAATCAGAAACTTCATTGAAAACTAACAAACTATGATCTCAGTCACTGAAGCAATTGCAATTTATCGTAACATCGGAAAGAGTCAATATAAGAGCTTTTCGGCAAGTCCACATACTGAACTATCATTTAGTCTTTCACAATTGCTAACACTAATGCAATACTTATGGGTATGAAGTTTTAATCGGACACAAAGAAAGAGAGGGGCTTATAGTTTTGCCTCCCAACCTTTTACCTCAAGGGTAACGTCAACAATAATGCTTTATGAAAGCCCACATCCAATTGGATATATATATATATATATATATATATAGTGCTTGCCAAAGGATAAACTGTAAAAAGGAAAGGTGAAGATCACCATGACTGTTGTATAAGGTATAAGACAAAAATAAAAGACATGCCCTTTGTAGAGGGAAGCAGAGGTTGTCATGTGCTTTTATGGTTGGATGCACAAAATCTTAATGCAAAAGAATGTCACTTCATATTGCCACTTGTGATAGGGACCTTTATTATGCAGTCTGTTGCTTTTATTTTTTCCATATCACAAGCTCGTATAAAGCTTATTTTCTCCACACTAATAGATCATACATATTTAGAGAGCAATTCTTATTGCTTGCAACAATGACAACTTACTTGAAGGATGTTACTCAATCCATAGGTAGATATGGTGGACTCTCATGGCAAAACTAGGATTTAAGGATATTTGGAAGCACAAGTAGTATCTCTACTTGGTGCAAAGAATTTGGCTAGCATGAGGGGGAAAGGCATGCTCAACATGTTGGATGATCCATGACAATATAATTTATTTCGGATATAAGAAAACATAACCCATTACATTCTCTTCCTTGTCCAACATCAACTTTTTAGCATGTCATATTTTAATGAGTGCTCACAATCATAAAAGATGTCCAAGATAGTATATTTATATGTGAAAACCTCTCTTTCTTTATTACTTCCTATTAATTGCAACGATGACCAAAACTATGTTTGTCAACTCTCAACAATTTTTATTCATCATACTCTTTATATTTGAAGTCATTACTCTCCATAAGATCAATATGATCTCTTTATTTCTTTGTTTCTTTCTTTTTTTTCTTTTTTCCCTCAAGATCATAGCAAGATAACCAAGCCCTCGACTAAAGACTAATCTTTATTATATATAGCTCACATACTCGATTACATAAGCTAGATCATACTAAACTTTATTTTACTAGATCAGGATATAACCAAAATGACCGAACTAAGAAAAACGGTAAAGATAGAAGTGTGATGGTGATACGATACCGGGGCACCTCCCCCAAGCTTGGCAGTTGCCAAGGGGAGTGCCCATACCCATGTATTTATGTCTCTTTCTTCGGAGGTGGTAATGATGGAGTTGTTGATGATGTAGGCTTGTCGTCCATCTTCCAAGGCATAGGCTCACCATCATAGAAGGATGATCGAGTCTCCGAGATCCTCAAATCTACAGCCAAACTCATCCTCTTGAATCTATATTCATACTCACTGTTTTTGTTTTGTAGGTCATAGATGCGGGCTTGGAGGCGCTCGATTTTCTCGTGAAGCTTGAAGATGGTCTCCCCAATTTTCTTGGCATCCAGCTTGTGGTTGTTGGTGAACTCCGCGATCATCATGTGGTTGGCGTTGAGTCCGCGTTCCACCATCCTCTAGCACTTGAAAACTTGTTGCTCCATTGCTTCGAGTCTTGTCTCCATGCTTCCGGTCCTCCTTGGTCCCTCAACATCGCGGATGTGCAGCACCCCCTTACGCATCTCAATGGTTTGAAGGTGTTGCAGCACCTCCGCGAGGTAGGGGTTGATGACCTTCTCGAAAAACTTGTCCTTGGGGGCGCTTGAAGACATCATGGTGATCTAGATCTGTTAGAAAAGCAGCTCGAAACAAAAGCAGATGATTTTGTCGTGGTGCCGTGGCCAAAACCTTTGGGATATTATATAATGATTTTTTGCCGTCCAAAAGAAGTATCATGCAAGAAAACAGAGTCCAGACGACACACGAGGTGCCCACAAGGCAGGGGGCGCGCCCTCCACCCTCGTGGATGCCTCATGTCCTTTCTGGACTACTTATTTTCCTATTTTCTTAAGTATTCCAAAACAGAGAAAAATGTTGTTAGAACTATCTTGGAGTCAGTTTACTTACCGTACCACATACCTATTCCTTTTCGGAGTCTAAAACATTCCGAAAAGTGTCCCTTATGTACTCCTTCGGGGTTACTGTGTCAATAACATTGGTTTTGACATTTATGGGATTACCTAAGATATAATGTTTGATTCTTTGAACATTCACCACCATCGGATTTGTGCCTTCGAAGTTGTTGATTTCTATGGCACTGGAACAATAGACCTCCTCGATAACGTAAGGACCTTTTGTAGGATCGAAAGTAGGTCTAGAGGGGGGGTGATTAGACTACTTGACAATATAAAAAATCTGCCTTTAGATCATGCAATGTTTTTGGCAGTTTCACAATTAAGACCAATTCAAGTAACACCCTACACATGCAATTCTAGAGTATATGCAGCGGAAAGTAAATTGCACATGTAAAAAGGAGGTGGAGAAGATCAAACGCAGTTTGGTGACACGGAGATTTTTGTTGTGGTTCCGATAGGTGGTGCTATCGTACATCCACGTTGATGGAGACTTCAACCCACGGAGGGTAACGGCTGCGCGAGTCCACGGAGGGCTCCACCCACGAAGGGTCCACGAAGAAGCAACCTTGTCTATTCCATCACGGCCTACGCCCACGGAGGACTAGCCTTACTCGGGGTAGATCTTCACGAAGTAGGCGATCTCCTTGCCCTTACAAACTTCTTGGTTCAACTCCACATCTCAACGACGGAGGCTCCCAAGCGACACCTAACCAATCTAGGAGGCACCACCCCCCAAAAGGTAATAGACGGTGTTGATGATGATGAACTCCTTGCTCTTGTGCTTCAAGTGATAATCTCCCCAACACTCAACTCTCCTCACTGATATGGCTGTGGTGGAAGAAAGATTTGAGTGGAAAGCAACTTGGGAAGGCTAGAGATCAAGTTTCATATGGTAGGAATGGAATGGCTTGATCTCAACACAAGGGTAGGTGGTTCACTTCTCAGAAAGTGTGTGGTAGAAGTGGTGGTACTTTCTGATGGCTCTCCTCACGAATGAGGAGGGGGTGGAGGGGTATATATAGCCTCCACACAAAATCCAACCGTTACACACACATTTGACCAATCTCGGTCAGACCGAAGTGAAAACTCGGTTAGACCGAAAGTTCAAATATAGTGAACGTTGGGATTTTTGGTGGGACCGAAAATACCATCTCGGTGAGACCGAAGTGAGTCAAAGGTTAGGGTTTGCCATTTCGGTGAGACCGAAAATATAAACTCGGATATTCCGAATTGATGTCAACTGATCACAGAAGGTTGGCAGCCCTTTTTCGGTGAGACCGAAACTCAGAATCGGTTTGACCGAGAAGCTAGGGTTTGGAGAAACAACTGAAGTGGTTCATCTCGGTGGGACTGAGTTGGTTTGACCGAGATTACTTATGGGTGTGTGTTAAGTAGTGAATAGTGCTGATAGTTGAGGGAGTTAGATCACCAAGCACTTGAGCAACAAGAACATTAACACAACCTCATCCCCTTTTAATAGTATTGGCTTTTCCTATGGACTCAATGTGATCTTTGATCACTAAACCAAAAATGGAGTCTTGAGCTTTTGCCAATGCTTGTCTTAGCATTTTGAGGGGTCCACTTCTTCAGACATTTCCATACCCATATCATCGAACTTCTCTGAAATGATTCTCAAGATAATATTAGTTCAATGATATATATGTTGTTATTAATTACCAAAACCACCCGGGGATAGTTGCACTTTCAATCTCCCCCTTTTTGGTAATTGATGACAACATATAGATCAAAGCTTCGACAAAAGATATAATCAATGAATAATATCGTCGCTTTGAGAAGTATGTGATAAACAAGAGCTCCCCCTAAATTTGTGCATTATTTAAAATTTGCGTTTGAATGCAAATGCACAATCGATTAGGATTATGGGTCACTCTTCCATGTCACATACATCTTGGTGGAGCGCACAAAATGATAAGAATGAATAACATGCACTCAATCACCAAGACAAGAGTAAATAGCCATACAATAAGAAATAGCATATGATAAGCAATAAGCACACATTAAAGCATAGTATGACTAAGCACTCATTAAGGTAGCATCAAACGTAGTAGCAAGCACACATAAAGTATCTGGAACCAAAAGAAACCAATGTATCTCAAAGAAAAACCGGCAAAAGAACGAAAAGACGAAAGAGCACTCTCTCTCTCGAAGCCCTATGATCTATAACAATTTCTCCCCCTTTGGCAACAAGTTACCAAAAAGTTCGAAAAGGTATAGAGCTAAACGTCACTGCGGGCTCTGCTGGCGGCTCCCGTCTGGGTAGATGTCGGTGTAGAGATAGCTGCATCTGCGAAGACCTCTGCTGATGTCTGCGGTGGAGGAGTGGATGCTGGAGCTGAAGGAACTGCTGGAGCTGTAGCTGGTGCTGAAGTGGTAGCCCTGGAGTCTGTCACTGGGATAGCTGCAGATCTGGATCCTCTGGGAACCTGAGCAGTCTGGCGATGAGAGTCCTGGACTAGATCATCCTGCATAAGCTCTGCTCTCTCCTGCCTAGTCTCCTCCATGTCTGCCTCGAGCTTGTTGACAGACACCTGAATCTCAGTCAGCTTCACGTCCAGAGCGTGGATCTTGTCCTCGACAATCCTCTCAAGGCTCTCCTGAGATTGCTCAATGCTGGCCAGGCGTTGTTCAATCCTTTGGGTAGCTTCAAGAATTTGTTCTCCAAAGCTCTTTGGCTTAGCTGCTGCAGCTGCTGCCTCTTTGTCAGCTTTAGCTTTCTTCGCAGCTTCAATTTTGGCTTGCCCTTCAACTGAGGTAGGATCCTCTTCATCCATCACAACTACGTTGTCCTCATGCTCTGGCTGCAGTGGCAAGTGCTTCCTATCCAACATGAATTTGCCCGTGCCAAACTTGGCGTTGATGAGCATCTGTATCTGCGGTGCAAACCCACATGACCTCTTTTGGTCAGCTGCAGTCCTCTTAATGGTTTCTACCATCAAGTCCATCACCTTAAAAGGTGCCTTCTCATCGAGAATGTGCAGCATGTTGATAGAATAGCCTCGTATCATCCGGTGGTCACCTGACTTAGGCATCAAAGTATGCCTCAGAATAGTGTTAGTGGTGGTCAGACCTGCCTGGAGATAATACACTGAGCCGAGCTTCCATCCCTCTAAATCAGCAGCTGGGATCTCCTTGTACATATTCTTCATGGAATCATGACTCTTCTTAGGAATCCCATAGACATCAATGTCGTCCTCTCTCTGCACTGGAGCGTTCAGAAGTTCTGCCCATTCTTCAACAGTCGAAGAAAACCTTTGACCTTCAGTCATCCAGGTGATCTTGCCATCAGGGTAGAAGTGGGCAGTGGCATAGAACTGCATGATCATCTCGTCATTCCAGGCTGTCAGCTCTTGACCCACGAAGTCAGCAACTCCACATGCAGTAAAGCTCTCATGCACATGGGGAAAGAAGTCCCGGTGCTCTTCACTGTCAATGTACTCCCAGTCAACATACCTGGTGTCAGCAACAATGGGCTTCTTATCCATTAGCACGGTCTCATAGAAATCCTGCTGCTCTTTGGTGTGGAATCTGGGGTCCACATCAGTCCTTCTCCTTACGGCATATGGATCAGACTGTCTCCATAGCCTGAGACCTTTGTCCTTCCTTGCCTTCATGTCCTCAGCTTGAGGATGAGCATCATTGTGGAGTGGCAACTTGGGACGGAGCTTGAGCAACACATGCTCTTCATCTGATTCAGACGGTGGCATCTCTCCTTTGTTCTTCTCAGAAGCTGGAATGCTTCTGGTTGTTCTCTTGGGCTTGGCTGGAGCTGCTTTGGAAGGAGCAGGCTTCTTGGGCTTAGAGGAGGCTTGAGCCCGAATAGCATCACCCATAAACTTAGCTTTCTGAGGAGGAGGCTGGGGTGCTTCTTCTTCTTCTTCTTCTGCATCAACTTGAGGTTCAGCATAAACAACCCTCTTCCTTTTGGAAGTCTTCTTCACCTTGCTTGGAGCAGGCTCTTCCAAGTCGAGCTTCTTAGCAACTGCTGACTGTTTCACTTTGCTTGTACCTTTCCTTTGCTGCTGCCCTTGGTGCTCTTTGGCAACCACATTCCTCTTGGGCTTGGAGGTAACTTCCTCAGCAACAAAGTCGGAGTCCTCATCATCCGAAGTTCTCTTCTTCCTGGTTCTCGTAGCTGCGGGAGGCAGACCACTAGGGGTGCTCCTCTCACCATCATCACTAGAGCTGCTTGCAGGACTTGTATCTGCCTCTGGAATTTCAGCAAACGGTGATTCAGACCTGTTCTGGCTGTCACTGACATCTGACATGGCTGAAAGACCTGTGAAAAGATAAGGTATAGGCAGAATGGAAGAGTTATCACAACTGCAGAAGTTTTTTGCAAAAAAATGAGTTAAAAACTTAGTTTTGAGTTTTCACAGAATGTATTTCGGTCAAACCGATTTTAGGTTTCGGTGCAACCGAAGTACTCAACAGAAACCTACACACCACTTTCGGTCAGACCGAAGTGGGTTTCGGTCCTACCGAAAACTTAGGGTTTCACTGAAACTTCTTTTCGGTCGTTCCGATTGGCACAACTCGGTTAAACCGAACTATGCAGTGCAATGGCCAGAGGCCAAATCGGTCATTCTGATTTTCAAAAATCGGCTTCACCGAGATGCATTCCGTGGAAACCTAAACCTAAGAATTTTCCTCGAAACTAGACGATCTGAACTATTGTGTGGGGAACATATCAAACATGGATTGAATCATGGCAGCCTATCGTGCAAGAATCAGCAGTGGAGCACGAAAAGGGGTCGGGACACACCCTAACTTGGTGGTGTCCCTCTACGGCGGCAACGGTGGAGATGATTACCGTTGACGGCGGCGGAGACCTGCGGCGAGGGCGCACAGGCGACGAAGGCGACGATCCGTAGACCAGGGCGGCGGCAGCAGGGGTCTTGGGGGCGAACGGTTTGAAGAAAGAAATCGCGCGCAGCCCCTCAGGTATATATAACCCCGTGCTGTCGGTGGGACCGAGTTGAAAAACTCGGTGTCACCGAGATGTATATCTGCTGTGCAGTTACACATATCGGTCAGACCGAGAGTTTGAACTCGGTTTCACCGAGATGAAACCTAGATCAGTCTAAGCGTTTCGGTTGGACCAATATTGAGAAACCGGTCAGACCGAAATGGACTTAGAAGGTTTTGGAAGTCAGCCTTAGACGAATCGGTGGTTCCGAGTGCTCCTCACTCGGACTGTCCGAAAAAGACTTGTTCAAAGTTGTGATATGAGCATGAATAGAGTTTTGAGACAAGAAAGCATAGATAGCTAGGGAAAGGTGCTTAGGCATTCTTGTCCATCCATTTGGCCAGAAAAAGAAACCAAAACAATCAAAACCACAAATGGATGTCCTTGAATGAATAGAATCATGCATTCAACATGCTCACACAATAAGATAGCAACTGAAACATGTGTCAAACATGCACAACCAAACACTCTAGCTACTAGCACACAATTTGTCGATGACTAGGTCATCTATATATGAGTATATTGACTTAGGAGCCAAATGAGAACATTTGATCATAGGTCATACTCATCGTTTAAGCACAAGTGGGGTTACCACCTTTACATAAAGCATTTATGTGTTCACATCACTTGGAGATGCTTTAGCCCAATTTTTAGAGCAAAGCTCCCCCTAGATGTGAGAACCCCTTTTAAAGGGTCAAACTAACCTTGGGTTGTCGTAGAAGACTTCATGTAGATGTTGAGGATGTGGATGCTCAATGTTGATGTAGATCATCATGAGTTAGGAGCAATCCTTTGGATTAGGGCACTTTCAATACCTACATGGGTTAGTCCCACAAGGAACAAACAAGAATATCCATAGACATAGAGTGAAGTACACAAAAGATGATGTCCATGAAAGCAATGATTACCTTGTCCCTTGACTTACCAACAAGAGGGTTTGTGACTCCATGAACAAGTGCATGATGTGGAAGTTGATTGCACAAGTTCTTGCCAAAAAGAATATGAGTGAAGTTTGTTGGCGGAGTCACCCTCAAGAACCTACTAGTTCTTCTTCTTTGGGATCCACATCATCTTGATGGGAATCCTTGGTGTTGTAGTTGAGCTTGACGAAGTAGAACTTGATGTGTCCTTGGGAACCCACTTGACCATGGCTTGAGGTGCTTCAATGAATGCATCAATCTCTTCTTGAAGCTTGTCCTTGGCCTTTAGCTTGTGGTCTTGTGGTGGAAGGTCATCTTGAGCTTGTTCCACATTGGAAGAAGTAGGGTCATACTTCTCCTTTTGTGAGACAAACTGTGGAGTAGGGTATTGACCTTCTTCCCACTCAACACCTTCGGCGTTGAACTTTCGCTCAAAACCAATCCCTTGATTCTTCCGGTGTCTTCCTTGTTTGCGAACAATCTCCTCAAAGTTCTTGCTTCCGGCAAGACTCTTGTAGACACCTTTCTCTATGATTTCCTTCAATAAGCTATTTTCTTGCTCAAGTGTAACTTGGCTTGAAACATTGTTAGTGGAATCAAGAGAACTACTAGAAGCAACAATATTGGATTTAACATTGTTATTGTTACTACTAGAGGAAGAATTTTTCTTATGCTTGTCATGCTTAGTCTTAATAGGTGGCAAAAAATTAGACAAGAGAAGTCGTTTGGCAAGATATGAAGAACTCTTCTTTCGAAGATCATCATTGATCGCTTTTAGAAACTCATGTTCTTGCTCTAGAGTGAGCTTCTCGAAGCGTAGCTTCTCATGAGATCTTAGGAGCTCTCTATGATCTTCTTGAGTTGTTTCATGAGCTAACTTAAGAGTGTTTAGTTCTTTAGTTAGACGCTCAATCTCCTTCATAGCATTGTCATTCGACTCTTCTCGACTATAAAGACTACTAGCATTTTCATCATTACTAAGCTCACTAGATTTATCATGCAAGAGCTCATCTTCACCAAGCAAGTCATCCTCATCACTATCAAAGTCAATGAATTCAGGGTGTGTTACCTTGGGACCTTTAGCCATGAAGCATCTTCCAATTCCCTCATTTGGTGAATCAAATAAGTCGTAGGAGTTGGAGTTGGAGGATACGAGTGCAAGTCCGGCAACACCTTCATCTTGACTATAGTCGGAGTCGGAGTGATAGCTTCCTTCGGATTGATTGTCAGAGTCGGAGCCGGAGACCCATTCACCAACATGAGCTTGATGTCTTCTTCTTGTGTAGCTCCTTGATGACTTGTCTTTCCTCTCCGAATCCTTGCTTCTCCGAGAGGGTCTTCGTTCATAACGATCATCTCTACTCCTTCTCTCTCTCCGAGGTGACTCATCTCTTGCTCTTCTTCTTGGAGATTCTTCTCTTCTCTTGTGGGGAGCCGTACACTCATTTGAGAAGTGTCCGGGTCTTCCACAATTGTAGCAGTTTCGATCACGACTAGAAGATCTCTTTTCATCATATGATCTAGACTTTGAGCTTCTTTCTTTGCCTCTATTCTTGTAGAACTTGTTGAAGTTCTTGACCATTAGGCTTATCTCTTCATTGGAAATTAGCTTGTCACTTGAGGTAGTAGGAGCATCACTTGTAGCTTTGTAAGCACCACTTGACTTGTTTTGAAGCTCTTCCTTATCCTTAAGTGTCATTTCATGAGCAACAATTCTTCCAATGACTTCAGTTGGCTTGAGAGTCTTGTAATTTGGCATCATTTGGATCAAAGTGCACACGGTGTCATACTTTCCATCCAAAGCTCTGAGAATCTTCTTAATGATGAATCGGTCGGTCATTTCTTCGCTTCCTAAGCCAGCAATCTCATTTGTAATGAGAGCAAGCCTAGAGTACATTTCAGCGACTCCTTCACCATCCTTCATCTTGAACTTGTCAAGTTGACCTTGAAGAATATCAAGCTTTGATTCCTTCACAGATTCAGTACCTTCGTGCATTTCAACCAAAGTATCCCAAATCTCCTTAGCATTCTCAAGACGACTGATTTTGTTGAACTCTTCGGGACACAAAGCATTGAAGAGAATGTCACAAGCTTGAGCATTGTTTTGCAACATCTTCAATTCTTCAGGTGTAGCTTCGCGATCCGGAACTTTTCCTTCTTCAAAGAAATCACCTTGCATGCCAACACAAATAATGCCCCATGCGGCTGGGTTATGACCAAGAATATGCATTTTCATTTTATGCTTCCAACTAGCAAAATTTGTACCATCAAAGTAAGGACCTCTACGATAATTACCCTCACTAGACGCCATACTCTCCTAGGTTGTGAAACCAAGCTTATGGAGTCCAATGCAATGGAAACCAAGGCAATGGAGACCAAAGCTCTGATACCACTTGTAGGATCGAAAGTAGGTCTAGAGGGGGGGTGATTAGACTACTTGACAATATAAAAAATCTGCCTTTAGATCATGCAATGTTTTTGGCAGTTTCACAATTAAGACCAATTCAAGTAACACCCTACAGATGCAATTCTAGAGTATATGCAGCGGAAAGTAAATTGCACATGTAAAAAGGAGGTGGAGAAGATCAAACGCAGTTTGGTGACACGGAGATTTTTGTCGTGGTTCCGATAGGTGGTGCTATCGTACATCCACGTTGATGGAGACTTCAACCCACGGAGGGTAACGGCTGCGCGAGTCCACGGAGGGCTCCACCCACGAAGGGTCCACGAAGAAGCAACCTTGTCTATTCCATCACGGCCTACGCCCGCGGAGGACTAGCCTTACTCGGGGTAGATCTTCACGAAGTAGGCGATCTCCTTGCCCTTACAAACTTCTTGGTTCAACTCCACATCTCAACGACGGAGGCTCCCAAGCGACACCTAACCAATCTAGGAGGCACCACCCCCCAAAAGGTAATAGACGGTGTTGATGATGATGAACTCCTTGCTCTTGTGCTTCAAGTGATAATCTCCCCAACACTCAACTCTCCTCACTGATATGGCTGTGGTGGAAGAAAGATTTGAGTGGAAAGCAACTTGGGAAGGCTAGAGATCAAGTTTCATATGGTAGGAAGGGAATGGCTTGATCTCAACACAAGGGTAGGTGGTTCACTTCTCAGAAAGTGTATGGTAGAAGTGGTGGTACTTTCTGATGGCTCTCCTCACGAATGAGGAGGGGGTGGAGGGGTATATATAGCCTCCACACAAAATCCAACCGTTACACACACATTTGACCAATCTCGGTGAGACCGAAGTGAAAACTCGGTCAGACCGAAAGTTCAAATATAGTGAACGTTGGGATTTTCGGTGGGACCGAAAATACCATCTCGGTGTGTCCGAAGTTAGTCAAAGATTAGGGTTTGCCATCTCGGTGTGACCGAAAACAACAACTCGGATATTCCGAAATGCTGTCATTTGGTTACAGAAGGTTGGCAGAACATTTTCGGTGAGACCGAGACTCAGAATCGGATGGACCGAAAAGTTAGGGTTTAGGGAAAGAACTGAAGTGGTTCATCTCGGTGGGACTGAGTTTGCAGAATCGGTTTGTCCGAGATTACTTATGAGTGTGTTGTAAAGTGAAGAGTGCTGATAGTTGAGGGAGCTAGATCACCAAGCACTTGAGCAACAAGAACATTAACACAACCTCATCCCCTTTTAATAGTATTGGCTTTTCCTATGGACTCAATGTGATCTTTGATCACTAAACCAAAAATGGAGTCTTGAGCTTTTGCCAATGCTTGTCTTAGCATTTTGAGGGGTCCACTTCTTCAGACATTTCCATACCCATATCATCGAACTTTTCTGAAATGATTCTCAAGAGAATATTAGTTCAATGATATATATGTTGTTATTAATTACCAAAACCACCCGGGGATTAGTTGCACTTTCACCTTTCCATTTAGAGAGGAGTATTCCTGCAAAAAATCTTAAACGAGAGTTGTATAACAAAACATAATCACCTACATTAAACTCATGCTTTTGTATTCTTTTGTCGTGCAATCTTTTAACTTTTTCTTTAAACAATTTGGCATTCTCATAGGCCTGGGTTCTCCAATCATCAAGTGAGTTAATGTCAAATAGTCTCTTCTCACTGGAAAGTTTGAAATCATAATTGAGCTCTTTAATGGCCCAATATGCCTTATGTTCTAGTTCGAGAGGTAAGTGCCATGCTTTTCCATAAACCATTTTATATAGAGACATACCCATAGGATTTTCATATGCAGTTCTATAGGCCCATAATGCATCATCAAGTTTCTTGGACCAATTCTTTCTAAATCTATTAATAGTCTTTTGCAAAATTAATTTAATATCTCTATTACTCAGTTCTACTTGACCACTAGACTGTGGGTGGCATGGAGATGCAATTCTATGATTAACATCATACTTAGCAAGCAATTTACGAAAAGCACCATGAATAAAATGTGAACCACCATCAACCATTAAGTATCTAGGGACTCCAAACCTCAGAAAAATAACTTCTTTAAGCATCTTAATAGAGGTGTTATGATCAGCACTACTAGTTGGAATAGCTTCTACCCACTTAGTAACGTAATCAACAACAACTAAAATATGTGTATACCCATTAGAGGAAGGAAATGGTCCCATATAATCAAAGTACCAAACATCAAATGCTTCAATAACAAGTGAATATTTCATAGGCATTTCTTGACATCTACTAATATTACCAATTCTTTGCAATTCATCACAAGGCAAGACAAACTTACGGGCTGATACGTCTCCAACGTATCTATAATTTTTGATTGTTCCATGCTATTATTTATGAAGTCTTGTATGTTTAATGGGCTTTATCATTCACTTTTATATCATTTTTGGGACTAACCTACTAAACCAAAGGCCCAGTCCAGATTGCTGTTTTTTTTTGCCTATTTCAAGGTTTTGCAGAAAAAGAATATATCAAACAGAGTCCAAACGGAATGAAACCTTCGAGAGAGATATTTTTGGAGAAAATCACGCCAGAGGAACTTGATAACCACGCCAGGGGATCGAGGAGTGGCCCTCGAGGGTGGGGGGCGCGCCCCTGTGCCTCGAGGTCCACTCAAGCGTCCCCCAGTGCCCTCCTTCTTTCTAAATAAGTCCACGTACCCCAGAAACTCCGTGAACAAAGATAAAACCCTAATTCCACCGCCGTAGCTTCTGTTCCCGTGGATATCCCATCTTGGAGCCTTTTCGGAGCTCCATTGGAGGGGGATCCATCATGGACGCCTTCATCATCATCATCATCGCCCTCACCATGAGTTGTGAGTAGTTTACCACATACCTTCGGGTCCATAGCTAGTATCTAGATGGCTTCTTCTCTCTCTCCGGATCTCAATACAAAGTTCTCCTCGGTCTTCAAGGAGATCTATTCGATGTAATCTCTTTTTGCGGTGTGTTTGTCGAGATCCGATGAATTGTGAGTTTATGATCAAGGTTATCTATGAAAGATATTTGGTTCTTCTCTGAACTTTTTATGTGTGCTCATAATATCCTTGCAAGTCTCTTCGAATTATTGGTTTGGTTTGGCCTACTAGATCTATAGTTCTTGCAATGGGAGAAGTGCTTGGCTTTGGGTTCAATCTTGCGGTGTCCTTTCCCAGTGACAGTAGGGGCAGCAAGGCACGAATTGTATTGTTTCCATCGAGGATAAAAAGATGGGGTTTATATCATATTCCTTGAGTTTATCCCTCTACATCATGTCATCTTGCTTAAGGCGTTACTCTGTTCGTATGAACTCAATACACTAGATGCATGCCGGATAGCGGTCGATGTGTGGAGTAATAGTAGTAGATGCAGGCAGGAGTCGGTCTACTTGTCTCGGACGTGATGCCTATATACAATGATCATGCCTAGATAGTCTCATAATTATTCGCTTTTCTATCAATTGCTCGACAGTAATTTGTTTACCCGCCGTTGAATATCCCTATCATGAGAGAAGCCACTAGAGAAAACTATGGCCCCCGGGTCTATTCTCAACATATTAATCTACATTTACTTTAATTTTACCGCTTTTATTTGCTGTTTTATTAAACCAAAAATACCAAAAATATAAACTATCATCTCTATCAGATCTCACTTTCGTAAGTGACCGTAAAGGGATTGACAACCCCTAATTGCGTTGCCTGCGAAGTTCTTATTTGTTTGTGCAGGTGCGAGGGACTCGCGCGTGGTATCCTACAGGATTGATACCTTGGTTCTCAAAAACTAAGGGAAATACTTACGCTACTATGCTGCATCTCCCTTTCCTCTTCGAGGGAATACAACGCAAGCTCAAGAGGTAGCAAGAAGAATTTCTGGCACCGTTGCCGGGGAGGCTTACGCAAAAGTCATATACCACGTACCTATCAAAAACCCTTATCCTTCACATTACATTTATTTGCCTCTCGTTTTCCTCTCCCCCACTTCACCCTTGCCGTTTTATATGCCCTTCTTCCGCCGTGTGTTTTTCGTTCGCTTGCTTCTTGTTTGCTTGTGTGTGTGTTGGATTGCTTGCTTGTCACTATGGCTCAGAACCATACCAAATTGTGTGACTTTTTTAATACCAACAACAATGATTTTGTTAGCACTCCGATTGCTCCTATTACCGATGCTAAATCTTGTTAGATCAATGCTGCTTTGTTGAATCTTGTCATGAACGATCAATTCTCCGGCCTTCCTAGTGAAGATGCCGCTACCCATCTAAACAATTTTGTTGATTTGTGTGATATGCAAAATAAAAGGGATACAGATAACGATATTGTTAAATTGAAGTTATTTCCGTTTTCACTTAGAGATCATGCTAAAACTTGGTTTTCCTCTTTGCCTAGAAATAGTATTGATTCGTGGGATAAGTGCAAAGATGCTTTTATCTCTAAGTATTTCCCTCCTGCTAAGATCATCTCTCTTAGAAACGATATTATGAATTTTAAGCAACTAGATCATGAGCATGTTGCACAAGCTTGGGAGAGAATGAAATTAATGATACGTAATTGCCCTACACATGGTTTGAATCTATGGATGATTATTCAGAACTTTTATGCTTGCTTGAATTTTGCTTCTAGAAATATTTTTGATTCGGCCGCCGGAGGCACGTTCATGGAAACTACCTTAGGAGAAGCTACCAAAATCCTAGATAATATTATGGTTAATTATTCTCAGTGGCACACCGAAAGATCTACTAGTAAAAAAGTGCATGCTATCGAAGAAATTAGTGTTTTGAGTGGAAAGATGGATGAGTTTATGAAATTATTTGCTGCTAAGAGTGCTTCTTCTGATCCTAATGATATTCCTTTGTCCACTTTGATTGAGAATAACAATGAATCTTTGGATGTGAATTTTGTCGGTAGGAATAATTTTGGTAACAATGCTTATAGAGGTAATTTTAATCCTAGGCCTTTTCCTAGTAATTCCTCTAATAATTATGGTAATTCCTACAACAACTCTTATGGAAAGATGCCTTCTGAATTTGAAACTAGTGTTAAGGAGTTTATAATCTTGCAAAAGAATTTCAATGCGTTGCTTGAAGAGAAATTGCTTAAGGTTGATGAATTGGCTAGAAGTGTGGATAGAATTACTCTTGATGTTGATTCTTTGAAACTTAGATCTATCCCACCTAAGCATGATATCAATGAGTCTCTCAAAGCCATGAGAATTTCCATTGATGAATGCAAAGAAAGAACCGCTAGAATGCATGCTAAAAGAGAAGATTATATTAAATCGTGTTCTTCTAGTTTTCATGAAAGTAAAGATGAAGATCTGAAAGTTATTGATGTGTCTCCTATTGGATCCTTGTTTTCTAGTATTGATCTTGATGAAGATAGGATTGGAGATAATTCTGCTTTAAGGTGTCCCAATGATTCGGAGTTTATAGATCTTAATGCTAAAATTGCTAAAAGTGGGAGTGAAGAGATTAAAAATTTGCATAGTGATGAACCCACTACTTTGGATTTAAAGGGATTCAACTATGATAATTGCTCTTTGATTGATTGTATTTCCTTGTTGCAATCCGTGCTAAATTCTCCGCATGCTTATAGTCAAAATAAAGCTTTCACTAAACACATAGTTGATGCTTTGATGCAATCTTATGAAGAAAAACTTGAGTTGTTAGTTTCTATACCTAGAAAGCTTTATGATGAGTGGGAACCTACTATAAAAATAAAAATAAAAGCTCATGAATGCTATGCTTTGTGTGATTTGGGCGCTAGTGTCTCCACTATCCCAAAAACGTTGTGTGATTTGCTAGGGTTCCATGAGCTTGATGATTGTTCTTTAAATTTGCATCTTGCGGATTCCACTATTAAGAAACCTATGGGAATAATTAATGATGTTCTTATTGTTGCCAATAGGAATTATGTGCCCATAGATTTCATTGTTCTTGATATAGATTGCAATCCTTCTTGTCCTATTATTCTTGGTAGACCTTTCCTTAGAACGATTGGTGCAACTATTGATATGAAGGAAGTAAATATTAGATTCCAATTTCCGTTAAGGAAAGGCGTGTAACACTTTCCTAGAAATAAAATCAAATTACCATATGAATCTATCATGAGAGACACTTATGGATTGCCTTCCAAAGATGGCAATACCTAGATCTATCTTGTATCGTGCCTAGCTAGGGGCGTAAAACGATAGCGCTTGTTGGGAGGCAACCCAATTTTTTGTTTTTTGTTTTTGTTGTTGTTAGGGAATAAATATTGCATCTAGCCTCTCACTAGATGTTGTTTCATGTTTTGTTTAGTGATTGTGCCAAGTAGAACCTTTGGGAAGACTTATGTGAAGTTTATGTGATCTTGCTATGAAAAACAGAATCATTAGCGCTGGCTAAAGTAGTCGTGGGAATTTACTGGAGCGCGATTTTTAGCTGATTCATTTTGCAGATGATTGGTAGACAAACTGCGCAAATTTACCAATTTGGTTTGAATTTTTTGGAGTTCCAGAAGTAGGCAAAACCTGCAGATTACTATAGACTGTTCTGTCTTTGACAGATTCTGTTTTTCGTGTGTTGTTTGCTTATTCCGATGCATCTATGAGTAGTATTGGAGGATATGAACCATAGAGAAGTTGGAGTACAGTAGGTTTAACACCAATATAAACAAAGAATTAATTCATTGCCGTACCTTTGAGTAGTGGTTTGCTTTCTTATACTAACGGACTTCACGAGAATTTTTGTCTAAGTTTTGTGTTGTGAAGTTTTCAAGTTTTGAGTATTGCTTTGATGGACTATGGAACAAGGAGTAGCAAAGGCCTAAGCTTGGGGATGCCCATGACACCCCAAGTAAATTCAAGATAATCAAAAGCCTAAGCTTGGGGATGCCCCGGGAAGGCATCCCCTCTTTTGTCTTCTTACATCGGTAACTATACTTGGAGCTATATTTTTATTCGCAACATGTTATGTGTTTTGCTTGGAGCGTCTTGTATAATTTGAGTCTTTGCTTGTTAGTTCGCCACAATCATCTTTGCTGGACACACCTATTTGAGAGAGTTAAATATAGCCTCGAAATTGTTAGAACACTCTATGTGCTTCACTTATATCTTTTGAGTAGAATAGTTTTTGCTCTAGTACTTCACTTGTATCTTTTAGAGCACGGTGGTGGTAATATTTTGTAGAAATTTGTGAACTCTCATGCTTAACTTATATCCTTTTGAGAGTATATTAAAACAGCATGGTAATGTGTTTAGGCTAAGAAACTAGTCTTCACATGATAGACATCCAATGTCAATGTAGTAAAAAATTTCACTCCAAGTACATTGAATATGATGAGATATTGGATGCGTGATAATTGTTTTGAGATATGAGGATAGTGATATTAGAGTCATGCTAGTGGAGTTATTATGAAATTGAGAAATATTTGTGTTAAGGTTAGTAATTCCCGTAGCATGCACGTATGGTGAACCGTTGTATTACTAAGTTAGAGCATGAGGTATTTGTAGAGTGCCAACCTTTGTGTGGAGGTCGGGGGCGCGCGATGGTTAACTCCTAGCAACCCCCCCTAGGAGCATGCATTGATTTCTTTGTTTTGATGACTCGTAGATTTTTGCAATAAGTATATGAGTTCTTATGACTAATGTTGAGTCCATGGATTATACGCACTCTCACCCTTCCACCATTGCTAGCCTCTCTTGTACCGCGATATTTTCGTCGGTACCATAAACCCACTATATATCCTTCCTCAAAACAGCCACCATATTGTTCCTCAAAACAGCCACCATACCTACCTATCATGGCATTTCCATAGCCATTCAGAGATATATTGCCATGCAACTTTCCACCGTTCCGTTCATATGACACGCATGGTCATGTAGTTGACATTGTATTTGTGGCAAAGCCACCATGCATATTCTTTTATACATGTCACTCTTGTTTCATTGCACATATCGGTACACCGCCGGAGGCATTCATATAGAGTCATATTTTGTTGTTGTAGTATCGAGTTGTAATATCGAGTTGTAATGAAAGTGTGATGAGCATCATTATTAGAGCATTGTCCCATGGCAGGAAAGGCTAAATCTATAAAGCCCCTCCGAAAAAGAAAAAAGAGAAAAAAAAGAAAGGCCAAAGGAAAAAAAAGGCCCAAAAAAGGAAAAAAAGAAAAAAAAGGGACAATTGCTACTATCTTTTTCCACACTTGTGCTTTAGAGTAGCACCATGTTCTTCATTGTAGAGAGTCTCATGTTTAGTCGCTTTCATATACTAGTGGGAATTTTCATTATAGAACTTGGCTTGTATATTCCAATGATGGGCTTCCTCAAATGCCCTAGGTCTTCGTGAGCAAGCAAGTTGGATGCACACCCACTAGTTTCTTTTGTTGAGCTTTCATTCATATTTAGCTCTAGTGCATCCGTTGCATGGCAATCCCTACTCACTCACATTGTATCTATTGATGGGCATCTCCATAGCCCGTTGATATGCCTAGTCGATGTGAGACTATCTCCCTCCTTTTTGTCTTCTCCACAACCCCCTCTATTCCACCCATAGTGCTATGTCCATGGCTCACACTCATGTATTGCGTGAAAGTTGAAAGGTTTGAAAAGATAGAGTATGAAAACAAATGCTTGGCTAAAATCAGGGTTGTGCATGATATGAATATTTTTGTGTGATAACGAGGGAGCCTAGCCAACACTATATGATCTTGTAGGGATAACTTTCTTTAGCCATAGTATTTTGAGAAGACATGATTGGTTTGTTAGTATTGCTTGAAGTATTATTATTTCTTATGTCAATATAGACTTTTATCTTGAATCTTTCAGATCTGAACATTCCTGCCACAATTAAGAGAATTACATTGAAAAACTATATTGGTTAGCATTCCACATAAAAAATTCTTTCTTTATCATTTACCTACTCGAGGACGAGCAGGAATTAAGCTTGGGGGCGCTTGATACGTCTTCAACGTATCTATAAATTTTGATTGTTCCATGCAATTATTTATGAAGTCTTGGATGTTTAATGGCTTTATCATTCACTTTTATATCATTTTTGGGACTAACCTACTAAACCAAAGGCCCAGCCCAGATTGCTGTTTTTTTGCCTATTTCAGGGTTTTACAGAAAAAGAATATCTAACGGAGTCCAAACGGAATGAAACCTTCGCGAGAGATATTTTTGGAGAAAATCACGCCAGAGGAACTTGAGAACCACGTCAGGGGATCGAGGAGTGGCCCTCGAGGGAGGGGGGCGCGCCCCCCTTCCCAGGGCACGCCCCTTGCCTCGAGGCCCACTCGAGTGTCCCCCAGTGCCCTCCTTCTTCCTATATAAGTCCACGTACCCGAGAAACTCCGTGAACAGAGAGAAAACCCTAATTCCACCGCCATAGCTTCTGTTCCCGTGGATATCCCTTCTTGGAGCCTGTTCCGGAGCTCCACCGGAGGGGGATCCATCACGGAGGCCTTCATCATCATCATCATCATCGCCCTCACCGTGAGTTGTGAGTAGTTTTCCACAGACCTTCGGGTCCATAGCTAGTATCTAGATGGCTTCTTCTCTCTCTCCGGATGTCAATACAAAGTTCTCCTCGGTCTTCGAGGAGTTATATTCGATGTAATCTCTTTTTGCGGTGTGTTTGTCGAGATCCGATGAATTGTGAGTTTATGATCAAGGTTATCTATGAAAGATATTTGGTTCTTCTCTGAACTTTTTATGTGTGCTCATAATATCCTTGCAAGTCTCTTCGAATTATTGGTTTGGTTTGGCCTACTAGATCTATAGTTCTTGCAATGGGAGAAGTGCTTGGATTTGGGTTCAATCTTGTGGTGTCCTTTCCCAGTGACAGTAGGGGCAGCAAGGCACGTATTGTATTGTTGCCATCGAGGATAAAAAGATGGGGTTTATATCATATTGCTTGAGTTTATCCCTCTACATCATGTCATCTTGCTTAAGGCGTTACTCTATTCGTATGAACTCAATATACTAGATGCATGCTGGATAGCGGTCGATGTGTGGAGTAATAGTAGTAGATGCAGGCAGGAGTCAGTCTACTTGTCTCGGACGTGATGCCTATATACAATGATCATGCCTAGACAGTCTCATAATTATTCACATTTCTCTCAGTTGCTCGACAGTAATTTGTTTACCCGCCGTAGAATATCGCTATCATGAGAGAAGCCACTAGAGAAAACTATGGCCCCCGGGTCTATTCTCAACATATCAATCTACATTTACTTTACTTTTACCGCTTTTATTTGCTGTTTTATTAAACCAAAAATACCAAAATATAAACTATCATCTCTATCAGATCTCACTTTCGTAAGTGACCGTAAAGGGATTGACAACCCCTTATCGCGTTGGCCACGAAGTTATTATTTGTTTGTGCAGGTGCGAGGGACTCGTGCGTGGTCTCCTACTGGATTGATACCTTGGTTCTCAAAAACTGAGGGAAATACTTACGCTACTCTGCTGCATCTCCCTTTCCTCTTTGAGGGAATACAACGCAAGCTCAAGAGGTAGCACGGGCATCTTTGAAAAGAGTAGGCCAATAAAAACCGGATTGCAATACCTTATGTGCAGTTCTATGTGACACCCCGAGACCGGTGCACCAGGTGTCAGTCAGCTATTCGTCTTCGTTGCCATGTCATCTGCTTGCGTGTTGCATCTTTTCCGTGTCATCATGTGCATTGCATCATCATGTTTTCAAAACTTGCATCCGTCTGAGTCCGCCCGTCCTTTCCGTTGTCCATTCAGAGCCCACACACACTTGCACGCGCCCGCGACGCCTCTGAATATTTATTTTATGAGTGGCCGGAAAACGTGCTCGGAATGGGTTGAAACTTGGCGTGTGGTCTTATTATAGTATAGGTAGACCGCGTGTCAAGTTTCGTCGCGTTCGGAGTTCGTTTGATAGCCCAACGGTTAACCGTGTTAACCGTCGGAAGCCTTTTCTCTTTTGGCCCAGCACCCCTTTCACAACAGCCCCCAAGACCACCCCAACCACCTCCATGCTCTTGTCCGTTCGATGACGATCGCGTGGCCGCAAACCGCTCCTCATTTGGACACTCCTAGCTCCCTCTACCTATAAATCAGCCTCCTCCCCCGAAATTTCGGGCAAACCCTAGCGTCTTCCACCTCGCGCAGCCGGACATGTCCATCCGCGCCGGATATGTCCAGCCGCCACGTCGCTCCAGCCAACCACAAGCCGCCACGTCGCCCCGCCGCCGCTCTCCTCCAACCATGTGCCGCCACCTGTCCTCCCGTTCCTCCCACCGCGCGGGCCCGCGAGCCCATCCGAGCCCGGATCCCTCCGCGGCCCGTGCGCGCCCGCACGAGCCCGCGTGCCGCCGCCGGTTGCCTCCCGCAGCTCCCATCGGCGAGCTCCTCCGCCGTCCCGTCGGCCACCGCGACCATCTCCTCCGGCCGGCCACAGCCCCGCCGGATCCCGCACCGCACCCCGCGCCGCGGCTCCGCCCCTGTAGCCGCCTTCGCCGGAGCTCCTCCCGTCGTTGCCTCGAGCCCGCCGGCTGCCCCATTGCCATCGACCGCGCAAGACACCACTCCTCATCGCCCTGTGCTGCCAGGACAGTGCCGCCACTAGATTCGGCCGGAATGGATCCGGGGCGGCCGGATCTGGCCATCTCCTGCGCTTCCGGCCTCCCCGCCGCCCTTGGGGCCCTCGCCGGAGCGGAGGAGCACCGCCGCCTCCAGTATCGTCCTCATCCCCGCGAGGAGGTGGACGATCGGCCTCGTGGGCCACCTCCCTCCACTCTAGGCCGCAGCCAGGCCAGAGGCCCAGCACCCCGGCCTACCCGCCTTGGCCCAACCGCCTCTTCGCCTTTTGGGCCGAAGCCCACTGGGTGAGCGCCTTATTCCCCGCCCGAGCGTCGTTTAGTTAAACGATGCTCACTCTATTTTTTTTCGTGAGTGTAAAATGGCTAAGTCCCTGTAATTGCATAATTAATTTCATACTTTGCACGGCTGTAAGTTTTTATGTGCTTATCCAATTTGAGTGAATGATATGTCAAAATGATCATGGTGATATGCTCTTCACTTTGTTCCATTGTGCCATGCTTGTTTGAGTTCATCTAGATGCCCTAATCTCTGTTGCAAGAGTGCTACTTGTTATAAACTGCTATTGCTTGTTAATTTGATGCCATGTTTGAGATATGATAACTTTGTGCATGTTTATCCAAATGGAGCATATGATATGTCAAAATGTTCATTGTGAAGTGCTCTACATGATGGTTGCTGTAGCACGCTTGTTTGAGTCCATATTGATATGTTATTCTCTGTTGCAAAAGTGCATGTGGCTGTTAAGTGCTGAAACTTGTTATGAGATGCTGATTTCACTTGCTCATTGCTATTGATGTGTTTGTCTTCATGCCACATGTTTAGATGTTTTAGAAGAACAATCATATGGTCTTTGCTGTGGTGCAATCCGCTTTCCTTGATATGCCTTGAGGTGACTTAAACAAGCTTGTAAACATGCCATGTTGTTGTTGCTATTTTATACTTAGTGAAAAAACTGCTAAGTCTGGAATCTGTATAACCTGATGCTATGTTTGCTTGATGCCCTAGTCAAATCCATGCTTGTTTTGGGGTGGCCAATGGTCATGTCTTGTTGTTCATGTTGTTGTCTATCCATTCATGCCCTTACTTGAACATATGGCCTGCTGTAGCTTATTTATTTCTTGCTCTCAAGTTGCTATAAATTATACCTGTCAGCCTTTTATCAGCAAGTTCAATTTGGCGAAGCTTGTTGTTATTGATCCATGCCTCCTATGGAGATGCTCCAATGGAGTTGTTTGCTGTATGATATGTCTACTACATGTCCATGCTCTTTATGTTCTTATTAGAGTTGACATGCTTGTTGTTTTGTGCCTCCAAAGGCAGCATCGTGATGATGTTTTTGCCTTCCCAGATTTTGGCTAAGTCTGGATAATTATATTGCAACTTGCCATGCTTATTTAATTGTGTTCCATCAAGCTTTTGGGTGTGTTCTAAGTTCATGCTTGTTAAGTATCATGTCTATTTCACATCCATGCCTCTTGTTATCATGTTTGAGTGCTGTAGCTTATATTTACCTTACTCTAAAGTTGCTATGTGGCTGTTAACTTCAGCTTTGCATTGTAACTTGTTTGCTCGTATCTTTTAGCCCGTTGCTCCGTTTTGAGTGTGTCTTATATGAAACTTGTGTGATTTTGCATGTAGAAGCATAATATCATGTAGTTCCCTATTTGGAGTGTGTTTGCTTGATGTTTGGGTGCATCTTGCACCGTTGCCATGCTTGTCTTGTTTTGCTCATATCTTCTAGGCCGTAGCTCCGAATTAAACAAACTTTATATGAAACTTGACTAGAATTTCATGTAGATCATCATGGTGCATGTTAGATTGCTGTTTAACAACTTTAACTTAAGGTTTTTTCAGATCTGGACTAATTTCAAATTATGCATATGCGGGCTTACCAGATTTGTTATATGTTGATTCCGGCCTCATTTAAACTTGTTGTTTGGTGTTGTTCTTGTGTGCTTCATCCCTTGCCATGTATTGCATCCTATATAAACTTGTCTTGCATCATACCTGTTTGAGCACATTGTCTTGTGTGGTGTGTTTACCGTGTTGTGTGCTTCTTCTCGTTAGTGCTTGTTCCGTTGCGATCGTGAGGATTCGTTCGTCTACATGTGGTTCGTCTTAGAGGCTTCTTCTTTCGTCTTCTTCATGTATCCGTTCTTCTTCCTTGCGGGATCTCAGGCAAGATGCCCATCACCTTGGATACCTTTACTATCATTGCCATGCTTAGTTGTCTCGATGCTATCATTATATGTCGCGCTACCCATCTTTATTGTCAGCCCCTCTCCTTGTTGCCATGAAACCTCTAACCTTTGACACCTTCCCAACAAAACCGTTGTTTGGCTATGTTACCCGCTTGCTCAGCCCCTCTTATAGCGTTGTTAGTTGCAGGTGAAGATGAAGATTTTTCTAAGTTGGAACTTGATGCTTTGGGAATATCATAATATCTATTATTATTATTATTATTATTAACACACCTATATACTGGGCATGGGTGGAAGGCTTGGCCTTTTGCTCGGTGTTTTGTTCCACTCATGCCACCTTAGGAGCCGATAAACCGGCATTATGTTCCTTGATTTTGCCTTCCTTACACGGTTGGGTATATGGGGACCCCTTGACAGTTCGTCTTTGGATAAAACTCCTCCAGCAAGGCCCAACATTGGTTTTAATTTGCCTCATAATAGCAAATTAATTAATTAATTAAATTTTCATAGGGGGTCGCACCCTTGTGGATTCTTCTACATAGCAGGGGGCCAGTGCTCATGGTGTTGGTCCCAAACGGGCATACTGCGGGGCCGCCATGGGGAAACTCGAGGTATCTGGCTCCCGTAGGCTTTCCCATCCGGACGTGGCCTGAGACGAGATACGCGTGGCTAATATCAGGGTGTCGGCACGCCGGGAGGTCTTGCTAGATTTGTTTTACCATTGTCGAAATGTCTTGTGCACCGGGATTCCGAGCCTGATCGGATTGTCCCTAAGATAAGGGGTAATATTATTATTACTTCTACTGATCGTGAGAGCTTGTGATGGGCTAAGTTGGGACACCCCTGCAGGGTTATGATCTTTCGAAAGCCGTGCACGCGGTTATGTGGCAGATTGGAATTTGTTAATGTCCGGTTGTAGAAAACTTGAGAGAGGATCCGAAATAAAACACACAACTGTGTGAGTAACCGTGACGGTCTCTTTTCACTTTGAGAAGAGAACATGGTGGGGTTATGTTTGACTCGTAGGTAGTTCAGGATCTTTAGCGATCACTACTAGTTTGCGACCGTTTGCGTAGATGCTCATCTTATTCTTGTACTCGTAAGTTAGCCACCATATTATGCTTAGCCGCAGCTGCAACCTCACCACTTTACCTCTTCCTACCCATTAAGCTTTGCTAGTCTTGTTACCCATGGTTATGGGATTGCTGAGTCCTCGTGGCTCACAGATATTACAACAACAGTTGTAGGTGCAGGTTTCCGATGACTTGACGTGAGAGCGTTGATCTTTGTGTTGGAGTTCTTTCTTCTTCTTCTTCTTCTTCTTCTTCTTCTTCTTCTTCTTCTTCTTCTTCTTCTTCTTCTTCTTCTTCTTCTTCTTCTTCTTCTTCTTCTTCAGTCTTGGGTTAGGTTCCTGGTCGGCAGCCTGGGATAGCAGATGGATGTCGTTGTGCTTTTCATGTTTGCATCCGTAGTCGGATGCATTGTATGATGATGTTGTATTCATGTGACTTGTATGAATTGTTGTATCCCCCATGTATGTATGTATGTATGTAATGGTACGATGTAATGATATCCATCTTGCTAAGCGCCCGAACTGCGGTTGTGCCCCAATCACGTACGTGTCACGTGATCGGGATAGAATCGCATCTTGGGCCTGACATTCTATCTCCAGCGTGGTGTCCTCCATAAGCCTCGGAGTGACACTTGCGTTGGATCTGTTCCTGTTCATGCTTAGGTACACAACGCCTAATAACATCTACTACTTCATTATAAAGGTGTGGGTCATCCCAGAAGTAATGTCTTAAATCATGTAAAAACCTTTTATTTTGCTTGTATGTGAAACTAGGTGGTATAAATTTAGCAACAATGTAATTAGCATAATCAGCATACCATGGAGCAGTACGAGAAGCATTCATGAAATCTAATTGTTCATCAGGAAAGCTATCATCAATAGGTAGTGGGTCATCAAGAACATTCTCTAACCTAGATAAGTTGTCTGCAACGGGGTTCTCATCTCCCTTTCTATCAATAATATACAAATCAAATTCTTGTAGCAAGAGAACCCATCTAATAAGTCTAGGTTTAGCAACTTTCTTTTCCATAATATATTTAATAGTAGCGTGATCGGTGTGAACAGTTACTTTATAATCAACAATATAAGGTCTAAACTTATCACAAGAAAATACAACTGCTAAAAATTCTTTTTCAGTAGTAGCATAATTTCTCTGGGCACTGTCTAGAGAATTACTAGCATATTGGATAACATTTAATTTCTTATCAACTCTTTGTCCTAGAACAACACCTACATCATAATCACTAGCATCACACATAATTTCAAAGGGTAAATTCCAATTAGGTGGCTGAACAATAGGTGCAGAAATCAAGGCTTTCTAAGTATTTCAAATGCTTCTACACAATCATCATCATAGACAAAAGGAATATCTTTTTGTAAGAGATTAGTCAGAGGCCTAGAAATTTTTGAGAACTCTTTGATGAACCTCCTATAAAATCCGGCATGACCAAGGAAACTTCTTATACCTTTGCTGTCCTTAGGACATGACATCTTTTCAATAGCATCTACTTTAGCTTTATCGACTTCAATACCTCTTTGTCGGGGAAACTGATCCACGAACACCTATGGGACTGGCGGACCGAGCCCCTTTCGGTTCGGCAGGGGCGGAGATCGCACGAAGAGCAGATCGAGGCGAAGCACACGAGCAGTTTACCCAGGTTCGGGCCGCACGGATGCGTAAAACCCTACTCCTGCTTTGTGGTTTGTATTGAGTTCTTGCTCGGGAGCGCTGAGTGCTACAGTACACACCAGCAGCTAACGAGACCGAGCGTGAGAGTGTTCGAACCCCCCCTACGTCGCACATGGGCCTCCTTTTATATACTCAAGGGGTCACCGACAAGTGGCAACGCAGATAAGGGTAAAAATGGAAAAGGTGTTGTAGTTGGTACAACCACCTGTACAGCGTGTCATACCTAACCCTGACGGCAGGGGACAAGAGCATTAAATGCCCATCGGCGTCGCCCAAACAGTGCAAAAAGGGGCCGTCAGGGGCGCCACCGTTCGCCACGATGGCAATCTTGTCAGCGCCGCTTGCCACCGCGTACCGATGGCTGCACAGCCTCCCGCCACGTACGCCTGGAAGGGTCCCAGGGCGACACATTGGTGGATGCGCTGGAGCACGGGTACAGAGTGGTAGCTTGCCGCGGCAAGTGCCTTGCCGCGGTCGTTGTCTTGTCGCGTCCGGGAGCTTGCCGCTCACCGGGCCTTGCCGGGGCGCGTGGCGCGTCGCGGCAAGTTCCTTGAGATGCCTTGGTTGGCCTTCCCGGCAGGCTCCTCTTGCCGGGGTCTTGTCTCCTTGGCTTGAATACTTTGTTCTTGAATGGCTCCAAAGGAACCACGGAGGACCTTGGCGGTCACCCGGCAAGCCTTGTCGCGGGGTGCTGCGACTGCCCGTGCACAAGTTCGGGATACTAAGGTACCCCTACTTTAGTACACCGACAGGAGCCCCCGGGCCTGGGCCATACACGGTGCCGAGTGCTGTTGGGCCAGGCCCAAAACAGTGCACGGGGACGCGCGGCCTGGGTTACGTCGTATCTTACTCCGAACTTATTCCTTTTCAGGACTCTGGCCCAGAGGGCGGCAAAGAGAGCCAAGGTCCCGGTGATTGTCATCGAGGACGAGCCCACCGTGACAGCGGGGGGTGCGCGCGAGACAAACTTGCCGGACCCGGCAACTAATCTTCAGAGCAGCCCCCAGCGCAGCCCCCAGCGTAAGTGTATGGTTCACTTTCCGCTGTTAGGCGCGCGTGGGCGTTCTATCTTTGCTGATATCTTGATTGTTGGTTCGTGTAGGAGCAGAGCAGCCACACCAGGAGCGCCCGGAGACCGCCCTCGACGTGCCATCTGCTTCAACTACGCTGCCAAGGGAGATTTCTCCGGCAAGGGAGAGTCCTCCGGCGAGGGGGAGCTCTCCGGCAAGGGAGAGTCCTCCGGCAAGGGGGAGCTCTCTGGCGAGGGACAGCATCAGCGGCCCTTCGCCGGCGGAGACCACAACTACGCCTCCAAGGGAGAGTTCCCCGGCAAGGGACACCGCCGAGGAGCCGGCTCGCGCGGGTAACCCTCTTGCTTCAAACTTCCCTTAGGCTTTTCTTCTTTTGATTCTTCTTTTTGGATATTTGCTTGACTGTTTTTCTCCCCTTTCCGGCCGTCAGACCCATCCGCTGCGGAGCCGATGGAGACGGAGGTCGCTGTCGAGGAGAATATGTGCGGCAACATCGGCGACGCCGCTGCGACCGAAGAAGCGGCCGGTGCTGACGATCCCGCCGGCGATGAGGCCGCCAAGGCTGCCGCCGCAGCAGCTGGCGAGGGGTCCAGCGATCGCACTGACGGCCCTGAGGCCGCAGGAGCGCCAGGCGCTACACCGACCGCCGATCCCTCCGCCGCTGCCGCAGCGCCAGGCTCCGAAGAGCCCCAGCTAGGCGTCTACCTGAAGGCCGGCGATGGCGTCTTCATCAGCCTCCCCTGGGCGTCCATGTCCAGGGCGCCAGTCGAAGGGGAGAGCTTTGACGGAGAAGTGCTCGCCTCCGCTGGGCTGACGCTTGTTGACGCGTCGAGCAGCAGCAGCGAGCCTGAGGAGGAGCGGCTGCTGCGGAAGCTTTTGTCGCTCTACCGCGCTCGGCAGGCCAAGCTGGAGTCCCGCGAGGCGCTTGCCGCGAAGGGGGGAGCTGACATCGAGAAGCGCGCGGAGGAGCTCCGGGGTCTTCACCAGGCAGCTCTCCGGTCCTTGGCAGAGGAGCGGGAGCAGCTCGCCGAGGAGCAGACGACCTTCTTCCTTGAAAAGGCCGAAGTCGAAGAGCAGCAGTGGCTTGCCGCTGAGAAGCTGTCCGCGCAAGAGGGCGAGCTGGCGCAGGGGAAGATTAACCTCGACGCCCACGAGGAGGAGCTTGCCGCGCGCGAGCAATCACTTGGCGGAGCCCTCAAGCAAGCAGACGACGCTGCCGTAGCTGCCGAGTTCGCCAAGAAAGAGTTGGAGACGAAGGTGGCGCAGCTCAAGGCCGATCTCAAGGCGAGAGGTGAAGAGCTTGCCGCGCTCAAGCATGAGCGGGAGAAGGACGCCCACAGCCACTCAGAGCTGCAGGTTCGTCTCGCCGAGAAGGGCAAGGAGCTCAACGCCGCCAAGGACTCCAACGCGGATCTTGAGTTGAAGCTGACCACTTTGACCAAGATGCTGGACGACGCCAGGGAGCGGGAGGCGGCCTTGAAGGAGGAGATCAAGGCCGAGAAGGCGCTGCTGGCGAGTGCTGCTGCCGTCCAGAACACCTTCAGGGAGACCATCGAGCACTGGACGGAGGGTCTTGTGAACGCTGCCGCGGGTATCGACAGGGAGTTGGCGCAGCTGGGGATGGAGGATTTCGGGTATCCCTCCGATGAGAGCCTCCAGCCCAGCGCCAAGCTCACTCTGTTCTTCAAAGGCGTGGCGACGGCCCTCCAGCGACTCCGGGAAAGGATCCCAAAGCAGATGGCCGATGAGTCGCGCAAGCTCTGCGCGGGAGCTCTTCAAAAGGTGTTGATGAAGGTGGCCTTCCGCAACCCATGCCTCAACCTCACCAACGTCCTCAAGTCCCTACCGCAGGATGCCGATTTGGAGGCGCTCAAGGCCCTTGTCGCACCCATTGTGGACAAGGTGAGCGGAATCAAGAGGGTTGAGGGCGATCGCGTAGATTAGGCCGCCCATTTTATTCTTCTCTTGTCGCTGCTGGTCATGTTACGAGAACAAACTATTAGAGCTGCGACAAGCTACATTGTAATATAACTCTATTTTGGGTAGTGATTGCTATGTTATTTCCTTTACTTGACTCCTTCCTTTGTATGTTTCTGCCCTACGCTTTTAGGGAACTTGCCGGCGTAGGCACCTTAGCCGCGAGCGCTGAGTGCGGGACGTCAGTAGCCTGCTGGCGGTGCCGTTACCGACAAGAAACCTTGTCGCAACTAGTCGCAGCTTACTTAAGTTGTTGAGCGAACTCGAAACAAAGTTGTTGAGCGGACTCGTAACAAAGTTGTTGAGTGGGCTCGTAACAATGTTAAGGGCGCAACTAGCTACGAGTTGGTTCCTCCGCACACAGGTTTTTCATACAAAGCACGGTCGTTCAAGGAAGATAACTTAAAAATTTAAAAATCTGATTGCTCAAACTTTGGCAACTTAGCTTTTCTGTTGTTTGCTTTCCGGCAAGGCGGAACTTTCTTGAACGACGCCTGGTCCATACCATTATCTTCTCCTCCCCCCCGGCAAACTTGTGGGCGAGGGAACCTCCCTTTCCTTGAGAAAAAGAAAGAAGGGAAAACAATGATATGGAGCCTTAAGGCTCGTTATTGCTTACCGGTGTTTGGTGCTGCACAAAGTGTCAGGTAACACATGCAAAAAATAGAAAGCATGAAATTGACAAGATGTGCGCTGCACATTAGCTTTACTTATGCACGGGGTCTGCGCCCGGCTTTGTACAAAGGATTACATGCAACAGCGGCAAGACTTGTACAAAGGGTGGTTGCCGGAACGGGTTCCGGCAACCGCGCCTCATGGGTAAAACTTACGAAGATGCTCGATCTTCCAGGAGTTGCTCACCGGAAAGCCATCTTCGGTCTCAAGGCGGACAGCGCCAGGCCTAGTGACTCGTTTCACCCGGTAAGGGCCTTCCCACTTCGGCGTTAACTTGTTGGAATTCTTGGGGGACTGAACGCGCCGAATAACAAGGTCGCCTTCCTCGAGACTTCTGGCGTTAACTTTGCGGCTATGGTAGCGGCGCAAAGCTTGCTGGTAGCGAGCAGCTCGTACAGCAGCATGAAGACGGTCTTCCTCAAGGAGCAGCGCGTCATCTTGTCGCAGCTGCTCTTGCTCGAGCTCATCATAAGCGAGCACTCGAGGTGACCCGTATACGAGTTCCGTGGGGATAACTGCCTCTGCTCCATAGACTAGAGCGAAAGGTGTCTGTCCAGTGGCTCGATTTGGCGTCGTCCTGATCGACCAAAGAACCACCGGCAGCTCCTCGATCCAGTTTCTTCCGCACTTGCGCAGCCTGTCGAAAGTCCTGGTCTTGAGGCCACGCAGCACTTCAACATTTGCCCTCTCCGCTTGACCGTTGCTTCTCGGGTGAGCAACAGAAGCGAAGCAGACCTTGGCGCCAAGATCTTGGACGTACTGCATGAAGGTGCGGCTCGTGAATTGCGTACCGTTGTCGGTGATGATCCTGTTAGGGATCCCGAAGCGGCAAACAATCAACCTGAAGAACTTGACTGCTGACTGTGATGTCACCTTCCTCACTGCCTCCACTTCCGGCCACTTTGTGAACTTGTCGATTGCAACGTACAAGTACTCAAAGCCCCCGACTACGCGGGGAAAGGGGCCGAGGATGTCGAGCCCCCAGACTGAAAATGGCCAGGATAAAGGGATCGTCTGGAGAGCTGGAGCTGGCTGGTGTATCTGCTTGGAATGGAACTGGCATGCTTCACACTTGGTTACTTGTGCAGTTGCATCCTGGAGGGCTGTCGGCCAGAAGAAACCTTGCCGGAATGCTTTGCCGGCAAGTGCTCTTGCGCCAATGTGGTGACCACATATGCCTCCATGTATCTCTGCCAACAGCTTTTGTCCGTCTTCCCGGGGAATACACTTCAATTTCACACCGTTGAGTCTTCTTCTATACAGTGTGTTGTCGACAAACTGGTATATACTTGACTGCCGGGCTACTCTTTCCGCTTCTTCTTGCTCTTCGGGAAGTTCTCCTGTTTGAAGGAAACAGACAATCTGCTGTGCCCATGCTGGAGCTTGTGGCTCGCCAACAAGGACTAAAGGCACGTCTGCTGCTGCGGGAACATCCGCTTCTACGGCGAGAACCTGCGGCTCAGCCGGAGCTTGATGTTCCCTGGCAAGCTTGCCGGAGCAAAACTTGTCGGGAGCGTCTGCTTCAACGGAACAAACCCTAGGGCTTGCCGGAGCAGACTGCTCCTCAGCGCTCCTGGAGTCGATCTTGGGGACCTTCTTGGCGGCGGCTTCAAGAAGCTCTGCAGGAAAATAGTCACCAGAAATAAACTTCCTCTTCTTGCTCTGTCCAGTTGGTGGCGTTACGGACGGTTGAGTGAGCTTGAGCACAAAGATCCCTGGTTCCACAGGTAACTTAAGTGCGGCGCACTTTGACAGGCCACCGGCAATGTCGTTCTGAGCTCTTGGAACATGCTTCATCTGTAGGCCGTCAAAGTGCTCTTCTAGCTTTCTCACTTCATCGACGTAAGCTTCCATCAACGGACTCTGATAATTCTTGTTCACTTGGCGGACGACAAGCTGCGAGTCACCCCTGACAATGAGCTTCTTGATCCCAAGGTCTGCCGCGATCTTGAGACCGGCAAGAAAACCCTCATACTCTGCGGTATTGTTTGTTGCTTGCTCCTTGGGAAAGTGCATCTGGACTACGTACTTGAGGTGCTCTCCGGTGGGTGCGACAAGCAGCACGCCAGCACCGGTGCCTTGCAGCGAGAAGGCACCATCAAAGTATATCAGCCACTCTTTGCTTGCTTCCTTGACGGGGATGCTCGTTTCTGGAATTTCTTCATCTGGTGTTGGCGTCCACTCTGCTATGAATTCTGCTAATGCTCTGCTTTGGATAGTTGAAGTGCTCTCAAACTTGAGGCCAAAGCTTGACAGTTCCAGTGCCCACTCAACAATCCTGCCTGTTGCTTCTGGATTCTGCAGTATCCTCTTCAACGGAAAGCGAGTGACAACTGTGATCTCATGTGCTTGGAAGTAATGGCGCAGCTTTCTCAAGGCCATGAGAAGGCCGAAAAGCAATTTCTGCACACCAGAGTACCTTGACCTAGCCCCCTGCAGAAGGGAGCTGACAAAGTAAACTGGGCGCTGCACCATTCTCTTCCGTACCTCCTCTTGCGCCTGCGCAGATCCATCTTTGTCGGGACCAGAGCTTGTCGGGGAAGCCCGCTGCTTGTCGCTGGATGTGCCTGCCGCGGTCGCTGGCTCATCATCTGCCTCCCTCTCCGCTACTAACGCAGCACTAACCACTTGATTGGTTGCCGCTAGATACAGCAGAAACTTCTCTTGTGGCTTAGGTGCGACAAGTATTGGAGTAGAGGACAGGTATCTCTTCAAGTCCTGCAGCGCAGCCTCCGCTTCCGGAGTCCATTTCATTGGACCTGACTTTTTCAAAATTTTGAAAAACGACAGGGCGCGCTCTGCAGACTTAGAGATAAACCTGCTGAGAGCAGCCACGCAACCGGCAAGTCTTCGTACATCCTGGATGCGTTTTGGTGCTTCAATCTGCTCAATGGCCTTGATCTTGTCGGGATTGGCTTCAATTCCCCTCTGAGACACGAAGAACCCGAGGAGCTTGCCGGAAGGGACTCCAAACACACACTTCTCGGGGTTGAGCTTGAGGCTGATCTTGCGCAGATTTGCAAAGGTCTCATCTAAATCTTGAATCAGGGTCGCCCTGTCCTTGCTCTTGACCACTATGTCATCCATGTAGGCTTCCACATTTCTGTGAATTTGTGGCTCAAAAGCTGTATGGACTACCCTTGCAAATGTTGAACCAGCATTCTTCAAACCAAAATGCATCCGTATGAAACAGTATGTGCCACATGGAGTAATGAATGCGGTCTTCTCCTCATCCTCTTCTGCCATGAAGATTTGATGGTTTCGTGAGTATGCGTCAAGAAATGAAAGCAGGTCGCATCCGGCCGTGGAGTCAACAATCTGGTCAATGCGCGGCAAGGGAAATGGGTCTTTGGGACAAGCTTTATTGACATCGGTGAAGTCGATACAAAGCCTCCATTTCCTGTTTGCCTTGTGCACGACTACAGGATTGGCCAACCACGTAGGATGGAGCACTCCTCTGACAAGGTCTGCTGCTTCCAACTTCTTGATCTCTTCTACGATGAATTCTTGGCACTCCAATGCTTGTTTCCTGACTTTCTGCTTGACGGGCCGTGCATGAGGACAGACGGCAAGATGGTGCTCAATTACTTTCCTGGGAACACCAGGGATGTCAGACGGTTGCCACGCAAACACGCCGACGTTCGCCCGCAGGAAAGCAATGAGCGCGCTTTCCTATTTAGGGTCAAGAGTGGCACTGATGCTGAAGGTACCACCAGTGCCGTCCTCCTTGGCGGACACCTTCTTGGTCTCTGGCGGAGCTGCCATTATCTTCTTATACTTGCCGGTGGAGCTCGATGGTGCGTCCTCGACGGTAGCTCAGCACTCCGAAGAGGTGCGCTTGCCGGAGTGGGCATCAGAACTCTTGCCGGACTTGGTCTTCTTCTTCCCCTCGGGAGCTTCAGCGGCAAGTGTCTTGCGATCTGTTGCGGCTGCTGCTTCCCGGTAGATCTTGTCGGCGTAGATAAGAGCATCCTTCTTGTCGCCAGGGACAGAGATGACACTTATCGGGCCTGGCATCTTCAGCATGTTGTATGCGTAGTGAGAGGCTGCCATGAACTTGGCGAGTGCTGGACGGCCGAGTATCCCATTGTAAGGCAATGGAAAATCGGCAACGTCAAAGGTGACCCTCTCAGTCCTGAAGTTCAGCTCGCCGCCAAATGTCACTGGCAGCGTGATCTTCCCCTTCGGCTTGCTCCTTCCCGGGTTGATTCCTTGGAATGTGCCGGTCTCTTCGAGCTCGCTGTCAGGGATCTGGAGTTTGTGGAGCACAGCGGAGGAGATCAGGTTCAAGCCGGCCCCGCCGTCAACTAGCATCTTAGTGACCTTGAGGTTGCGGATAGTTGGTGAAACCAACATCGGCAAGCACCCGACCGCAGTTGTGCGATCAGGGTGGTCCTCAATATCAATGTTGATAGAGGTGCTGGACCATTTCAGAAGCTTGCGTGACTCGACAGGTGGTTCTGCCGCATTAACTTCCCGCACCCACTGTTTGAGTTGGCGGTGTGAAGTATGCAGAGAAGCACCGCCGTCAACACATAAAACCTCTGTGGCCTTCTGGAACTCCTGCTCATTGTTCTCGACATCATCCATGTCTTCATCGTCATCATCATCTTCATCCTTGTCGCGGCCGCGGGAAGGTCTGTCTCCTTGCCGCTGCTTGGCCTTGCCGCGGCGTCCTCCCCGGCCGGGGCGCTTCGTGCCGGATCCTCCAGTACCTCCTTGGGCCTTCTCCTTGTCGCGCCGCTCGTATTCAGCCTTTTGCTGCTCAACAAGCTGCTCGACCCTCTTGCAGTTCTGGAGGTCATGGCCCTTGGTGCGGTGGATCTTGCAGTACTGCTTGTCGGTGCCGTCCTGCTTGTCGGCGGCAGCCACAGCCTGGCAGTTGGTGCATGCGGCAATCTCCTTGCCGGAGCTACCAGCTTTGGCTCTCTTGGCGCCACCTTCCTTGCCGGACTGCTCAACGACTAGCACATCTTTGTTTTTCTTTTTCCTGTTGTTCCGCCGCCGGTTTTTCTTTGCCGGGGTAGCATCCTCAGTGTCAGATCCTCCTGCTCCTGTATCCTCTCTGGGGAGTTTCCTCCCTTCCTCAGCACGTGCACACTTGTCGGCCAAAGCATACAGCTCACTGACGTCCCTGATCTTGCACATCGCCATCTCCTCCCTCATCCTGCGGTTTCGCACGTTTTGATGGAACGCGCTGATAACAGCGGCGGGGTGGACATCAGGGATGTTGTGCTGTACACGGCTGAATCTCTGGATATACTTGCGCAGGGGTTCTCCTTCCTTCTGGGCGAGCAGATGAAGGTCACTTTCTTGGCCATGAGGTTTGTGGCCGCCTGTAAGGGTGCCGACAAACTGATGGCATAGGTCTGCCCAGGAGGATATGGAGTTGTCCGGCAAGTGCATGAGCCAGGACCTGACGTTGGGCTTGAGCACCAGCTGGAAGTTGTTGGCAAGGATCTTGTCGTCCCACCCCCCGGCAGCTTGCACCGCGATGGTGTAGATGCTGAGGAACTCCGACGGATGTGTCTTGCCGTCGTACTTCTCTGGTACGTCTGGTTTGAAATTCTTCATGCTGGGCCACTGGACTTGCCGCAGCTCATGAGTAAATGCAGGACAACCTACCGCGTACGGCAAGTCGCCTGCTTCCCCTGGCGCATGCATGTCGACAGCGGGCCCAGCGCACTGGTCTGATTGACGCCGCGCTTCTGTTCGGCGCTCGATGCGAGTACGAGCGTCCTCTTGCTGTCGTTCGTGAAGAACTTGGCGCTGATCGCGACGAGCTCGTGGATCTGACGACGCGGTGGAGTCGCTGTCGAGGTGGATCCGGCGGGTCGGCGATTTTGGCCTTCGTGGCGGAGAATGCACGGTGGTTGCACCCCCATCGGTCTTGTCGCCATCGGCCCGTGCCTGGCTGACTTGCCGCGGCTGTGAGGTACTCGGCTGCCGTGGAGTGTCGCCATTGGCGAAGGCGATGAGACTCTGAATGGTGGCCCTCCAGTCGTCGATCTTGTCTGCCGCTGGAGGGTAGTCTAGGAGCAGTTGAGCTCGTGCCAAAGATTCTGCTGGAGTGGCGGGTAGCGGTGGCGAACGGTGTGAGGAGCGGGATATGCTCGGACTTCTAACTATGTTAGAAGGAGCAGTATCCCGTCCAGGCGACCGTGCCTTGCTCGTGCCGGCATGTTGGCGTGCATGCTGGTCTTGAGCATTCCGAGATCCACCAGCTCGATCTTCGTCCAGCAAACGTATGGTACCGTGGGTACCATGACGTTGCCGGTCCCGCGCCTCCTGAGATGGGCGCGGTGCATGTACGGACGCCGAGGTCTTGGAGTGCGTCCGGTCGTTGTGGGAGTCGACTACGCCGCCGATGGGTAGCGCAGCTTTGTTCTTGGACTTGGCGGCACCGTGAGCTCCCTCGTCGACGCCCGTTCTTCCGCCGGCGTCTACCCCACCAGCCGTTGGCTCCGGCGGTGGTGGGATCGACGCGGACGGAGCAGCTGCCTCCGAAGCCTTCTTCTTCGGCGGCATGTTGATGAAGATGATGAAGATCTAGCTCGTGTGGACGCCGGATCAGGTTCACACAATCTTGACGCACCCCTACCTGGTGCGCCAAAGATGTCGGGGAAACTGATCCACGAACACCTATGGGACTGGCGGACCGAGCCCCTTTCAGTTCGGCGGGGGCGGAGATCGCACGAAGAGCAGATCGAGGCGAAGCACACGAGCAGTTTACCCAGGTTCGGGCCGCACGGATGCGTAAAACCCTACTCCTGCTTTGTGGTTTGTATTGAGTTCTTGCTCGGGAGCGCTGAGTGCTACAGTACACACCAGCAGCTAACGAGACCGAGCGTGAGAGTGTTCGAACCCCCCCCCCCTCCCACGTCGCGCATGGGCCTCCTTTTATATGCTCAAGGGGTCACCGACAGGTGGCAACGCAGATAAGGGTAAAAATGGAAAAGGTGTTGTAGTTGGTACAACCACCTGTACAGTGTATCATACCTAACCCTGATGGCAGGGGACAAGAGCATTAAATGCCCTTCGGCGTCGCCCAAACAGTGCAAAAAGGGGCCGTCAGGGGCGCCACCGTTCGCCACGATGGCAATCTTGTCAGCGCCGCTTGCCATCGCGTACCGCTGGCTGCACAACCTCCCGCCACGTACGCCTGGAAGGGTCCTAGAGCGACACATTGGTGGATGTGCTGGAGCACGGGTACAGAGTGGTAGCTTGCCGCGGCAAGTGCCTTGCCGCGGTCGTTGTCTTGTCGCGTCCAGGAGCTTGCCGCTCATCGGGCCTTGCTGGGACGCGTGGCGCGTCGCGGAAAGTTCCTTGAGATGCCTTGGTTGGCCTTCCCGGCAAGCTCCTCTTGCCGGGGTCTTGTCTCCTTGGCTTGAATACTTTGTTCTTGAATGGCTCCAAAGGAACCACGGAGAACCTTGGCGGTCACCCGACAAGCCTTGCCGCGGGGTGCTGCGACTGCCCGTGCACAAGTTCGGGATACTAAGGTACCCCTACTTTAGTACACCTACACTCTTTCTTAAATTTTATGCTCCAAGACAATACCTTCATTAACCATAAAGTGGCACTTCTCCTAATTCAAGACAAGAATAATTTCTTCACATCTCTGCAAAACTCGATCAAGGTTGCTTAAGAAATCATCAAAAGAAGTTCCATACACAGAGAAATCATCCATGAAAACCTCAACAATCTTTTCACAAAAGTCAAAGAATATAGCAGTCATACATCTTTGAAAGGTAGCAGGTGCATTACATAAACCAAAAGGCATACGTCTATAAGCAAAGGTACCGAAAGGGCAAGTAAAACTGGTCTTTTCCTGATCCTCTTTTGACACATGTATTTGAGAGAAACCAGAATAACCGTCTAGAAAGCAAAAAAGATGTATGTTTGGATAGTCTTTCTAGTATTTGATCAATAAAAGGTAAAGGGTAATGATCCTTTCTAGTAGCCTTATTTAATTTGCGGAAATCAATTACCATTCTATAACCTGTAATAATTCTTTGTGGGATCAATACGTCTTTATCATTAGGAACAACAGTAATACCTCCCTTCTTAGGGACACAATGGGCACGAGTTACCCACTGACTATGAGCAACAGGATAAATTATACCTGCCTCCAGAAGCTTTAGTATTTTATTTCTTACCACTTCTTTCATCTTAGGATTTAACCGTCGTTGGTGATCAACAACCGGTTTAGCGTTTTTCTCCAATTTTATTTTTTGCTAGCATAGAGTGGGACTAATGCCCTTAAGATCATCAAGAGTATATCCAATAGCAGCATGGTGTTTCTTCAGAGTTTTCAATAGTTGCTCTTCTTCCAGCTTTGAAAGGTTAGCACTAATAATAATAAGATATATCTTCTTTTCATCAATATAAGCATATTTAAGAGTATCAGGTAATGGTTTAATCTCAAACACGGGATCACCCTTGGGTGGAGGAGGATCCCCTAGAATTTCAACAGGCAAGTTGTGTTTCAAAATAGGTCTCTGTTTAAAGAATACTTCATCTATTTCCCTTCTTTCATTCATAAACATATCATTTTCATGGTCTAGAAAATATTGTTCTAAAGGATCATTAGGAGGCACTGCAATAGAAGCAAGACCAATAATTTCATCTTTACTAGGCAATTGTTTATCATGGGGTTGTCTACAAAATTTAGCAAAATTAAAATCATGGGACAATTCCCCTAAACCAACAGTAACAATATCCTTTTCATAGTCTATCTTAGCATTAACAATATTCAAGAAGGGTCTACCAAATATAATGGGACAAAAGTCATCTTGTGGGGAACCAAGAACAAGAAAATTAGTAGGATATTTTATTTTCCCACACAAGACTTCAACATCTCTAACAATCCCAATTGGTGATATATTATCTCTATTAGCAAGCTTGATAGTAACATCAATTTCTTCTATCTCAGCAAGTGCAATATCATTCATAATTTCTTCATATAAGGTAAAAGTAATCTCACTCACACTAGCACCCGTATCACATAAGCCATGATAACAATGATCTCCTATTTTAACAGAATCTACAGGCATGCCAACAATATGTCTATGCTTATTTTTAGTGTCGGGTCTAGCAATTCTAGCAGCTTCATCACAAAAGTAAATAACATGCCCATCAAAATTACCGACCAAGAGATCTTTAACCATAGCAATACTAGGTTCTTTAATTTGCTCAGTGGGTCTAGGTGTTCTAGCATTACTCTTATGAACCACAGTTGAAGCTTTAGCATTATCCTTTATTCTAATAGGGAAAGGTGGTTTCTCAATATAAGCGGTAGGAACAATAGGATTAACATTATAAGTGATAGTCTTTTCTTCAACTTTAATAGGTTCAACTACTTTTACTTCAATGGGAGGATGATATTAAACCACTTATCCTTAGGGAGATCAACATAAATAGTAAATGATTCACAGAAAGAAGCTACTATCTCAGAGTCAACCCATATTTAGTGCTAAATTCACGAAAAGCATCGGTATCCATAAAAGATTTAACACAATCAAACTTAGGTGTTATACCTGAATCCTTACCTTCGTCGAGTTCCCAATCTTCAGAGTTGCGTTTAATTATTTCCAATAAATCCCATCTGAAATCAATAGTCTTCGTCATAAAAGAACCAGTACAAGAAGTATCTAGCATGGAGCGATTATTGAGAGAAAGCCGTGCATAATTTTTTTGTGTAATAATTTCTCTTGAGAGCTCATGATTGGGGCATGAATATAACATTGACTTAAGCCTCCCCCAAGCTTGAGCGACACTTTCTCCTTCGCGAGGCCAAAAATTATATATATATAATTATGATCACGATGAACCAGATGCATAGGATAAAACTTCTGATGAAATTCCAATTTCAATCGGTTGTAGTTCCATGACCCAATATCATCACATGGCCTAAACCATGTCAATGCCTTTCCCTTCAAAGATAAAGGGACGACCTTCTTCTTGCTAACATCCTCGGGCATACCTGCAAGTTTAAATAATCCACAAACTTCATCCACATAGAGTAGGTGCATATCGGGATGTAATGTTCCATCTCTTGTAAAAGAATTAGCTAGCAGTTTCTCTATCATACCCGAAGGAATTTCAAAGTAAACATTTTCAGTAGTTTTGGTAGGTTGAGGAGTGATATGTCTCCGTCATATCTATAATTTTTGATTGTTCCATGCCAATATTATACAACTTTCATATACTTTTGGCAACTTTTTATACTATTTTTGGGACTAACATATTGATCCAGTGCCTAGTGCGAGTTCTTTTTTGTTGCATGTTTTTTGTTCGCGGAATATCCATATCAAACGGAGTCCGAACGGGATAAAAACATACGGAGATTTTTTTGGAATATTTATGAATTTTGGGAAGAAGAATCAACGCGAGACGATGCCCGAGGGGGCCATGAGGCACGGGGCACGCCCCAGGGGTTCAGGCGCGCCCTGGGCCCTCGTGGACACACCATAAGGCAGTTGGTGCCCTTCTTTCGCTGCAAGAAAGCTAATATCCGGATAGATACCGTTTCCAAAATTCAGCCCAATCGGATTTACGGATCTCCGGGAATATAAGAAACGGTGAAAGGCCAGAATCTGGGAACGCAGAAACAGAGAGAGACAGAGAGACAGATCCAATCTTGGAGGGGCTCTCGCCTCTCTGCCGCCATGGAGGCCATGTAATAGAGGGTAAACCCTTATCCCATCTACGGAGAAGGTCAAGGAAGAGTAAGAAGGAGGGGGGCTCACTCCCCCTCGCATCCGGTGGCGCCGGTACGCCGCCGGGGGCATCATTGTGTGACAACGATCTACACCAACACCTCCGTCATCTTCACCAACATCTTCATCACCTTCCCCCATCTATCTACAGCGGTCCACTCTACCGCAACCCGATGTACCCTCTACTTGAACATGGTGCTTTATGCTTCATATTATTATCCAATGATGTGTTGCCATCTTATGATGTCTGAGTAGATTTTTGTTGTCCTATCGGTAATTAGTGAATTGCTATGATTGGTTTAATTTGCTTGTGGTTATGTTGCTGTCCTTTGGTGCCCATCATATGAGCACGCGCGTGGATCACACCATAGGGTTAGTTGTATGTTGATAGGACTATGTATTGGAGGGCAAGAGTGACAGAAGCTTCAACATAGCATAGAAATTGATGCATACGAGATTGAAGGGGGACCAATATATCTTAATGTTATGGTTGGGTTTTACCGTAATGAACGTTAGTAGTTGCAGATTCTTGCTAATAGTTCTAATCATAAGTGCATAGAATTCCAAGTCAGGGATGACATGCTAGCAGTGGCCTCTCCCACATAAAACTTTCTATCGGTCTAGTAACATAGTCAATTGCTTAGGGACAATTTCACAACTCCTACCACCACTTTTCCACACTCACTATCCTAACTTTATTGCTTCTTTACCTAAACAACCCATAGTTTTATTTACGTGTTCTTTATATTCTTGCAAACCTATCCCGTTACACCTACAAAGTACTTCTAGTTTTATACTTGTTCTAGGTAAAGCGAACGTCAATCGTGCGTAGAGTTGTATCGGTGGTCAATAACTTGAGGGAATATTTGTTCTACCTTTATCTCCTCATTGGGTTCGACACTCTTACTTATCGAAAGAGGCTACAATTGACCCCCTATACTTGTGGGTTATCAAGACCTTTTTTCTGGCGCCGTTGCCGGGGAGTAATAGCATGGGGTGAATATTCTCATGTGTCCTTGTTTGCTTTATCACTAAGTTGATTTTAGTTGTTGTTCTAAGTTGTTCTCTATCTTTAGTTATGGAGATGTAACACGAAATACCAAAAAAATTAGGAGTACTTGCTACTCATGGAGATGGTTAACCCCCTAAAACCCTCGATGCTCATTATGCGAAAGATATTATCTACTACTTTGCTAATCTTGAGAAAACCCCATTCAACTATATAACGGGAGTAATGTTGGATCAACATGAATACTTTAGGGATTATCGCTTGACACAAAAAGGGAAACTATTGTGGGATCAAATTTATATGTTGCGTTGGTATGCTCGGGATTTATGCTTGAGATATGATTATACTTGTTGCTCTAGGATGAAGGCTCCACACCTTCCCTTTTCATGCAAATTTAATGATAATGAAACCTTAGCTTCTTATGCTAATGGTATAAATGATTATTACGATGTGGAACAAATAGAAGAATTCGTTGCTTTTAAGGGTGCTAATGAAATTGAATCTCTGTTTAAAAAAGTATGATGCTTTTGATGATGATGTTTATAGGCCTGAAAATCTTGCTATATTGAAATATTGCTATTTGAATTATGAATACAATGCCAATATTGATGTGTTTATTGAGAAGGTCTCCGCTGTCCAAGAAGAGATTAATAGTTTGTAGGAAACTATGGAAGAAGGAATTGATGACATTGTGAGCTCATTAGATGAAAAAGATGAGGAGGAGAGCGAAGAACAAAAGGAGGAAGAGAGGATTAGCTACCCGTCCCCACCTTCTAATGAGAGTAACTCTTCAACTCATACATTGTTTAATTTCCCTTCATGCTTACCGAAGGACGAATGCTATGATGATTGCTATGATCCCTTGGATTCTTTTGAAATATCCCTTTTTGATGATGCTTGATATGCTTGTGGCCAAGATGCCAATATGAATTATGCTTATGGAGATGAACTTGCTATAGTTCCTTATGTTAAACATGAGATAGTTGCTATTGCACCCACACATGATAGTCCTATTATCTTTTTGAACTCTCCCAACTACACTATATTGGAGAAGTTTGCTCTTATTAAGGATTATATTGATGGGTTGTGTCTTACTACTACACATGATGATTTTGATAGATATAATATTCATGTGCTTGCTGCTCCTACTTGCAATTATTATGAGAGAGGAACTACATCTCCGCCTCTCTATGTTTCCAATATGATAAAATTGCAAGAAACTGCTTATACTATGCATTGGACTTTACTATGTGTGCATGAATTGTTCTTTTATGACATGCCGACGCATAGGAAGAGAGTTAGACTTCGTTGTTGCATGATATATATTACTTTGTGCTCACTACTAAATCACAAAACATTGTTAATTAAAATTGGCTTTGACATACCTTGGGATCCGGGTGGATCCATTACTTGAGAACTATATGCCTAGCTTAATGGCTTTAAAGAAAGCGCTGCCAGGGAGACAACCCGGAAGTTTTAGAGAGTCATTTATTTCTATTGTGTGCTTTTATAAAGTTTAAAAACAAAAAAATATAGACGGGAACCTAAAACTTTTTCAAGAAGAAAAGCAAAAGTGAGAAAGACGAGCATTGTTAAAGTGGGAGCTAGCCTTGAACTTTGTTCATGCCCATGGAAGCTTTGTGAACCTTGATTACAGAAACTTTTCAATAAAAATAATTATCCCCTTGCACAATTCCATTTTATTATAAAAATAATGTGCCAATAGTTTCCTTTAGGATGATTAAACTGCTTGTTGGTTTGTGCGGTGCAAAAACCAAAACTTTAGCTGTAGTGCGTGATTTTACGTTTTTTACTAGAACGTCAAAGGGATCTGAAACTTTTTTCACAATCTTGCTATACAAATTGTTGATTTTTCCTAATTAGTTCATAATTTTTAGAGTTAAATAAGTATGGTTAATGTTCAGAGTACTATAGACTGTCCTGTTTTCACAAATTGCTGTTATAGCTTCATTATTTGCATATGTTTGAATTCTTGTTGAAGCCTCCTTGACTTGGGGTCATAGAATTGTGATAGCATAAAGTGGGTAATTTTTGTTCATAATTATACAATAATGTTAGAGCAGTACATGATGGGATTTCATTGATCATATGCACTAACCCCGCCACTAAAAGTTCGGTTAAGTTTTGTGTGGATGAAGTGTTCGAAGATCGGGGAGGTCTCGATGTGAGAAGAAGGAGGAGAGGCAAGAGCTCAAGCTTGGGGATGCCCAAGGCACCCCAAGTAAATATTCAAGGAGACACAAGCGTCTAAGCCTGGGGATGCCCCGGAAGGCATCCCACCTTTCTTCAACAAGTATCGATATGTTTTCGGATTCGTTTCGTTCACATGTTATGCGTAAACTCTTGGAGCGTCGTGTGCTTTTTATTTTTCTTTTAATAAATGCACCATGCTGGTATGAGATAGTCCTTGGTTAATTTATAGAATGCTCTTTACACTTCACTTACATCTTTTGAGTATGGCTTTATAGAATGCTTCATGTGCTTCACTTATATCATTTGAACTTTGGATTGCCTGTTTCTCTTCACATAGAAAACCGCCATTCGTAGAATGCTCGTTTTCTTCACTTATATTAGTTAGAGCATGGGCATATCTTTTGTAGAAAGAATTAAAACTCTCTTACTTCACTTATATCTATTTAGAGAGTTGACATGAATTGGTCATTCACATGGTTAGTCATAAAATCCTACATAAACTTGTAGATCGCTGAATATGATATGTTTGATTCCTTGTAATAGATTTGCGATATAGAGATGATAATATGTGGGAGGTACTAGTGAATGATTGTGGTTTAGTTAAAATATTGGTGTTAAGGTTTGTGATTCCCGAAGCATGCACGTATGGTCTCCTAACTATGTAACCAAATTGGCGCGCATTGTATTTTGATTATTTATCTTTGCGTGAAGGTCGGGGGCGCGCGATGGTTAACTCCTACCAACCTCCCCCCTAGGAGCATGCGTCGTAGTATTTTGCTTCGAGGGCTAATAGATTTTTCGCAATAAGTATGTGAGTTTTTTATGACTAATGTTGAGTCCATGGATTATACGCACTCTCACCCTTCCACCTTGATAGCCACTCTAGTACCTGATACGTCCAAAACGTATCTATAATTTCTGCTTGCTCCATGCCACTTTTGGGTGATATTGCTATGATATTCATACACTTCCATACACTTTTGATCATATTTGGACGAACTTACTAATCCAGTGCACCCCAGTGCCAGTTTCTGTTTTCGGCTGTTTTTGTATTTCAGGTTTTCACGTTTCGAGAACTGCCCAGAAAAATCCAGAAAAATTATATAAAAAATCAGCGAACCGGAAACAACACTGCGTCCGAAGGGCA
>LR738714.1:100901062-100955028 GCA_902687465.1 Secale cereale | reverse complement strand
CTTCTCCACCACCATGGACGCCTCCCGGATGACTCGTGAGTAGTCTCCCTTGGATCATGAGTCCATGACCAGTAGCTATGTGATGTTCTCCTCCCGTTCTTGTGCTTCACTAATTAGTCCTCGTGAGCTGCCCTACATGATCGAGGCACCTATGTAATCCTTATGCTGTTGCTATGTTGAGTTTGCTGGGATCCGATGGATTATGAGATTATGTTCAGATTGATCTTGAGTAATATATTTGATTCACCTCTTTTATATTTTAGTTCATAAGTAATTCTTGCATGTTCTCCGTTGTTATTTATTGCTTTGGCCGAGTAGTAAGTAGTGACTCCAAGAGGGAACGTTATGCTCGATTGTGGGTTCATGCCCCTCGATGACTAGCTTGAGTGACAGAAACATGAGTCTAGGGGATGTGCTATTGCCACAAGGGGGAAAACAACAGTGCTTGTGCCCGCGGGTGCAAGGATTGTTTACTTTACGCAAAGTTCTTTTAATGCAGTTGTCTGTTGCATTGAGTTTACACTATGGGTGGGACTCACAACTTAATACCAGCGAGATGTTCTGGATAGATATCTCAAGGTGGATGATTAGTAGTAGATATTGATGGATTTCGGTCTACTTACTTTGGCGTACCGCCCATGCTTTGAACCTCAACCTTTCTTGCAATGTAATCAGCATTGATTTGCGTTCGTGGTCCTGTCAATTGCCCAGCTGTAATTTGTTTACCTCACATAGCTGTTTTATCGTCTTTTGGGAGAGAGACATCACTAGTGAACATCATGAGACTCCGGTCCATATTACCATCATTGATCACATCCACTATTTACTTTTCGCTATTTACTTACTATTGCAAAACACTATCTATCACTACTATCATATTGCTTTTAACCCTTTGTGAACTACAAGGCCGGAGAGATTGACAACCTCTCTGTACTCGTTGGGAGCAAAGTTATTTGTATCTGTGTGCAGGTCCACGCTGATTGCTAATTGCGCCGTTAGCAATTGACACCTACTTGTTGAACCTAGGAGTCTCTTGGGATTTGATCCTTGGCATCTTTGCTAGGGGAAAACACTTCTACTTACTGCATCTTACACCTTCCACTTGGGGTAACCAACGAGGGGTTCGAGGCCCATCAAGGAGTATTTTCTGGCGCTGTTGCCGGGGACTCCACTCTTCAGGATAGGGGAGTTGCATGCTATCTTTTACCTTTGCTTTTTAGTCTTGTTAGTTTACTTTTCATTATTGCTTTAGTTCCTTTTATCAAAAATCACAAAAATAGTTATCTTGCTTGCTACTATGGGTTCTACCAAAAACACTAAATGGGAGGAGTACACCCCTACTTCCATTGCCCCACTTATCTCTGACGGGATTTACAAAAAAAAATAAACCTTGTGATTACACTAGTTATGACGGAGAGTTATGCCCATGGCATGGTCTTCTAGGAAAAAAGTATGAGCCTCAGTTTAAAATTGCTCCTAAGCTTCCCGAAACTTGGGAATATGTTCAAACTCTTATAATAGAGAGCGAATTAAACAAAGAGGATGACACTACAATTCTGCCCACTAATGATAAAATTGATTTTGATAATTGTAGTATTTCAGAAGTTGTTGCCTTTCTACAAGGAATGGCTAAGGATCCCAACACTAGCACGCTTAATCTTGCCTTCACAGAGCATATCACTAATGCTCTTATCAAAGCTAGGGAGGAGAAACTTAGAGTAGAAGCCTCCATACCTAGAAAGCTAGGAGATGGTTGGGATTCTATGATCAAAATTAAGATAAACAACTTCTCATGCTATGCTTTATGTGATATTGTATCTAGTACTTCCATTATGCCCAAAAGACTATATGATATGATTAAATTGAAATCTTTTGATTCTTGTTCTTTTGGTGATGCTCTTGTTGATTCTTCTATAAAGAAACCTTTGGGGAGGATCGATGATGTTCTTATTATTGTCAATGATAATTATGTGCCCGTTGATTTAACTATTATGGATATTGAATGTGATCCTTCATGTCCAATTATTTTGGGACGTCCCTTTTTGCGCACCGTTGGTGCTGTCATTGACATGAAAGAGGGTAATATAAAATTTCAGTTTCCTCTCAAGAAAGGGATGGAACACTTCCCTCGTAAAAAGGTCAAGTTACCTTTTGAGTCCGTTGTACGGGCTAGTTATTCTTTTACTCTTGATAAAACTTGATCTATGCATTATGCCTAGCTTAAAGGCATAAAAGAAAGCGCTTTTGGGAGGCAGCCCACATGAAAAAAAAATTTGTTTTTGTTGTGTCTTGATGTTGTTTACTGCTGTAGCATCATCATTGTATCTTTGCTTTTCATATTTGTGCCAAGTATAGCCTCCGATTGCTAGAAAGTTCAAAAGTTGTGAGGTGCTGTCCAGAAACAGATTCTGTCCTTGGATAGAAAAATTCGTATAAAATTACCAGATCATCTTTTTGGTCTGAATTCTTTCGACAGCGTTCTCTATATAATTGTCTTTCGTGCGTCAGTTCTGAGTTTTTTGATTTGAGTTGCAGAAGTATCCCGAACAGGTCAATTACTGCCTTTTGTTCTGTTTTTCACAGATTTTGTCCTGTTTTGCCTTACCTTCACTTTGCAAATTGAAAACTTGCTTTTTCTTTGCAAAAACCTTTTGGAAATCTTGAGAAACAGTAGAACTTCAAGAATATCCTTATTTCCAGCAAGGTATAATTATTTTATTAAGGGTACTAACCTCGCTAATCAGATTATGATGAGTTGTGTATGAAGGGAGTTTTCAAGTGTGCGAGGGAAGATGATAAAAAGATTTAGGAGTGTCAAGCGCTCAAGCTTGGGGATGCCCCCGTGCACCCCCAAGAAATATTCAAGGAGACTCAAGCGTCTAAGCTTGGGGATGCTCCCGTGCATCCCCTTCTCCATCAACATTATCAGTTCGTCTTTCGTTCCGCTATATTTTTATCACTTCATATGTTATGTGCTATGCTTGGAGCGTCTTGCTTTTAGTTTTCTTTTTAGTTTTTCATACCGAGTCGGAACCCAACATTCCTTTATGTGGGAGAGGAACACGCTCCACTTCTACCTAGAACATTACATAGAATTTTCATGTCTATCTATGATGTGTGTGTTCTTTGTCTTTTAATAGCTACTATCGTGCTCTGCTCTTAGTATTCATGCTTATCTTTTCAAAGAGCTTTTGTTTAGTTGGTTGCTTGAACTCTCTTTAAATTATCATGCTCACCTTATTAAGAGAGTTTGCTTCTGTTGCATGGGTTAATGTGTCTATGATAAAGATGCTACTTTCATGATAGTGCTTAGTACTTCAGGTTTTCTTATGGTTAATCTCAAATAGCTGGGGGGGTTCCCAATGTGTTATTGGAATACCAACTTGGTTTGTTTGCCTATGATATGGTATGGTTTAGTAATCTCTTCCTTCGAGAATTTATTTTGATTGACTTGGCGTATGCTCACGCATATTCAAGACTGTAAAGAAAGTCTGTCAAGCCTTCATGATCTTTTGTTTCTAAGTAGCGATATAACTACCATGCCTGATTCAATATTGCTTTGTCGCTCTGCATGATTATGACCGTCATTGCTCTCTTAGTTGGTCGCTCCCAGTCTTTTGCTAACCTCCACCTACACTAAGCAAACTAACCATGCAATACATAGCTCGTGGGAAAGTAGCCTAAAAACTATTGTGGTAAAGAATATGTTGCCTATGTATCTTATTTCTTATAAGTTGCTTGCTGAGCGGTAACCATGTTTCTGGGGACGCCATCAACTGTCACACTTTTGTTGAATATCATGTGAGTTGCTATGCATGTTCGTCTTGTCTGAAGTAAGGGTGATTTACCGTGGGTTGAATTAATATGCATATTGTTAGAGAAGAACATTGGGCCGCCAACCAAAGCCATGCATCATGGTGGAAGTTTTAGCTTGGACCTTAATCCTCAATCTCTCATGAGAATATGCTTATGCAGTAAAGAGGAGTCCATCATCTATTTTCTATGTTGTCCCGGTATGGATGTCCTCAAGTTGAGATTTATCAAAAACGAGAAATCAAATGCGATCTATCTCCTTGGACCTTTGTACATGTGGCATAGAGGTACCCCTTTGTGACACTTGGTTAAAACATATGCAATGTAATGATAACCCATGGGGATCCGAGCAAATTAGGACAAGGAGCGAGCACTATTGGTATTCGATGCATGAGGCTTGCAACTTATAAGATGTTTTATACATGACACATATGAAGTACTACTACCGTTGACACAATTGCTTCCATGTTTTCAAAATAAAAAACTCTAGCACTTAACCTTTCTTTTACCCTTATGTTGAAGCACCAATTACTGAGAGCATGATTGACATTCTGAGTGTAATGTGCATTGTCCCAAAGTAGCATTGTCTTTTGCATGATTGTGATATCGTTTATTCTGAAATGATTGTATCTAGTCATCACTTAAACCTTGAAGGTGCCCTTGCATTTATGTTTTGCATCACTAAAGGGGGCAAGCTAGATATCACTTTATCATATTTGCACATCATGTTCATTGCAAAACTTTTTGATGTTTCAGTTTCATATTGTTAAATTTTCAGTCATTTGTGATTTTCTCTTGAGACAACTTAATTACTATAGAATCATTGTCTCAGTAAGATTTTGTCATATGACTATGAGAAAGTCCTATATGGTTAATAGCATGTCACCACAGAAATTATTCTTGTTATCATTTACCTACTCGAGGACGAGCAGGAATTAAGCTTGGGGATGTTGATACGTCCAAAACGTATCTATAATTTCTGCTTGCTCCATGCCACTTTTGGGTGATATTGCTATGATATTCATACACTTCCATACACTTTTGATCATATTTGGACTAACTTACTAATCCAGTGCACCCCAGTGCCAGTTTCTGTTTTCGGCTGTTTTTGTATTTCAGGTTTTCACGTTTCGAGAACTGCCCAGAAAAATTATATATAAAATCAGCGAACCGGAAACAACACTGCGTCCGAAGGGCAGCCTGGGGGGGGGGGCACAGGGGCTCCAGGCGCCCTGTGGGCGCGCCCCCCCTGGGCCGCGCCGGGGGGGCGCCTGGCCCCCCCGAGGCTCCCCCGGTGCCCTACTTTGGCATATATTTAAAGGGTCCTCCGTAACCCTCAGAACAGGACTTCTTTTCGCGATCCCATCTCTGTTCCGCCTCCGCCGCCGCTTCCAAGATCGGGAGCACCAGGAGAACTCTTCCCGGCACCCTGCCGGAGGGGAGGATCACCACCGGGAGCTTCTCCACCACCATGGACGCCTCCCGGATGACTCGTGAGTAGTCTCCCTTGGACCATGAGTCCATGACCAGTAGATATGTGATGTTCTCCTCCCGTTCTTGTGCTTCACTAATTAGTCCTCGTGAGCTGCCCTACATGATCGAGGCACCTATGTAATCCTTATGCTGTTGCTATGTTGAGTTTGCTGGGATCCGATGGATTATGAGATTATGTTCAGATTGATCTTGAGTAATATATTTGATTCACCTCTTTTATATTTTAGTTCATAAGTAATTCTTGCATGTTCTCCGTTGTTATTTATTGCTTTGGCCGTGTAGTAAGTAGTGACTCCAAGAGGGAACGTTATGCTCGATTGTGGGTTCATGCCCCTCGATGACTAGCTTGAGTGACAGAAACATGAGTCTAGGGGATGTGCTGTTGCCACAAGGGGGAAAACAACGGTGCTTGTGCCCGCGGGTGCAAGGATTGTTTACTTTACGCAAAGTTCTTTTAATGCAGCTGTCTGTTGCATTGAGTTTACACTATGGGTGGGACTCGCAACTTAATAGCAGCAAGATGTTCTAGATAGATATCTCAAGGTGGATGATTAGTAGTAGATATTGATGGATTTCGGTCTACTTACTTTGGCGTACCGCCCATGCTTTGAACCTCAACCTTTCTTGCAATGTAATCAGCATTGGTTTGCGTTCGTGGTCCTGTCAATTGCCCAGCTGTAATTTGTTTACCTCACATAGCTGTTTTATCGTCTTTTGGGAGAGAGACATCACTAGTGAACATCAAGAGACTCCGGTCCATATTACCATCATTGATCACATCCACTATTTACTTTTCTCTATTTACTTACTATTGCAAAACACTATCTATCACTACTATCATATTGCTTTTAACCCTTTGTGAACTACAAGGCCGGAGAGATTGACAACCTCTCTGTACTCGTTGGGAGCAAAGTTATTTGTATCTGTGTGCAGGTCAACGTTGATTGCTAATTGCGCCGTTAGCAATTGACACCTACTTGTTGAACCTAGGAGTCTCTGGGGATTCGATCCTTGGCATCTTTGCTAGGGGAAAACACTTCTACTTACTGCATCTTACACCTTCCACTTGGGGTAACCAACGAGGGGTTCGAGGCCCATCAGTACCGCGCAATTTTTGCCAGTGCATCAAACCACCTTATATCCATCCTCAAAACAGCCACCATACCTACCTATTATTGCATTTCCATAGCCATTCCGAGATATATTGCCATGTAACTCCGCCGTTCCGTTTGTTATGACACGCACCATCATTGTCATATTGCCTTGCATGATCGTAAGACAGCTAGCATGATGTTCTCATGGCTTGTCCGTTTTTTTGATGTCATTGCTATGCTAGATCATTGCACATCCCGGTACACCGCCGGAGGCATTCATATAGAGTCATACTTTGTTCTAGCATCGGGTTGTAAGTAAATAAAAGTGTGATGATAATCATTATTAGAGCATTGTCCCGAAAAATGCCAAATAAAAAAAAGGAAAGAAAGGCCAAATAAAAAAAGGAGAAAGGCCAAATAGAAAAAGGAAGGCCCAAAAAAAGAGAAAAAAGAAAATAAAAAACGGGGCAATGCTACTATCTTTTTTTGCACACTTGTTCTTCATCATAGCACCATGTTCTTCATGATATAGAGTCTCCTATGTTGTCACTTCCATATACTAGTGGGAATTTTTCGTTATAGAACTTGGCTTGTTTATTTCAATGATGGGCTTCCTCAAATTCCCTAGGTCTTCATGAGCAAGCAAGTTGATGCACACCCACTAGTTTTCTTTTGAGCTTTCATACACTTATAGCTCTAGTGCATCCGTTACATGGAAATCCCTACTCACTCACATTGATATCAATTGATGGATATCTCCATAGTCCATTGATTTGCCTATTCAATGTGAGACTTTCTCCCTACTTTTGTCTACTACCACCTTCTATTCCACCTATAGTGCTATGTCCATGGCTCACGCTCATGTATTGCGTGAAGAGTTGAAAAGGTTCGAAAAAGTAAAGTATGAAAACAATTGCTTTGCTGACACCGGGATGGGCATGAGGGGTACCTTGTGTTAAGAAAAGGGAGCATAAAAGAATATATGATTTTGTAGGGATAACGTTCTTTAGCATTTATATTTTGAAATACTTGATTGTTTGTTGGGATGCCCGTATTAAATTCTATTATGTCAAATGATAGACTATTGCATTGAATCACTCATGTCTTAATATTCACGCCATGATTAGATTACATGATCAAGATTATGCTAGGTAGCATTCCACATCAAAAATTATCTTTTTATCATTTACCTACTCATGGATGAGCAGGAATTAAGGTTGGGGATGCTGATACGTCCCCGTCGTATCTATAATTTTTTATTGTTCCATGCTAACATTATACAACTTTCATATACTTTTGGCAACTTTTTATACCATTTTTGGGACTAACATATTGATCCAGTGCCCAGTGCCAGTTCCTGTTTGTTGCATGTTTTTTGTTTCGCCGAATATCCATATCAAACGGAGTCCAAATGGGATAAAAACGCACGGAGATTTTTTTGGAATATTTATGAATTTTGGGAAGAAGAATCAACGCGAGACGATGCCCGAGGGGGGCATGAGGCAGGGGGGCGCCCCAGGGGGTCAGGCGCACCCTGGGCCCTCGTGGCCACACCGTAAGGCAGTTGGTGCCCTTCTTGCACCGCAAGAAATCTAATATCCGGATAGAGGTCGTGTCCAAAATTCAGCCCAATCGGAGTTACGGATCTTCGAGAATATAAGAAACGGTGAAATGCCAGAATCTAGGAACGCAGAAACAGAGAGAGACAGAGAGACATATCCAATCTCGGAGGGGCTATCTCCCCTCCGCCGCCATGGAGGCCATGGACCAGAGGGGAAACCCTTCTCATATCTAGGGAGAAGGTCAAGGAAATGGAAGAAGGAGGGGGGCTCTCTCCCCCTCGCTTCCGGTGGCGCCGGAACGCCGCCGGGGCCATCATCGTGTGACGATGATCTACACCAATACCTCCGCCATCTTCACCAACATCTTCATCACCTTCCCACATCCATCTACAGCGGTCCACTCTCCCACAACCCACTGTACCCTCTACTTGAACATGGTGCTTTATCCTTCATATTATTATCCAATGATGTGTTTCCATCTTATGATGTCTGAGTAGATTTTTTTGTCCTATCGGTAATTGGTGAATTGCTATGATTGGTTTAATTTGTTTGTGGTTATGCTGCTGCCCTTTGGTGCCCATCGTATGAGCGCGCGCGTGGATTACACCATAGGGTTAGTTGTATGTTGATAGGACTATGTATTGGAGGGCAAGAGTGACAGAAGCTTCAACCTAGCATAGAAATTGATGCATACGGGATTGAAGGGGGACCAATATATCTTAATGCTATGGTTGGGTTTTACCTTAATGAATGTTAGTAGTTGAGGATGCATGCTAATAGTTCCAATCATAAGTGCATAGAATTCCAAGTCAGGGATGACATGCTAGCAGTGGCGTCTCCCACATAAAACTTGCTATCCGTCTAGTAACATAGTCAATTGCTTAGGGACAATTTCACAACTCCTACCACCACTTTTCCACACTCGCTATACTAACTTTATTGCTTCTTTACCTAAACAGCACCTAGTTTTTATTTATGTGCTCTTCATATTCTTGCAAACCTATCCCGTTAGACCGACAAAGTACTTCTAGTTTTATACTTGTTCTAGGTAAAGCGAACGTCAAGCATGCATAGAGTTGTATCGGTGGTCAATAGAACTTGATGGAATATTTGTTCTACCTTTAGCTCCTCGTTGGGTTCGACACTCTTACTTATCGAAAGAGGCTACAATTGACCCCCTATACTTGTGGGTTATCAAGGAGCAACTCTTTGCTCTACTGGTCGGGGTGAAGATACCCCGAACAAGCCCTTCAAAGGATTATTTTCCATAGTAATAAGTGACAGTAAATTTCAGCACACTATATCAATTTTTCCTTACCTAATTCCAGCTACCAAAGGTGCTTCACTCCCCGGCAACGACGCCAGAAAAGAGTCTTGATGACCCACAAATATAGGGGATCTATTGTAGTACTTTCGATAAGTAAGAGTGTCGAACCCAACGAGGAGCAGAAGGAAATGACAAGCAGTTTTCAGTAAGGTATTCTATGCAAGCACTGAAATTATCGGTAACAGATAGTTTTGTGATAAGGTAATTCATAACGGGTAACAAGTAACAAAAGTAAAGAAGGTCCAGCAAGGTGGCCCAATCCTTTTTGTAGCAATGGACAAGCCCAGACAAACTCTTATATAAAGGAAAGCGCTCCCGAGGGCACATGAGAATTATTGTCAAGCTAGTTTTCATCATGCTCATAAGATTCACGTTCGTTACTTTGATAATTTTGATATGTGGGTGGACTGGTGCTTGGGTACTGCCCTTCCTTGGACAAGCATCCCACTTATGGTTAACCCCCCTCGCAAGCATCCGTAACTATGAAAGAAGAATTGAGGTAAACCTAACCATAGCATGAAACCTATGGATCCAAATCAGCCCCTTACGAAGCAACGCATAAACTAGGGTTTAAGCTTCTGTCACTCTAGCAACCCATCATCTACTTATTACTTCCCAATGCCTTCCCCTAGGCCCAAACAATGGTGAAGTGTCATGTAGTCAATATTCACATAACACCACTAGAGGAAAGACAACATACATCTCTTCAAAATATCGAACGAATACCAAATTCACATGACTACTTACAACAAGACTTATCCCATGTCCTCAGGAACAAACGTAACTAATCGCAAACCATATTCATGTTCCTAATCAGAGGGGTATTAATGTGCATAAAGGATCTGAACATATAATCTTCCACCGAATAAACCAACTAGCATCAACTACAAGGAGTAATCAACACTACTAGCAACCCACAGGTACCAATCTGAGGTTTTGAGACAAAGATCGGATACAAGAGATGAACTAGGGTTTGAGAGGAGATGGTGCTGGTGAAGATGATGATGGAGATTGACCCCCTCCTGATGAGAGGATCGATGGTGATGACGATGGTGATGATTTCCCCCTCCTGGAGGGATGTTTCCCCGGCAGAACAGCTCCGTCGGAGCCCTAGATAGGTTCCGCCAAGGATCCGCCTTGAAACGGCGGCGATTCATCCCGAAAGCTTTCTTATGATTTTTTCTAGGGCAAAAGACACCTTATACCAGAAGAAGGGAATCGGGGGGCTTCCAGGTGGCCCACGAGGCAAGGGCCGCGCCTAGGAGGGTAGGGCGTGCCCTCCAACCTTGTGGAAAGTGGGTGGCCCCCCTCTGGTGCTTTCTTCGCCCAATATTTTTAATATTTTCCAAAACTGAATTTCGTGGAGTTTCAGGACTTTTGGAGTTGTGCAGAATAGGTCTCTAATATTTGCTCCTTTTCCAGCCCAGAATTCCAGCTGTCGGCATTCTCCCTCTTCATGCAAACCTTGTAAAATAAGAGACAAAAGGAATAAGTATTATGACATAATGTGTAATAACAGCCCATAATGCAATACATATCGATATAAAAGCATGATGCAAAATGGACGTATCATAGTTCAACAGACCTCGAATCGAACACAGCCACACCACGTTCCGGGGCATACTAGCTAGAAGGGAGGCACACTGCTCGGGACACGTGACACTGGATGTCGTGTTCGGCACATCTGATAACTACAAATCCGGACCCTTGCTCTTTCACATCGTGCCTTTCCGTAGCGGATATTATGCCCTTCTAGGATGTGAGGCATTCTCTAGATTTCAGACAACACCACATTATGGGTACATGAAGCTTAAGATGCCAGGGTCCAATGGGGTGATCACTCTGATGTTGCTTAAAGCTACGTCGGTTTTTCCCCAAAGAGGAAGGGATGATGCAACACAGCGGCGGTAGGTATTTCCCTCAGATGTGAAACCAAGGTTATCAAACCAGTTGGAGAACCAAGCAACACACGTAAACAACACATGCACACAAATAACAACACCTCGCAACCCCGACGTGTTAAAGGGGTTGTCAATCCCTTTAGAGTAACGAACATGAGAGAGAGATAAATATTGGTAGATTGGTTGAAGAATAAGATAAATTGCAGCAAGGTATTTTTGAGTTTTTGCTTTAGTAGATCTGAAAATAAAATCAAAGGCAAATAGATCGCAAAGGCAAATATATGAGGAAGAAGACCCGGGGGCTGTAGGTTTCACCAGTGGCTTCTCTCGAGAAAAATAGCAACGGTGGGTGAACAAATTACTATTGGGCAATTGATAGAACTTCAAATAATCATGACGAGATCCAGGCAATGATCATTACATAGGCATCACGTCCAAGATTAGTAGACCGACTCCTACCTGCATCTACTACTATTACTCCACACATCGACCGCTATCCAGCATGCATCTAGTGTATTAAGTTCATGGAAAAACGGAGTAATGCATTAAGAATGATGACATGATGTAGACAAGATCCGTTTATCTATGGTGTTAGATATGGATCTCATCGTATTATCCTTAGTGGAAACGATACATACGTGTCGGTTCCCCTTCTGTCACTGGGATCAAGCACCGTAAGATCGAACCCACTACCGGGCACCTCTTCCCATTGCAAGATAAATAGATCAAGTTCACCAAACAAACCCAATATCGGAGAAGAAATGCGAGGCTATAAGCAATCATGCATATAAGAGTCAAAGAAACTCAAATAAATTTCATGGATATAAAAAGACAGATATGACCATAAACTCAAAGTTCATCGGATCCCAACAAACACACCGCAAAAAGAGTTACATCATATGGATCTCCAGGAGACCATTGTATTGAGAATCAAGAGAGAGATGAAGCCATCTAGCTACTAACTATGGATCCGTAGGTCTACAAAGAACTACTCACGCATCATTGGAGAGGCACCAATGGAAGTGGTGAACCCCTCCATGATGGTGGCTGGATTGGATCTGGTGTTTCTGGACTCTGCGACAGCTGGATGAATATTTCATCCACTCCCCTAGGGTTTCTGGAATATTGGGGTATTTATAGAGCAAAGAGGCGGTCCGGGGGGCACCCGAGGTGGTCACAACCCACCAGGGCGCGACTGGGCCTCCTGGCGTGCCTTGGTTGGTTGTCCCCTCATCGGGACTCCCCCTAGGTGCCACCATGGCCCATAGTGTTCCTTCTGGCCCAAAAAAATCTCCAAAAAGTTTCGCGGTGTTTGGGCTCCGTTTGATATTGATTTCCTGCGATGTAAAAAACATGCAGAAAACAGCAACTGGCACTTGGCACTATGTCAATAGGTTAGTACCAAAAAATGATTGTAAAACATCCAAGAATGATAATAAAATGGCATGGAACAATAAAAAATTATAGATACATTGGAGACGTATAAGCATCCCCAAGCGCAACTCCTACTCGTCCTCGAGTAGGTAAGTGATAAAAACAGATTTTTTTATGTGGAGTGTTGTTTATCAAGTCATATCATATTCTTTTCTTTATAGCATGGACATTCAGACTTTTATATGGTTCAAAGCAATAGTCTAGTTTTGACATAATAATTTAGATACTCAAGCATATCAACAAGCAAACATGTCTTTCAAAATATCAATGCTAAAGTAAGTTATCCCTAGCCCATCATGCTCAACCATTGATCCATTCATGAATCACACTCGCATATTAGTTATCCAATGCTCAAGTACGATCATAGTGTTTCCTAGTTGGTGCTTGTAAGAGAAGACGTGGACTCAAATTCAAAAATAAAAATTGCATAAGTAAAAGAAAGGCCCTTCGCAGAGGGAAGTAGGAATTTGTAGAGGTGCCAGAGCTCAAAGCAAAAATTGAGAGATAATTTTTTTGGAGGTATACTTTTCCCACCAACGAGAACGTCTTGAGGTTCCCAACACTTTCCATGTTAGATATATCATAGGTGGTTCCCAAACTTAAAATAAAGTTTCTTCCTTTTCCACCAAACTTTCACAAGCCATGGCTAGCCGAATCCACAGTTGCCTTCCATACCAATACTTTCCAAGGAATTTATTATTTGACAACATAAAGTAATTTTTTTTCATTTTGGGACTGGGCATCCCTAATTCCTTTGTCGTACTCTCGTGCAATGACAAGTGAATAAACACTCATCGTGAGAATAACACATCCAGCATGGAAAATATTGGCCACCCCTCACCGCCTCGCGAGCGGTACGGGCACACAAAAGGGAAATTTATTTTGAAAATTAGAGATGGCACATACAAATTTGCTTAGAATGGCAAGGAAATACCGCATATAGGCAGGTATGGTGGACTCATGTGGCAAAATCGGGATAAAGGATTTTGGATGCACAAGTAGAGATCATACTTAGTGCAAAATGAAGGCTTGCAAAAGACTCGGAAGCGACCAACCATGAAACAAATAATCTCATAAGAGAACATTGAGCATAAATAACACCGAATAATGCACCACAAGTAGGATATAATTTAATTGCATAATTATTGACTTTCATGCTTGCATAGGGAATCACAAACTTTAACACTAGTATTCTTACTAAAGCACAATTACTCATCAAAATAGCTCACATATCCTATCATCATGTCTCAAAACTATTACAAGGAATCAAGTTTATTTTGTCCAACGATCTTCATGACACATTTTTGCTTTATCCTTCTTGGATATATATCACTTTGGGACTAACTTTCATGTGTTGCTTTTCATAAGCTCAAACAAATATAAGTGAAGATCATGAGCATAATTTTTTCTTTCTTCTCTCAAAATAATATAAGTGAAGCAAGAGAGAATTTATTAAAAAAACTAACTCTCAAATAAATCTAAGTAAACAAAGAGAGTATTTCTTCAAAAATACTAAGCACACCGTGCTAAAAAAGATATTAGTGAAGCACTAGAGCAAGTCCTAGCTCATAAAAATTTAAGTGAAGCATAGAGAGCTATTCAAGCAAGTCATGGCATAATTTTGGCTCTCTCAAATAGGTGTGTGCAGCAAGGATTGATGACTTAAAAAGCAAAACAAAACGAGCATATACTCATATCATACAAGACACTCCAAGAAAAACACATATCATGTGACGAATAAACATATAGTTTCGAGTGAAATACCGATGGTTGTTGGAAGAAAGCGGGGATGCCACTCGGGGGCGTCCCCAAGATTAGTTGATTGCTCATTCTTGGGTAATAGCTTGGGATGCCAGGACATCCCCAAGCTTAGGCTCTTACATCCTTCCTTCATCCATTGTAAGATACCCCAAAACTTGAAAACTCCAATCACACAATACTTCAACAAAACCTTCGTGAGATCCGTTAGTGTAAGAAAGCAAATCAGTACTATAAGTATTGTGTCAAACCAATTCATATTTTGTTTTTGTATTATATCTACTGTATTCCAACTTTTCTATGGCAAAAACTCATCAAAGAAAACCATAGAGCCAGCAAAATAAGCACACAACATAAAGAAAACAGAATCTGTCAAAAACCGAACAATCTGTAGTATTCTGGAAGTTTCGAAAACTTCTGGACCTCTAAAAATCTTGAAAAAAGTAGGGCCACGTGAGAAATTTGTATATTAATATTCTGAAAAAAGAATGAACTAAAAATCAATTTTCTGTTCAAAATGAGATTTTTTTTCTCGTGAGCGCAAAGTTTTTCTCTTTTTCAGCAAGATCAAACAACTATCACCCAAGAAGATCATGTCGGTTCTACTTTGCACAAACACTAATTAAAACACACAAAAACACAATCATGCCAGTAGCATAATTGTGTAAACACTCAAGAACAGCAAGCAAAAAGCAAAAATAGATTTTATTCATTGGGTTGCCTCCCAACAAGTGCTATCGTTTTACGCCCTTAGCTAGGCATAAGGCAAGGATCTAAGTTTTGTCTTTCGAAGTTTTGGCAACTTTTGTAAGGGTTTTCTCAAACCCGGGAGGCTCTTTACGCTTCCCTAAATTTTCCTGAAAATAAACCATCATAAGATCCAAAATATCCAAACGCTTGTTGCAAAGAGTAATTAAGGTGTTCACGCGATTGATACTACCATTGAGGTGCTTGAGGGGTTCATTCTATTTCTATATTTTAACCATATGTGTATGCAAATCACCAAGTTTGTCCCACATTTGAACTCCCTCAAGGGTGAAAGAAAACCCCTTCTTTTGAGGAGGAATTACCAAAATTCCTTCAAAAATTTCATTGGCAGCGTTTGCATCAAGCTCAATAAATTTTCATTTAGCAGCAAAATCAAGAAGTTGTCTATGATGCAAAGCTAATAATATGTAAAAATTACTAAGCAAAACCTCAGCATGAAAACGATACGATTCCATAAGCCTATACCAGGCATCTTTCAGATTTTCTCCTTATCTTTGCTTGAAGTAAAGAACTTCAAAATCTGGTGACAAATGAGGAGTAGGGATGCTAGCCATCGAGCCTAGAGACAAGATATCAGTGAAAAGAGAGAGGCGAATAAAATGGAAAATTTTGCTGAAGTGGGGGAGAGGAAAACAAGAAGCAAATGGAAAATAATGTAAATTGCAATGAGATGAGATTTGTGATTAGGAACCTGGTTTTGTTGAAGATCCTCCCGGGCAACGGCGCCAGAAATTCCTTTTGATGTTGCTTAAAGCTACGTCGAATTTTCCCCAAAAAGGAAAGGATGATGCAACACAGCGGCGGTAGGTATTTCCCTCAGATGTGAAACCAAGGTTATTGAACCAGTAGGAGAACTAAGCAACACAACGTAAACAGCACCTGCACATAAATAACAACACCTCGCAACCCGACGTGTTAAAGGGGTTGTCAATCCCTTTCGGGTAACGAACGTGAGAGAGAGATAAATATTGGTAGATTGGTTGAAAAATAAGATAAAATTGCAGCAAGGTATTTTTGGGTTTTTGTTTTAGTAGATCTAAAAATAAAAGCAAAGGCAAATAGAACGCAAAGGAAAATATATGAGGAAGAAGACTCGGGGCGTAGGTTTCACTAGTGGCTTCTCTCGAGAAAAATAGCAATGGTGGGTGAACAAATTACTGTTGGGAAATTGATAGAACTTCAAATAATCATGACGATATCCAGGCAATGATCATTACATAGGCATCACATTCAAAATTAGTAGACCGACTCCTGCCTGCATCTACTACTATTACTCCACACATCGACCGCTATCCAGCATGCATCTAGTGTATTAAGTTCATGGAAAAACAGAGTAATGCATTAAGAACGATGACATGATGTAGACAAGATCTGTTTATCTATGGCATTAGATATGGATCTCATCATTTTATCCTTAGTGGCAACGATACATACATGTGGGTTCCCCTTCTGTCACTGGGATCAAGCACCGTAAGATCGAACCCACTACCGGGCAACTCTTCCCATTGCAAGATAAATAGATCAAGTTCGCCAAACAAAACACAATATCGGAGAAGAAATACGAGGCTATAAGCAATCATGCATATAATAGATCAAAGAAACTCAAATAACTTTCATGGATAAAAAAAGATAGATCTGGTCATAAACTCAAAGTTCATCGGATCCCAACAAACACACCGCAAAAAGAGTTACATCATATGGATCTCCAAGAGACCATTGTATTGAGAATCAAGAGAGAGAGAGAGAGATAGAGAGAGAGAGAGAGGAAGCCATCTAGCTACTAACTATGGACTCGTAGGTCTACAAAGAACTACTCACACATCATCGGAGAGGCACCAATGGAAGTGGTGAACCCCTCCGTGATGGTGTCTAGATTGGATCTGGTGTTTCTAGACTCTGCGGCGGCTGGATGAATATTTCATCGACTCCCCTAGGGATTCTGGAATATTGGGGTATCTATAGAGCAAAGAGGCGGTCCGGGGGCACCCGAGGTGGGCCCAATCCACCAGGGCCTGGGCCTCCTGGCGCGCCCTGGTGGGTTGTCCCCTCCTCGGGACTCCCCCCAGGTGCCACCAGGTCCCATAGTGTTCCTTCTGGCCCAAAAAAATCTCCAAAAAGTTTCGCAGTGTTTCGGCTCCATTTGATATTGATTTCCTGCAATGTAAAAAACATGCAGAAAACAACAACTAGCACTTGGCACTATGTCAATAGGTTAGTACCAAAAATGATATAAAATGACTATAAAATGATTGTAAAACATCCAAGAATGGCAATAAAAAAGCATGGAACAATCAAAAATTATAGATACGTTGGAGACGTATCACACTCTCCAAAGCGGTCCAAGTAAAGCCTTGCAAGCCAAAAGTAAAATGGCATCACTCGCCCTGGATGCACTCTCTGAAGGCCTCGCGAGCGAAGAACTGACGGTGCTAAGCACTACAGTTGACAAAGATGATGTGGTCCTCAGTAAAAGGCAAAAGCCCACATCATTTAATCCAACAAATGAAATAGTCAAATTTCAAGTGCATCCAACAAACCCTAACAAGACGGCGTCCATTGGAGCACAGCTGGACCCCGCAGTCGATGAGGCGCTAAGGACATTCCTACGCAAAAACTGGGACATATTCACCTGTTACCCATCAGACATGCCTGAAGTACCACGAGGACTAGTAGAGCAAAACCTCAACATCCTGAAGGGCTTTAAGCTAGTGAAGCAACCCCTCCATAGATTTTCCGAACCCAAACGATAGGCCATGGGCAAAGAGCTCGAAAAACTATTAGAGGTCGGATTCATCAATGAGATTAAGCACCTCGAGTGGTTAGCAAATCCTGGCGGCTCTGCGTCGACTTCAAGGACCTAAACAAAGGTTGCCCCAAAGATCCATTCCCTCTTTCGAGGATAGATCAGATTATCGACGCCACCACCGGACATGACTCATTATGCTTTCTCGATGCATACTCCAGATACCATCAGATCAAGATGAAAGAGTCTGACCAGGCAGCAACCGCATTCATCACCCCCTATGGACCCTTCTGCTTTAACACCATGCCCTTCGGATTAAAAAACACGGGAGCCACATACCAACGCATGATTCAAACATGCCTCGAAACAAATTGGCAAAATAGTCGAAGCATAAGTAGACGATGTGGTTGTCAAAACCAAAAACATCGACCGGTTAATCAACGACTTGCGCAAAACCTTCGATAATTTGAGGGCCTATGACATACGGCTCAACCCAGAGAAATGTGTCTTCGGAGTACCCGCCGGAAAGCTACTCGGATTCATAGTTTCCCATAGAGGAATCGAAGCTAATTCGGCAAAGATTAGAGTGCTATCTCAGCTCGCAATACCAGCGGAGCTTAAGCATGTCCAGAAACTGGATGGATGCATGGCCGCCTTAAGCCGCTTCATATCCCGACTCAGAGAGAAAGCATTGCCACTCTACAAACTGCTCAAGAAGACCAAGAACTTCCAATGGACAGACGAAGCAACCACGACACTTGAAGAGATTAAGACACTCCTCGCTGGCAACCCAATCTTAGCTGCGCCCGTCATTGGCGAACCAATGCTACTATATATTTCGGCCACCAATTAGGTGGTCAGCGCAGTGCTCGTCGTAGAACAGGAATCCGAGGGTCACAAGTTCCAAGTCCAAAATCCGGTCTATTACGTGTCTGAGGTAGTAACGCCATGCAAATCGTGGTATCCGCACTATCAAAAGATAGCCTATACAGTTTTCATGGCGTCCCAAAAGCTACGACACTACTTCCAAGAATGTTTGGTTATAGTGGCATCAGAGGTCCCCTTGAATGACATAATAAACAACCGGGACGCTACTGGCCGCATCACCAAATGGGCCATCGAGCTCCTTCCTGTCGAAATAACATACAAGCTGTGCCGAGCCATTAAATCCGAGGTGCTGGCTTACTTTTTAGCCGAATGGACCGAGGCCGAGCTACCCAAGGCATACTCATCATACTCGCACTGGACAATGTACTTCGACGGCTCAAAGATGTTGGCCGGATGATACGTCTCCAACGTATCTATAATTTTGATTGTTCCATGCTAATATTTATTAAGTCTTGGATGTTTAATGGGCTTTATGATTCACTTTTATATCATTTTTGGGACTAACCTACTAACCCAAAGGCCCAGTCCAGATTGCTGCTTTTTGCCTGTTTCAGGGTTTTGCCGAAAAAGAATATCAAACGGAGTCCAAACGGAATGAAACCTTCGCGAGAGATATTTTTGGAGAAAATCACGCACACGTAGCTTGAGAACCACGTCAGGGGATCAAGGGCTGGCCCACGAGGGTGGGGGGCGCGCCCCTGCCTCGTGGCCCCCTCGAGCGTCCCCCAGTGCCCTCCTTCTTCCTATATAAGTCTACGTACCCTAGAACCTCCGTGAACAGAGAGAAAACCCTAATTCCACCGCTGTACCTTCTGTTCCCGTGAAGATCCCATCTTGGAGCCTGTTCCGGAGCTCCACCGGAGGGGGATCTATCACGTAGTCCATCATCATCACCATCGCCCTCACCATGAGTTGTGAGTAGTTTACCACAGACCTTTGGGTCCATAGCTAGTATCTAGATGGCTTATTCTCTCTCTTTGGATCTCAATACAAAGTTCTCCTCGGTCTTCAAGGAGATCTATTCAATGTAATCTCTTTTTGTGGTGTGTTTGTCGAGATCCGATGAATTGTGAGTGTATGATCAAGGTTATCTATGAAAGATATTTGGTTCTTCTCTGAACTTTTTATGTGTGCTCATAATATCCTTGCAAGTCTCTTCGAATTATTGGTTTGGTTTGGCCTACTAGATCTAAAGTTCTTGCAATGGGAGAAGTGCTTGGCTTTGGGTTCAATCTTGCGGTGTCCTTTCCCAGTGACAGTAGGGGCAGCAAGGCAAGTATTGTATTGTTGCCATCGAGGATAAAAAGATGGGGTTTATATCATATTGCTTGATTTTATCCCTCTACATCATGTCATCTTGCTTAAGGCGTTACTCTGTTCTTATGAACTCAATACACTAGATGCATGCTGGATAGCAGTCGATATGTGGAGTAATAGTAGTAGATGCAGGCAGGAGTCGGTCTACTTGTCTCGGACATCATGCCTATATACAATGATCATGCCTAGATAGTCTCATAATTATTCGCTTTTCTATCAATTGCTCGATAGTAATTTGTTTACCCGCCGTAGAATATCTCTATCATGAAAGAAGCCACTAGAGAAAACTATGGCCCCCGGGTCAATTCTCAACATATCAATCTACATCTACTTTACTTTTATTGCTTTTATTTTCTGTTCTTATAAACCAAAAATACCAAAAATATAAACTATCATCTCTATCAGATCTCACTTTCGTAAGTGACCGTAAAGGGATTGACAACCCCTTATCGCGTTGGCTGCGGAGTTCTTATTTGTTTGTGCAGGTGCGAGGGACTCGCGCGTGGTCTCCTACTGGATTGATACCTTGGTTCTCAAAAACTGAGGGAAATACTTACGCTACTGTGCTGCATCTCCCTTTCCTATTTGAGGGAATACAACGCAAGCTCAAGAGGTAGCACCGGACTGGGGGCTCGAGTTATCCTCATCTCCCCCATAGGCGACATAGTTCAGTACGTCCTACAAATAGTGTATGCAGACTCAAGCAACGCAGTTGAGTATGAGGCATTACTGCATGGCCTTCGTATGGCCACCTCCCTGGGCGTTCAGCTCCTTGAAGTAAGGGGAGACTCAAATCTGGCAATCTCTCAAGTAAACGGAGAATTCACGCCAAAGACCCCAAGATGGGGGCATACAGGAACACGACCCTTTAAATATCTGCTCAATTCAAAGGCCTGGAATTCCACCAAGTCGCCAGGGACAACAATCAAGCAGCCGACGTCCTTGCTCGCATGGGCGCCAAGCGCGACCCGGTTCCTAAAAACACCTTCCTCGAGCGGCTCTTTATGCCCTTCGTTGAATGGCAGGGTGATGTCCCCGGCGCACTACTTGATGAGCCCACACACAATACCATGCTCAAAAATGAACAAGACAATCTGGTTATCAGTGGCTCCAGACTCGAAGAGACACCCTCCGCACACGAGGTAATGGACGCAATCCTACCGTGGACAGAACCTCTGCTCGCCTACCTCACACAACACCAACCCAGAACCTCTGCTTGCCTATCTGATACGTTCATTTTGCATCATGTTTTCGTACTGTTATTTATGTTGTTTTTATGCATAATAATGCTTTTTGGAGTAATTCTAATGCCTTCTCTCTGATAATATGCAAGGTACACACAAAGAGGGAGAATTCCATTAGCTGGAAATCTGGACCTGGAAAAGCTACGTCAGGCCACCTATTCTGCACTACTCCAAACAAGCTGAAACTTTACGGAGATTTTTTATGGAATATTTGAGGAATATTGGAGCCAATAAGTACCAGAGGGGGCCCACTAGGTGGGCACAATCCACCTGGGCGCGCCAGGAATCCTAGGCGCACCCTGGCGGGTTGTGCTCACCCAGGCCCACCTCCGGTGCCCATCTTCTAGTATATAAGCCATTTTGACCTAGAAAAAAACCCAGGAGAAGACTTTCGGGATGGAGCGCCACCTTCTCGAGGAGGAACTTGGGTAGGAGCACTTTTGCCCTCCGGCGGAGCGATTCTGCGGGGGGAACTTCCCTCCCGGAGGGGGAAATCATCGTCATCATCATCACAACAATTCTCCCATCTTGGGGAGAGCAATCTCCATCAACATCTTCAACAACACTATGTCCTCTCAAACCCTAGTTCATCTCTTGTGTTCAATCTTTGTACCGGAACTATAGATTGGTGCTTGTGGGTGACTAGTAGTGTTGATTACATCTTGTAGTTGATTACTATATAGTTTATTTTATGGAAGACTATATGTTTAGATCCAATATGCTATTTAATACCCCTCTGATCTTGAGCATGATTATCATTTGTGAGTAGTTACTTTTGTTCTTGAGGTCACGTGAGAAATCATGTTGCAAGTAATCATATGCACCTGATATGTGTTCGATATTTTGATAGTATGTATGTTGTGATTCTGTTAGTGGTGTCATGTGAATGTCGACTAAATGACACTTCACCGTATTGGGCCTAAGGGAATGCATTGTGGATTAGTTATTAGATGATGGGTTGCGAGAGTGATAGAAGGTTACACCCTAGTTTATGTGCTATTCTGTAAGAGACCGATTGGATCCAAAAGTTTAATGCCATGGTTAGAATTTATTCTTAATACTTTTCTCGTAGTTGCAGATGCTTGCGAGGGGGTCAATCATAAGTAGGAGTTTTTTTCAAGTAAGAACATAACCTAAGCATCGGTCCACCCACATATCAAATTATCAAAGTAGCGAACACAAATCGAATCAACATGGTGAAAGTGACTAGATGAAATTCCTGTGTACCCTCAAGAACGCTTTGCTTACTATAAGAGACCGTTTTGGCATGTCATTTGCCTCAAAAGGATTGGGCTACCTTGCTGCACTTTTTTTTACTATTATTGTCACTTGCTCGTTACAAATTATCTTGCTACCAAACTACTCTTTTACTTACAATTTCAATACTTGCAGACATTACCTTACTGAAAACCACTTGTCATTTCCTTCTCCTCCTCGTTGGGTTCGACACTCTTACTTATCTAAAGGAGCTACAATTGATCCCCTATACTTGTGGGTCATCAAGGCTATTTTCTCGTGCTGTTGACGGGGAGTGAAGCGCCTTTGGTAAGGAAACATTTATATAGCATGCTGAAATTTATTGTCACTTGTTACTATGGAAAACAATCCTTTGAGGGATTTGTTCGGGGTATCTTCACCTCTACCGGAACCACAATTATCTACCCCTCAACCTACTGCACCTACTGAAAATATTGAATATAAATTCCTTCGGGTATGATAGAACAACTGCTATCTAATCCTTATGCAGGAGACGGAACCAAACATCATGATATGCACTTGATATATGTGGAACAAAGTTGTGGATTGTCTAAGATTGCAGGTTTACCCGGTGATGAAGTGAAGAATAAGGTTTTCCGTTTATCTTTGAACGGAAAATCATTGGCATGGTATAGGCTATGCGATGACATTGGATCTTGGATTGGAATCGATTGAAACTGGAGTTCCACCAAAAAAATTATCCTATGCATCTAGTTCATCCTGATCGAAATTACATATATAATTTTTGGCCTCGTGAACGAGAAAGTATCGCTCTAGCTCGAGGGAGGCTTAAATCAATGTTATATTCATGCGCTAATCAAGAGATGTCAAGAGAAATTATTATCCGGAGTTTTTATGCTCGGCTTTCTCATAATGATCGATCCATGCTTGATACTTCTTGTGCTGGTTCTTTTATGAAGAAGAATATTGAATTCTGATGGGATCTTTTGGAAATAATTAAACCCAACTCTGAAGATTGGAAACTCAAAAAAGGGTAAAGTGTCAAGTAATAAGATTATGTTTAATTGCGTTAAATATTTTATGAATACCGATGCTTTTCAAAAGTTTAGCACTAAATATGGACTTGGCTCTGGGATAGTAGCCTCCTTTTGTGGGTCATTTGCTTCTCATGCTGATCTCCCTAAAGAGAAATGGTTTAAATATCACCCACCTATTAAAGAAGAAACTAGAGAAGCAGTATCAGTCAAAGAGGAAACTATACTTTGTAATGTTGATCCAGTTGTTCCTACTGCTTATATTGAGAAACCACCTTTCTCTGTTAGGATAAAGGAACATACTAAAGTATCAAATGTTGTCAACAAAAGTTATATTAGAACACCTAAACCTGATGAACAAATCAAGGTAGAGCCTAGTGTTGCTATGGTTAAAGATCTCTTGGAAGAAGATATAAATGGCATGTTAGAATTGCCAAACCTGATAAAGAGGATAAACATAGACCTGTTGTTGGCATGTCCATTCTCTCAGTTAAAATAGGAAATCACTGTTATCATGGTTTATGCGACATAGGTGCTAGCGTAAGTGCTATTCCTTACACCTTATATCAAGAAATTATGAACGACGTAGCACCCGCAGAGATAGAAGACATAAATGTTACTATTAAACTTGCCAATAGAGATACTTTTTCGCCAATTGGGATTGTTAGAGATGTTGAAGTCTTGTGTGGGAAAATAAAACACGCTACTGATTTTCTTGTTCTTTGTTCCCCACAAGATGACGTTTGTCCCATTATCTTTTGGTAGACCTTTCTTGCACAACGTTAATGCTAAAATAGATTGTGAGAAACAAAATGTCAGTGTTAGTTTCGGTGATGAGTCTCATGAGTTTAATTTTTCCAAGTTTAGTAGAAAGCTTCATGAAAAAGAATTTCCTAGTAAGGATGAAATAATTGGTCTTGCTTCTATTGCTGTGCCTCCTACTGATCCACTAGAACAATATTTTCTAGACCATGAAAATGATTTACTTATGCATGAAAGAAATGAAATAGATGAGATTTTCTTTGAATAACGTCCTATGCTCAAACACAATTTGCCTATTGAAACTCTAGGAGGCCCTCCTCCACCTAAAGGTGATCATGTGTTTGAACTAAACCAATTACCAGATTGTAATATCCTTACCTTGATGAAAAGAAGATATATCCTGTTATTATTAGAGCTAACCTTTCAAAACATGAAGAAGAAAGATTATTGAAAGTTCTAAGGAAGCACAGAGCTGCTATTGGATATACTCTTGATGATTTAAAGGGCATTAGTCCCACTCTATGTCAGCACAAGATTAATATGGAACCTGATGCTAAACCCGTTGTTGATCACCAATGTCGGTTAAATTCGAAGATGAATGAAGTGGTAAGAACGGAGATATTAAAACTTTTGGAAGAAGGTATAATCTATCCTATAGCTGATAGTAGATGGTTAAGTCCTGTTCATTGTGCTCCTAAGAAAGGAGGTATTTACTATTGTTCCTAATGATAAGAATGAACTTATTCCACAAAGAATTGTTACAGGCTACAGAATAGTAATAGATTTTAGAAAATTAAACAAAGCAACTAAAAAAGATCATTACCCTCTGCCTTTTATTAATCAAATGCTAGAAAGACTATCTAAGCACACACACTTTTGCTTCCTTGATGGATATTCTGTTTTTTCACAAATACTTGTTTCTCAGCCTGATCAAGAAAACACCACTTTCACTTGTCCCTTTGGAACTTATGCTTATAGACGTATGCCTTTTGGTTTATGCAATGCACTTGCTACCTTTCAAAGATGTATGACTGCTATATTCTCTGACTTTTGTGAAAAGATTGTTGAGGTTTTCATGGATGACTTTTCTGCTGATGGGAAGTCTTTTGATGATTGTTTAAGCAATCTTGATCAAGTTTTGCATAGATGCGAGCAAACAAATCTTGTCTTGAATTGGGAGAAGTGTCACTTTATGGTTAATGAAGGTATTGTTTTGGGCCATAAAATTTCTGAAAAAAGGTATTGAAGTGGATAAAGCTAAGGCTGATGCAATTGATGAAATGCCATGTCCTAAAGATATCAAAGGTATTCATAGTTTCTTAGGTCATGCTGGTTTCTATAGGAGATTTATCAAAGACTTTTCTAAAATTTCTAGGCCTCTTACAAATCTTTTGCTAAACGATCTTCCTTTTACTTTTATTTTTGATGATGATTGTTTAGAAGCCTTCGAAACACTCGTGAAAGCCTTAATTTCTGCACCTATTATTCAACCACCTGATTGGAACTTGCCTTTTGAAATTATGTGTGATGCTAGTGATTGTTGGTGATGTTCTAGGACAAATAGTTGATAAGAAACTGAATGTTATTCATTATGCTAGTAAAACTCTAGATAGTGCTCAACAAAATTATGCAACTACTGAAAAAGAATTCCTAACAGTGGTGTTAGCTTGTGACAAATTTAGATCTTACATTGTTGACTCTAAAGTAATTGTTCACACCGATCATGCTGCTATAAAATATCTTATGGAAAATAAAGATGCTAAATCTAGACTTATTCGATGGGTTCTCTTGCTACAAGAATTTGATTTGCATATTACTGATAGAAAAGGAGCTGAGAATCCCGTAGCTGATAACTTGTCTAGGATTGAAAATGTGCTTGATGACCCACTACCTATTGATGATAGTTTTCCTAATTAGCAGTTAGCTGCAATAAATGTTTCTAATAATACTCCTTGGTATGCTGACTATGCTAATTACATTGTTGCTAAATATTTACCACCTAGCTTTACTTACCAACAAAAGAAAAAAATCTTCGATGACTTAAGACATTACTTTTGGGATGACCCACATCTTTATAAAGAAGGAGTAGATGGTATTATTATACGTTGTGTACCTGAGCATGAACAGGGACAAATCCTACGGAAATGTTACTCCGAAGCTTATGGAGGGCATCATGCTGGAGACAGAACTGCTCACAAGGTATTGTAATATGGATTTTATTGGCCTACTCTCTTCAAGGATGCCCGTAAGTTCGTCTTATCTTGTGATGAATGACAAAGAATAGGTAATATCGATAAGCGTCAAGAAATTCCTATGAATTATTCACTTGCTGTTGAACCATTTGACGTTTGGGGATTTGATTACATGGGACCTTTTCCTTCCTCTAATGGGTATACACATATTTTGGTTGCTGTTGATTATGTTACTAAGTGGGTAGAAGCTATTCCAACTAGTAGTGCTGATCACAAGACCTCTATTAAAATGCTTAAGGAAGTTATCTTCCCAAGGTTTGGAGTCCCTAGATATTTAATGACTGATGGTGGTTCACACTTTATTCATGGTGCTTTTCGTAAAATGCTTCCCAAATATGATGTTAACCATAGAATTGCATCACCTTATCATCCTCAGTCTAGTGGTCAAGTTGAACTTAGCAATAGGGAAATAGAACTAATTTTACGAAAGACTGTCAATAGGTCCCGGGAGAATTGGTCTAAGAAATTAGATGATGCACTTTGGGCTTATAGAACAACATATAAAAATCCTATGGGTATGTCTCCTTATAAAATGGTTTATGGGAAAGCTTGTCATTTGCCTCTTGAGTTAGAACATAAAGCATATTGGGCAGTCAAATAACTCAATTATGATTTCAAACTCGCCGGTGAAAAGAGGTTATTTGATATTAGCTCACTAGATGAGTGAAGAACCCAAGCTTATGAAAATGCCAAATTATTTAAAGAAAATGTTAAAAGATGGCATGATAAAAGAATCCAAACGCGTGAGTTCAAAGTCGGAGAATATGTTCTTTTGTACAACTCTCGTTTCAGGTTCTTCGCAGGAAAACTCCCCTCCAAATGGGAAGGACCCTATGTTATGGAGGAGGTTTATCGGTCTGGGGCTATCAAAATAAATAATGCCGAAGGTACTAACCCGAATGTTGTCAATGGGTAACGAATAAAACATTATATCTTAGGTGCGCCATTGATGTTGAAAGTGATATTGTCCAAACGTTGACACCGGAAGAACACATAAAAGAGTCCTTTCGGAACACTCAAGAATTGTGAAAATAAGGAGGTATGTGATACGATAAGTAAACGGACTCCGAAAAATCTACAAAAATATTTTTTGTTAGTTTTGGAATATTTGGGTTGTGCCCACCTGGGGCACGTTCTGAACTCCGTTTTTCTATAGTTTGCTTGTCCCCCAAGATTAAAAAAATCTTTATATACCCCCCGAACCTATTGACCATTGTATCACGGAGAAATCTTGTGTTTTATTTTCCGTGCTATTTCTGTCAGATCCCATCTACCATGGCCGCTTCAAGCTCCTCCAAGGTCAAGTTCTTCAAGAACGTCATCAAGCCATATTTGCGGGAGGTGGTGCAGTACCCTCAAGCCATCCAGATGCATGAGGGGATGCTCCACATCCGCGATGTGAAAGGACCCAAGGGGACAGGAACCGTGGAGGCCAGGCTTGAAGCTATGGAGCAGGAAGTCTTCCGGTGCAAGGGCATGGTGGAGTGTGGACTCAATGCCAATCCCTCATGAATACAGACCTTACCCGTGACCTCAAGGTGGATGGAAAGTCCATGAAGCACATCGTCTTCACCCTCAATGAGCAAATCAACTTCCTCCAAAGCCAGATCTATGATCTTCAAAACCAAGTCTTTTGAATATGAGGTGAGGTTTAAAGGTATGAGTTTGGCTGCCAGTTGCCGGACCCATCAGACTCATTCTTCCTCTTACGATGCTGGACCTCTGTCATGGAAACCCGAGGACGAGATCTCATCTACTTCACCACTACCACCCTCTTCTCCATCACCACAAGAAAATTGATTATCGAGTATGGGCACTCCCCTTGGCTTCCTCCAAGCTTGGGGGAGGTGCCCCGGTATCGTATCATCCCCACTATATTTTGCATTTACTTACTCTAGTTCGATCCATAGTTATCTTTTGCTTTAGATGAATAAAAGTTTAGTTTGATCCTTTCTAGGGGATCGCAACAGTTTTCAAGGGTAAATTATTAAACCCAAATTTGTTGATTCGACACAAGGGGAGCCAAAGAATACTCTTAAGTATTAGCAACTGAGCTGTCAATTCAGCCACACCTGGAAACTTAGTATCTGCAGCAAGATAGTTTAGTAGCACAGTAATATGATAGTGGTGGTAGCAGCGATAAAAGTAAAGATAATGTTTTTTTAGTTTTTGTGATAATAGCAACGGAAAAGTAAATAGCAACTAGCAATATAGGTAAAGCTCGTAAGCATTGGATCGGTGATGGTAAATTACGTTGGATGCAATTCATCATGTAGAAGTTATAACCTAGGGTGACACAGAACTAGCTTCAATTCATCAATGCAATGTAGGCATGTATTCCGAATATACTCATACGTGCTTATGGAAAAGAACTTGCATGACATCTTTTGTCCTACGCTCCCGTGGCAGCGGCGTCCTATTGGAAACTAAGGGATATTAAGGCCTCCTTTTAATAGAGTACCGGACCAAAGCATTAACACATAGTGAATACATGAACTCCTCAAACTATGGTCATCACCGGGAGTGGTCCCGATTATTGTCACTTCGGGGTTGCCGGATCATAACACATAGTAGATGACTATAGACTTGCAAGATAGGATCAAGAACACACATATATTCATGGAAACATAATAGGTTCAGATCTGAAATCATGGCACTCGGGCCCTAGTGACAAGCATTAAGCATAGCAAAGTCATAGCAACATCAATCTCCGAACATAGTGGAAACTAGGGATCAAACCCTAACAAAACTAACTCGATTACATGATAGATCCCATCCAACCCATCACCGTCCAGCAAGCCTACGATGGAATTACTCACGCACGACGGTGAGCATCATGGAATTGGTGATGGAGGAGGGTTGATGATGATGATGATGACGATCTCCACTCCCCAGAGCCCCGAACGGACTCCGGATCATCCCTCCCGAGAGAGATTAGGGCTTGGCGGCGGCTCCGTCTCGTAAAACGCGATAATTCTTTATCGTTGATTTTTTTTCCACGAAACGAAATATATAGGACCTAGGGATACGTCGACGGGGCATCGGGGTGCCCTCGAGGCAGGGTGGCGCGCCTTGGGAAGGGGGCGCGCCCCCACCCTCGAGGACAGCCCATGGGCCCCCCTGTGTGGAACTTCTTGCAGGTATTTTTTATATTTTCTGAAATAAATCTCCGTTGATTTTCAGGCGATTCCGAGAACTTTTTATTTCTGCACAAAAAACAACACCATGGCAATTCTGCTGAAACAGCGTCAGTCCGGGTTACTTCCATTCAAATCATGCAAGTTAGAGTCCAAAACAAGGGCAAAAGTGTTTGGAAAAGTAGATATGTTGGAGACGTATCAACTCCCCCAAGCTTAAACCTTTGCTTGTCCTCAAGCAATTCAGTTGACAAACTGAAAGTGATAAATAAAAACTTTGACAAACTCTGTTTGCTCTTGTTGTTGTAAATATGTAAGCTAGCATTCAGGTTTTCAACAAGATAATGAACTAACCACATTCATAATAACTTTCAGGTCTCAAGACTACTCACATCATTAGCATAATCAACTAGCGAGCAATAATAATAAACCTCGGATGACAACACTTCTAAAAATAATCATGATATGATATAACAGGATGGTATCTCGCTAGCCCTTTCTGAGACCGCAAAACATAAATGCAGAGCACCTTTGAAGATCAAGGACTGACTAGACATTGTAATTCATGGTGAAAGAGATCCAATCATAATCATACTCAATGCAAATTAATAGTAATACATGCAACGACAGAGGTGCTCTCCTACTGGTGCTTTTTGATAAGAGGATGATGACTCTGCATAAAAGTAAATAGGTAGGCCCTTCGCAGAGGGAAGCAGGGATTTGTAGAGGTGCCAAAGCTCGATTTTTAAATAGAGATTGAATAACATTTTGAGCAGTATACTTTCATTGTCAACATAACAACCAAGAATCTCGATATCTCCCATGCTACGCACATTATAGGCGGTTCCCAAACAGAATGGTAAAGTTTATACTCCCCCAACCACCAACAAGCACACTCCACGGCCAGCCGAATCCACGGGTTACCATCCAAACAAGCAACAGACCTGGGGCAGTTTTTTTAATTATTATTATTTTGAGCATGGGACTGGGCATCCCAGTTACCAGCCATTTTCTCGTGAATGATGAGCGGAGTCCACTCATCGTGAGAATAACCCACCTAGCATGGAAGATATAGACAACCCTAGTTGATAAGAGCTGTTCGAGCATACAAAACAGAATTTCATTTGAAGGTTTAGAGTTTGGCACATACAAATTTACTTGGAACGGCAGGTAAATACCGCATATGGGAAGGTATAGTGGACTCATATGGAATAACTTTGGGGTTTATGGAAGTGGATGCACAAGCAGTATTCCCGCTTAGTACAGGTGAAGGCTAGAAAGAGACTGGGAAGCGACCAACTAGAGAGCAACAACGGTCATGAACATGCATTAAAATTAATCAACAATGAATGCAAGCATGAGTAGGATATAAATCACCATGAACATAAATATCGTGAAGGCTATGTTGATTTGTTTCAACAACATGCGTGAACATGTGCCAAGTCAGATCACTTAAATCATTCAGAGGAGGATACCACCCATCATACCACATCACAACCATTTTAATATCTGTTGGCATGCAAGATAGGCCATTATAAACTCTCAGCTAATTAAGCATGGCATAAGCAGCTATGATCTCTAATTGTCATTGCAAACATGTTTCATTCATAACAAGCTGAATCAAGAACGACGAGCAATCATATTTACAAAAACAAGAGGGGTCGAGTTCATACCAGCTTTTCTCATCTCAATTAGTTCATCATATATCATCCTTATTGCCTTTCACTCGCACGACAGAACGGTGTGGAAAATAATAATAGTGCATGTGCATTGGACTAAGCTGGAATCTGCAGACATTTGATACAAGAGAGAAGACAAGGTAATATGGCTCAAGGTTAATTCAACAAAGCATATGAGAGCCACTAAGCATTGTAATCATGGTCTTCTACTCTTATCCCCTAAGGAAAAGAAAAGAAACTCTTTACACGGGAAAGTTCCCAACAAGCAAAACAAGAACGGGAAATCTTTTTGGGTTTTCATTTTTAGTTACTACAACAAGCAAAGAAACTAAACTAGCTAGAAACTACAACTAATATTTTTTTTCTTTTTCTGGGTTTTTCTAGGACACAAGAAAAATACTAAGAAAAAGAAATTGAAACTAAGCATGGATGGTAAAGTGAAAGAGTGTGAGCACCGACAACTAAAATAAGTGTGTAAACATGAGTGTAAGTCGGTGAGAAACACGTACTCCCCCAAGCTTATGCTTTTGGCCTAAGTTGGTCTATGGCCACGGATCGAAGCCACTCCCTCTAGTGTACTGAGATGTGTCCTCTGGATGCCACTGGTTGGCGAGCTCGTCCAGATCCCACCCATAAACAGATTGACGGGACGGATCAAATGGTGGTTCTGGCCAGGCTCTGAAGCTTGTATCTGGCCTTGGTACTTGTAGAAGGCATCTGAGGTAATGAGGTACTTGCCTATGGAAAGATCAAACAGAGATGGTGCAGGCAAGGTAACAATTTCACAGTATATTTCATCAAACCTCAATTTATAAAGTAGCTGCATATTTTTGTCTTTAACAATAAAGTCATTAGCTACCATGCTCTTGTAGTCTAGATAAACAGGGGCAAACATTTTTTCTACCTTCTCATGATGCCTAATAGGTATATTAAAATGTTCAGCAAGGCGAGAAGCAAAGATGCCTCCAAAGACGGGCCCCTTTGAGCGGTTCAGACTCAATCGTTTGGCAACGACGACGCCCAAGCTAAAAGTTGTGTCACGAAATAAGGCATGGCATAAAATGATAATATTAGGGGCACTGAGATTCCCACTATTCCCGCGACCAATTAAACACCTACTAGCAAATAAAGCAAAGTAGCACAGAACAGGGAAGTGTATACTACTCATTCTTGCCCCTGAAACCTGTCTAGTTTCACCTACGGCTATCATATCAATAAACCCTTTGACGTCTTCATGACGTGGTTCATCTAGTCTACCTTCAAAGGGTACTTTGCATATTTCACAAAAATCTAACAGTGATATCTCCTTAACCACATCATATAAGCGAAACTCCACCGTAGGTGGTGTTTTCCTAGAATGAAAATGGAAACTTTGCGTAAAAATATTGGTGAGTAAGAGATACTGCTCTTTTTGGTCGTTGAGGAAGTCGGTGAGGCCTGTATTATTCGCCATCCAATAAAAGTCTTCGTAAATACCAGCGGACATCATGAAATTATTACAAGGCCATTCGCACGGTCGAACTTCCTCCATGCGAGGAAGATGATACTTGGGCTTCTTGTTTTCTTTTTTCTTCTTCTCCTCTGAGCTCATGCTGGAAGAGCCCCTCAATATTCTTTTTAACATTTTCCTTTTATGAAAATTTCTAAAAAAATTAGTAACTCACAAATAAAAGTTAACCAAACTCAACCAGATTGATAACAACAACTCCTATAAGTGCCTAGAGACTATATCATGAATTAGAACTACTTGGGACCAAGAAAATTTGACATGCAAGCTCAAGAACAAGGTTACAATAGCGGCATAAATTTTCAACAAATAAAGCACTAGAACAAAAACTAATTGGACCAATGGAGGACTCACATACCAAGGAACAATCTCCCCAAACAGTTTGGTGAAAGGTGCTTTGAGCAAGGAGATCGAAAATGGCAGCAAAATGAGCTAGAACTCGGGTTTGAGCTGGTTGGGGATTATTCTGGGAGGAAGAAGAAGGGTATGGGTGAAAGGATAAGTGGAGGGGGCCACGTGGGGCCCTCAAGGCAGGGGGCGCGCCCTGTGCCCTCGAGGCCACGTGCTGGCGCCCCTCACTGTGTGTTCAGTGCCATATTTTCTTTAATATTCTAGAAAAAATCATATTTCATTTTCATGGCATTTGGAGAACTTTTATTTTCAAGATATTTTTTATTGCACGGCTAAGTCTGGAAACAGACAAATAATGCTAGTTTTTCCTTTTATTTAACCTAATTGACAAAAAGTAAAGGAGGGTACAGAAGGTTTGTGCTATCTAGATTCACCTATCCCATGTTCATCAAAAGGAATCCATTAACAAGGTTGATCAGGTCTTGTTAATAAACTCTTTCCGAGTAACATGAAACCGGAGAATTTTCGAATAACACTATGTTACCTCAATGGGGATATGTATGTCCCCAACAATAAGGATGTCATATGTCTTCTTGATAGCAGGAATAGGAACTCAAAACCTCCAATAGTGATAGTTGAAGTTTTTCCAATATAATTGATACTATGAACCTGAGGTTGTTTCCTCAGAAAGTGTACCGTATGCTCATTACCATTGACATGAAGTGACATTGCCTTTGTTGCAATCAATAACAGCCCCTGCAGTATTCAAAAAAGGTCTTCCAAGAATAATAGACATACTATCATCCTCGGGAATATCAAGTATAACAAAGTCCGTTAGAATGGTAACATTTGCAACTACAACAGGCACATCCTCACAAATACCGACAGTTATAGCAGTTTATTTATCGGCCATTTGCAAAGATATTTCAGTAGGTGTCAGCTTACTCAAGTCAAGTCTACGATATAAAGAGAGAGGCATAACACTAACACCGGCTCCAAGATCACATAAAGCAGTTTTAACATTGTTTCTCTTAATGGAGCAAGGTATAGTCGATACTCCTGGATCTCCTAATTTCTTAGGCATTCCACCCTCAAAAGTGTAAATGGCAAGCATGGTAGAGATTTCTACATCAGGTATCTTTCTTTTGTTGGTAATAATATCTTTCATATACTTAGCATAAGGATTTTTTTAAGCACATCAGTCAAACACATATGAGAAAAGATAGGTCTAATAATTTCAGCAAAACGCTCAAAATCCTCATCATCCTTTTTCTTGGATGGTTTTGAAGGAAAAGGAATGGGTTTCTGAACCCAGGGTTCTCTTTCCCTACCGTGCTTCCTAGCAACGAAGTCTCTCTTATCATAACGTTGATTCTTTGATTGTGGGTTATCAAGATCAACAGCAGGTTCAATCTCTACATCATTATCATTGCTAGGTTGAGAATCAACATGAACATCATAATTAATATTATCACTAGGCTCATGTTCATTACCAGATTGTGTCTCAGCATCGGAAACAGATATATCATTGGGATTCTCGGGTGGGTGAGCTACAGGTTCACTAGAAGCATGCAAATTTCTATCATTTTTCTTTTTCTTCTTCTTAGAAGAACTAGGTGCATCTAAATTAGCTCTCAGAGAATCTTGCTCAATTCTCTTAGGGTGGCCTTCAGGATACAGAGGTTCCTGAGTCATTCTACCACCTCTAGTCACAACTCTAATGGCATTATCATTATTTTACTATTTAATACATTGAGCAAATCATTTTGAGCCTTAAGTACTTGTTCTACTTGAGTGGTGACCATGGAAGCATGTATACTAATAAGTTTCAGTTCATCTTTAGCACTAGACAGATAATCACTCAAGCGTTCAATCATATAGGCATTGTGTTGTAGTTGTCTACCAACATAAGCATTGAAGTTTTCTTGTTTCACAATAAAATTGTCAAACTCATCTAAACATTGGCTAGCAGACTTATGACGAGGAATATCACCTTCATCAAATCTATAAAGAGAATTTACCTTTACTACCTGTGTCGGGTTATTAAGACCATGTATTTCTTCAATAGGCGGTAAATTCTTAACCTCTTCAGCTTTAATACCTTTTTCTTTCATAGATTTCTTTGCTTCTTGCATGTCTTCAGGACTGAAAAATAGAACACCTCTCTTCTTCGGAGTTGCCTTAGGGGCTGGTTCAGGAAGTGTCCAATTATTTTCATTGGCTAGCATATTATTCAATAGTAATTCAGCTTGTTCTACAGTTCTTTCCCTGAAAACACAGCCAGCAGAACTATCCAGGTGGTCTCTAGAAGCATCGGTTTGTCCACTATAAAAGACATCAAGTATATCATGAATCTCAAGAGGATGATCAGGCAAAGCATTAAGTAACTGGAGAAGCCTCCCCAAGCTTGTGGGAGACTCTCTTCTTCAGTTTGAGCAAAGTTATATATTTCCCGTAAGGCAGCTTGTTTCTTATGAGCAGGAAAATATTTAATAGAAAAGTAATACATCATATCCTGGGGACTACGCACACAACCAGGATCAAGAGAATTAAACTAGGTCTTAGCATCACCCTTTAACGAGAACGGAAACAACTTAAGGATATAGTAATAGCGAATCTTTTCATCATTGGTAAATAGGGTAGCTATATCATTCAACTTGGTAAGATGTGCCACAACAGTTTCAGACTCATAGCCATGGAAAGGATCAGATTCAACCAAACTAATTAACTCAGGATCAATAGAGAATTCATAATCCTTATCAGTGACACAAATAGGTGATGTAGCAAATCAGGGTCATGTTTCATTCTAGCATTCAAGGACTTTTCTTTCAGCTTAGCTAATAACTTCTTAAGATTAAATCTATCATTCAAGCAAGAAAGTCTCTAGTAGTTTCTTCATCCATAACATAACCCTCAAGCACAATAGGCAATTCATATCTAATGGGAGTAGTTTCATCATCACTTTCATAAATATCATCAACATTTGCACTCTCCCTGACCTTAGCAATTTGTTCATCTAGAAATTCACCTAGTGGCACAGTATCACGCATAGAGGTAGTTTCATCATACATAGCAGAAGTAGCATCATCAAGAACATACGACATATCAGATTCAATAGCAGGAGTAGGTGTCGCAGGTTTACTCATGACAGAAGGAGAATCAAGTGCAGAGCTAGATGGCGGTTCGTTACCTCCCCTCGTAGTTGAGGGTAAGATCTTGGTTTTTGAGTCCTTCAAATTCTTCATAGTGATAAGTAGATATAGATCCCAAGTAACTTAAAGAATAGAGCTATGCTCCCCGGCAACGGTGCGAGAAAATAGTCTTGATAACCCACAAGTATAGGGGATCGCAAAAGTTTTCGAGGGTAAAGTATTAAACCCAAATTTGTTGATTCGACACAAGGGGATCCAAAGAATACTCTTAAGTATTAGCAACTGAGCTGTCAATTCAGCCACACGTGGAAATTAGTATCTGCAGCAAGATAGTTTAGTAGCACAGTAATATGATAGTGGTGGTAGCAGGGATAAAAGTGAAGATAATGTTTTTGTAGTTTTTGTGATAATTGCAACGGAAAAGTAAATAGCAATTAGCAATATAGGTAAAGCTGTAGGCATTGGATCGGTGATGGGAAATTACGTTGGATGCAATTCATCATGTAGAAGTTATAACCTAGGGTGACACAAAACTAGCTCCAGTTCATCAATGCAATGTAGGCATGTATTCCGAATACAGTCATACGTGCTTATGGAAAAGAACTTGCATGACATCTTTTGTCCTACCCTCCCGTGGCATCGGGGTCCTATTGGAAATAAGGGATATTAAGGCCTCCTTTTAATAGAGTACCGGACCAAAGCATTAACACATAGTGAATACATGAACTCCTCAAACTATGATCATCACCGGGAGTGGTCTTGATTATTGTCACTTCGGGGTTGTCGGATCATAACACATAGTAGGTGACTATAGACTTGCAAGATAGGATCAAGAACACACATATATTCATGGAAACATAATAGGTTCAGATCTGAAATCATGGCACTCGGGCCCTAGTGACAAGCATTAAGCATAGCTAAGTCATAGCAACATCAATCTCAGAACATAGTAGATACTAGGGATCAAACCCTAACAAAACTAACTCGATTACATGATAGATCCCATCCAACCCATCACCGTCCAGCAAGCCTATGATGGAATTACTCACACACGACAGTGAGCATCATGGAATTGGTGCTGGAGGAAGGTTGATGATGACGATGGCGATGATCTCCACTCTCCGGAGCCCCGAACGGACTCCAGATCAGCTCTCCCGAGAGAGATCAGGGCTTGGCGGCGGCTCCGTCTCATAAAACGTGATAATTCTTTCTCCTTGATTTTTTTCCCCATGAAACGGAATATATAGGACCTGGGGATACGTCGACGGGGCATCGGGGTGCCCTCGAGGCAGGGGGCGCGCCCTGGGAATGGGGGCGCGCGCCCCACCCTCGAGGACATCCCGTGGGCCCCCCTTGCGTGGAACTTCTTGCAGGTATTTTTTATATTTTCTGAAATAAATCTCCGTTGATTTTTAGGCGATTCCGAGAACTTTTTATTTCTGCACAAAACAACACCATGGTAGTTCTGCTGAAAACATCGTCAGTTCGGGTTAGTTCCGTTCAAATCATGCAAGTTAGAGTCCAAAACAAGGGCAAAAGTGTTTGGAAAAGTAGATACGTTGGAGACATATCAGACCCATCAGAGTCATTCTTCCTCTTACGATGGTGGACCTCTGTCATGGAAACCCGAGGACGAAATCTCATCTACTTCATCACTACCACCCTCTTCTTCATCACCACAAGAATATTGAGTATCAAGTATGGGCACTCCCCTTGGCTTCCTCCAAGCTTGGGGGAGGTGCCCCGGTATCGTATCATCCCACTATCTTTTGCCTTTACTTATTCTAGTTCGATCCACATTTATCCTTTGCTTTAGATGAATAAAAGTTTAGTTCGATCCTTTCTTCTCGAGAGTTTGCTTAGTGATCTATCATTGTAATCGTGTGCGAGATATATAATAAAGTTTAGTTTATTTTTTTGCTTTCTTTACTTTCATGTTGTAATAAAAATAAAGGAAATAAATTAAAAGTATTATATGATACTCTTATGGTAAGTGATAACACCACATAAGGAAAAGTATAAGTAGGAAATTTTATTAGAGATTGACAAACATATCACTGGTCAATGATGCAACTCATGAAAGAATTAATAAGGGAAGAGAAGATTCACATATAAATACACTATCCTAGAAATCTTTTGTGATTGTGAGCCCCCATCAAAATATTATATGCCAAAATTGTTGACGTTGGACAAGGAAGACAAATGGAGGAAATGAGCTGGAGGCTGGGATCTCCTGCTGAAACTGGGCTGCTCTCCTTCTTCTTTTATTTCCCAAAACAGAAAAATCAAAGAAGAAAAAGGAGGAGAAAGGAAGGTAGAGATAGAATTTGGGCAAGCGGCTATTTTTCTCGGGCATCATAAAATGAGCACGGTCCGAGAAAAATAGAAAAGGCAAGATCGAAAGAAATAATTCAAACATATTTGAATTTAATCAAATGGGTTTGAACTAAGACTTGATTATAGAAGTGTAAAAAAATGTTCGAATTTTCGGAGGAACCTCGAAACAACGGAAAAGAATTATTGGCAAGGTTTTTGAAGGAGAAACTCGAAGTAGGAAAAGCATGGGGAAAAATTATGCACGTGTGTTGGTTAATTCCAAACAAATGGAATATTATTATATAGCTCCCTAATAATGGGAGGATATGTTTTAAAGAGAAGACACTTCCCTCGATTTAAATGGACCGAAGGTCCACACGATTTATTTAAGTTGAGATGCAAAGATAAATATGACATGATGGGATGATGACATGATGCAATGCAAAAATAAATAACACAAGCACAAAAGAAACACACGGGAGAAACCCGGAACATCTGGAATCTTCTGGAATCTTCTAGGACGTCGGTCTTCGGGCGTCACAACTCTCCCACACTAACAGAGGATCTCGACCCGAGATCCTAGAGATAGCACCGGGTAGCAACGAAAAAAAGAAGAGGTAAAACAAAGTTGTTTCTTTGACAGACGAGTGAAACCACGAACCTTGAGAGGTTGAACAATCTTGAAGGAAGGAATACAACGGAGATGAACGAAGTTAAGAGCACTTCGGTAAAAGGAGGAACAAGGAACATTACAAGAACCTTGTAGGTTAGAAGACATGAAACAAGAGCTTAGGAACCAAAAGAATATGAAACTGCAATGGTATAGCCAAGGAATAAGAATGATAGAATTTGGACAGCACTCCGACTGAAAATGGAAGGAATAAACAAGAACTTGAGGAGATGGGAAGATACTTGATGAAAACAACAACATATTGCCTCCGAAACAATTGAAAGAATGGCACAAGGGGTAAGAAGGATTCAGACAGCACTCCGGTTGAAAAGAGAGGCAAAACTAGATAGATGACGGAACTTGAATGAAGAATACAACACTCCGGTTAAATGGACTAGAAAAGAAAAGAACATGATCTCGATAAAACGAGATGATGGTTTGGAGAGAGCAACATAACAATGCCTCCGGAATGAAAGAATAGAATATAGATTGTTGGAAAGAAAAGAACGGAGAAGAAAAAGACAACTTCTCTCAATATTGAATTTGAAAGAGCATCCTTACGAAGAAGGGTTGAAAGGAGTTGTTGGAATTCAACAACGAGAGAATAAGCTCGCTGTGGGCTTATTGAAAACATCTCAAAATTATGAGGTGACAACCGGCCACTAACGGAAATGTTTGATTGGATTGAGATCAACAAGGAGATGAAAAACTTATTTCACCGGAATGATAAATGAAGAACTTGGGTCATTTATAAGCACCACAATAGCAAAATCCTTAGGGAAAAGCTTTAGGTGAAATACAACCCAAGATGACTCCAAGAGATAAAAATGAGGGGTTGAAAAGGATCTCCTGAACCAAGAAAATGATGGGTTTAAATATCCTATTCTTGATACTCGTGAATCATGAAACATGAAGGAATTGTCAAGAATGACATAACACCACCTCAAAAGATAAGGAAGCAAGAATTGCACTTGGAAAGCATGATGAAGAATGCTTGAGCTCCAACAAGAATCTTGATGAAGACTTCGAGGATGAATTAAAACATGATGAACCACCATGAGATTCCGGTAATGAAAGCATGAGAATTGAAAGATGAAAAGAATAAGATTCAAGGCCCGCGGTGAATTAGATGGAGCTTTGAAATGATATAATTAAATAACTATGAACTCCGGAAAACAAGATGAACAACTTAGAACCGAGAATATGGTATGATGAACAAGCTCCAAACAAAAGAATTAAATCACCTTGAAGGAATAAGAATAAGAATTATGTCATGCATCTCCTTCACCAATTAAATTGATGACAACCAAGGATTTGGCATACTACTTATTCTCGTTGGAAAGGATTGAAGAGATATAGCCAAACTTGAGAATAATCTTGAACGACTCACCGGTAGGATTATGAAAAGAACAAATGAATTAATACGATAACAACGGAAGAGTAATCTTGAAAGAACCACCGTAAAAATATGGAGACGAATGAAGAGACATCAATGAAGAATATTTGGAGGACGAAGTTGAAAACTGAGAGCGAAGAAATATTCTGAAATGATGGCCTTCGGAGGATCACAATGGAAAAGAATTCATGAAAAATCTTGAGAGAACGGGCCAAGATTTAAGAGAAACACTTCTCCGGTCTCCAAATGGTGAGAATGAAGACGAGAATGGCATGAAGAATTTCGAGATACTCCGGACGAATGATAAGAGGAAGGTGGAGCTAAAGATGGAAATAATTGAAAACAAGCTTGGAGAAAGCATGTGACTGATGGAAATCATTCTTACGTCACACTTTGAAAAGAATTTGAGTATAACTCCGGAAAAGAAGAGTCAGGTAAGATCCTGGGAAAGGCCTGTGGGTTAGGGCCCACTCAAAAGAATTCACCGTTGGAAAAGATTGCTTGAGAGATATTGCACCGGTTGAATTAAATGGCTTGAATAAGATGACAATCCTCAAAAATAGTTTGAACGGATTAAGAATGGAATTATGAATCTTCAGCACACCGGATATGAATAGCAAGAGGAGAATGATTAATTGGTACACCGGAATAAGAAAACATTGTGAAATGAGGAAAAGGATAAGATCAACACCGAATTCTTGAATTACATCCACCGGCAGAATTTAGAGAACAAAAGAATGATGAACTTGAAGCTCTTGAGCATCTTCACGATAAATCACCGGATAATGAAGTTGAACGAAAAGAATGAAGAAACATCACATTAATAAAATGGATATTTCATTTGAGAATTTCTTGCTCCGAGAAGAAGAAGGGTGGGAGGGTGGGGAAAACAAAGACAACTTGGGATGAATGAAACAAACAAATCATCAGATTTTTGAACGGCATCTATATGGAATAACTTGAAGAGAAGGCACACCGGTTGAAAAGAAATAACATGAAAATCTTGATTGCTCAAGAAGGACTAGCACTCCCATAGAAATATGAGAATACCGATTAGGAAAGGTATGGAATCAACATTTGACATCGAAGCAACTCGAATACCAGAATCAAAACAAAAACAAAGGGTAGATATGTTTATGAAGAAGATTATGTTGCAACATATCTATCCAAACAGAGAATTGAACGAATGAATTCCGTAGGTACATCAACTTGACGAGAAGCCACTTGAGAGAACAAAAGGTAAATAAAAAGGAACAAGGATCAGATAGAACAAATACAAGATAGAAGCTTCGTCCCACATATTCGTGCTGAAAGCTCATGGAACGTGTTACAAAAGGGTTTTGCAATCCCCAGATCAGCATAGCCAATGACCCTTTAAGATGGAACTCCCGATCGGAACAAGCCCATAAAACCACTTCACTCAATGTAGAACCCCAAACTTCATATCATGCATCCGTTGGAAGAATGCCTAGAACTACTGGATGAACCCACCTATTAATTTCCGAAAGTTTCCAGTTATGCAATTAGGTGTTGGGGATACAGGGGAAGCACCGCGCACTCAACTTTAATCCTACATCCAGCTGTATCCATCCTTCAACACATAACCAGTTGTTCTCGGAAACCGTTTACCTCGGACCTTCGAAACGCATCTACTATACAAGCTATGGCAATACTCCCGAACTACCTCCCTAGTACTGGGTGATGTCGGGGTTATATTGCCACTAACCGATAGGAGAGTTTTCGATGTCGGCCCCCTTAAGTATTCTAGAACTGCCGCGATGGATTTGTGACGACAACACCTCGGAGCTCATCTCCCCGGGACACTGCCACAACCCCTAATGACAGGAGGCATCGAGAACAATGTTGAGTCCTCACCAGAGTGAAAAGAGATGAGAAGCAAAAGAAATCCTACTCTCCGATATATATATAGGACTCAAAACATTTTCAAGTGTGTGCCTAGACTCAACCGTCAACGATTCGATCAATCAGTGGGGGCTTCTAGGTCGGAGAAGGCTCTGATACCAACTTGTAATGCCCAGGATGGGACTATACCTCCTACGCGTCGAGGCACGACTTAAAGGTATAAGCCCATCCTAGAATGATCTCAAGTTTGGTATCTTTGCACGACTCATGTAAAAGAGGGATTAAAATGCAAAAGGAGATAGTTGGCTTACACTCGCCACCTCACACAATACATTACATAAGCAAAACATCATTCAAAACATCACAACCCGACTACGGGTGAAGATCCAAAAGAAAGATACCAAAACAACATAAAGCCACAGGTCAGGATCGAATCCTAGTAGAAACCACTACTGATCATCGAAACGTCACAAGCATACGACCACTCTCTTCATCGAGCTCCCAGTGAAGCTCTGAACCAGCTCCTGCTTCATTCTCGGCTGAACCTGCATCTGGTGTTGTAGTAACTGTGAGCCACCAGGACTCAGCAATCCCATAACCATGGGTAGGAAGAGGTAAAGTGGTGAGGTTGCAGCAGCGGCTAAGCATAATATGGTGGCTAGCTTACGAGTACCAGAATAAGATGAGCATCTACGCAAACGGTCGCAAAAGTAGTGATCGCTAAAGATCCTGAACTACATACGATCAATCATAACCCCACCGTGTTCTCTTCTCAAAGTGAAAAGAGACAGTCACGGTTACTCACACAGTTGTGTGTTTTACTTCGGATCCTCTGTCAAGTTTTCTACAACCGGACATTAACAAATTCCAATCTGCCACATAACCGCGGGCACGGCTTTCGAAAGATCATAACCCTGCAGGGGTGTCCCAACTTAGCCCATCACAAGCTCTCACGATTAGCTGAAGTGATAAATATAATATCATCACTCCTTATCTTAGGGAAAACCGATCAGGCTCGGCATCCCGGTAGCACAAGACATTTCGACAATGGTAAAACAAGTCCAGCAAGACCTCCCGGTGTGTCGACACCCTGATAGTAGCCGCGCGTATCTCGTCACAGGCCACGACCGGATGGGTGATCCTACAGGTTATACCAGATACCTCGGGTTTCCCCAAGGCGGCCCCGCAGTCTCCCCGTTTGGGACCAACACCATCAGCACTGGGCCCCCTGTTATGTAGAATTAAGAACCTGGGGACATGACCACCTATGCAATTAATTAATTATTAAGTTGTTATTATGAGCAAATTAAAACCAATGTTGGGCCTTGCTGGAGGAGTTTTATTCAAAGTCGAACTGTCAAGGGGTCCCCATCCACCCATCGTGTAAGGAACGCAAAATCAAGGAACATAATGTCGGTTTATCGGCGCCTAAGGTGGCATGAGTGGAACAAAACACCGAGCAAAAGGCCAAGCCTTCCACCCATGCCCAGTATATAGGTGTGTTAATAATAATTATAGATATTGTGATATATCCAACAACAAGTTCCCTCCTGGAACGGACTTCATCTTCACCTGCAACTAACAACGCTATAAGAGGGGCTGAGCAAGCGGGTAACATAGCCAAACAGTGGTTTTGCTAGGAAGGTGTCAAGGTTAGATGTTTCATGGCAACAAGGAGAGGGCTGACATAAAAATGGGTAGCGCGACATGTAACGATAGCATCGAGACAACTAAGCATGGCAATGGTAGTAAAGGTATCCAAGGGTATGATCATCTTGCCTGGGATTCCACAAGGGAGAAGAACGGATCCAACAAGTAGACGGAGCAACACAGTCGAGCGAAACCTCACAACTCCGGAACGAAATCGAAGCTAACAAGAGAAGCAACCGGAAAGAAGCAAAACAACACGGTAAACACACAAGCATAAACAAGGCATACGATGCACATCCAAGTATGATGCATGTCCGGTTTAAATATGCATGGCATGGCAAAGTGCACAAACAACACTACAATTTAAGTGGAGCTCGATATGCATCGAGTTGCATATTGACGAAACACCACATTTTAATTATTTAGTTGACTCTCGTTTATTTACAAGACAAGATTAAATGTTTTTTAACATGGCAAGAGGTGAAGCATAAAGAAACTACACTATTTAGGCATTTTAAATGAGGCTGGAAAATAACAACAACATATCCGGAAAATCCCCATGAGCATGTTTAGTAATTATAAGCAAACAACAATTCACACATTTTATTATTGTTAACATGATGCGGATGACATGATCAGGTTTTATGCAATTTTATTAGAAGGTGAACAAGAAGATGATAAGGAGTATATGTCACCGTGGTGGAAGGAAAGGGTGCCACGACAACGATCCGAAAATGATGCAACGCAACATCTCGGTTCCGGTAACTCGTTGAGAGTCCGGTGCAAAAGGAAAGATGGTGTGAGCGAGTCGAACGAGATGAAAGGTGGGGCGATCCCGTTACCGGGTTCCCATGAGTCGGCGACGAGGCAACCGAGGAGCACGACAAAAGATGGAACGGGCACGATGCACAAAAGGGTAACATCTCATACAACACGAGCATCACACGGGTCATCGTCTCGGGGTTATACCTTCGGAACATTCGTTTTCGGAGCGGCTCGAGATTGTAGAGGAAGGAGTCGTTCTCGGGAGTCGGGGTACACGTTCGTAGAGGGAAGTAGTCGTTCACGTTGGCGACGGTAGTTGTTCACGTATGTAGATGAACTTGATGGTCATCTTGTAGCCGTTCGGGTCGTCGTGGTACTTGGTCGTGGTACTTGTCGAAACCCGCATCGGATGTAGTCGTTCCCGTGCGTCGAGGTACTTGTCACGTCGTGGAACTTGCGTTTCTCCTTGTAGTCATACACGGTTCTTGCGTAGAGGTACTTGGCTCAGCGATAAACTTGACAAAAAATCTGCTGGACCAAAACAAAACACGAAGCCGACGGACGAAGCACAGTAGCAGCAGGTCTAGCGCGCCGGTGGAGGGACCGCTCGAGGCCGCAGCAGAAGATGGCCGAGTCGGGCGACGGGGTACTTGGCCAGCAGCATGGCGACGAGGTGCTGGAGGAGACGAGGTGGAGCCGCGCTTGGCGAGGTGGCTGCAGGAGGGCTGCACGGCGCTGCGGCACTGGAAAACAAGATGGGCGGCAGGCTGCTGCCTTGGCCGAAGGAGGACGGGGCGCGGCCTTGCGCACTGGACGAGGCGCGGCTCGCGGGGCTGCGGCCCTCCTGGCATCACAGAATTGGAGGGACGCGGAGAAAGCTGAGGGACGGCGCGCAGCCGACGGAGAAGAGGCCCTTCGGTGGCCTTGGGGACGGAGGGACGAGCGAGGCGCTGGCCTTGCTGGATCGATGTCGAAGGGGAGGCGATGTCGCGGTACTTGGCGCGGAGGGTGCGGTCGCGCACTGGAGAGGAGGGAGCAGCACGGGCTCGCGATGGAGGGAAGGGCGCAGAGGCGCGGCTGGGGAGGAGGCAGGACCGGCTCGCGGGGCGACGGGGAGGCGCACGCCGCGGCTGAGGCGCGCCGGGGCTTCGATCGGGGGAAGGGGCGAGGCAGAGGAGGGAATCGGGCAGAGGTGCGGGGTGCAATGGGGTTCGGGCGTCGAAAGGAGGAGGCGGCGGACGAAGGGAAAGGTGCGGCGCTCGATGGGAGAGGGAGGAGCGAGTGCGTCGGGCTAGGGTTGGAGGAGTGGGCCTTGAGGTCTAGATGGGCCGCGGGGAGGGAATGGGCTGCTGGAGGCCTGGCGGCTGGGATCTCCTGCTGAAACTGGGCTGCTCTCCTTCTTCTTTTATTTCCCAAAACAGAAAAATCAAAGAAGAAAAAGGAGGAGAAAGGAAGGTAGAGATAGAATTTGGGCAAGCGGCTATTTTTCTCGGGCATCATAAAATGAGCACGGTCCGAGAAAAATAGAAAAGGCAAGATCGAAAGAAATAATTCAAACATATTTGAATTTAATCAAATGGGTTTGAACTAAGACTTGATTATAGAAGTGTCCAAAAATGTTCGAATTTTCGGAGGAACCTCGAAACAACGGAAAAGAATTATTGGCAAGGTTTTTGAAGGAGAAACTCGAAGTAGGAAAAGCATGGGGAAAAATTATGCACGTGTGTTGGTTAATTCCAAACAAATGGAATATTATTATATAGCTCCCTAATAATGGGAGGATATGTTTTAAAGAGAAGACACTTCCCTCGATTTAAATGGACCGAAGGTCCACACGATTTATTTAAGTTGAGATGCAAAGATAAATATGACATGATGGCATGATGACATGATGCAATGCAAAAATAAATAACACAAGCACAAAAGAAACACACGGGAGAAACCCAGAACATCTGGAATCTTCTGGAATCTTCTGGGACGACGGTCTTCGGGCGTCACAAAAATATTATATGCCAAAATTGTTGACGTTGGACAAGGAAGACAACGTAATGATTTATGTTTGTTCATATTCACATAGAAGTTATATTGTCTTAGATCCTTCAACATATGGTGCTTGCCCCCTGTCTTTGCTAGCCAAAAATTCCGCACTAAGTAGAGATACTACTTGTGCATCAAAAAAACCTTAACCCAAATCTTATTTTCAAGAGTCCACCGTACCTACCTAGGGATTGAGCAAGATCCCTCAAGTAAGTTGTCATCGGTGCAATAAGTCAATAAAAATTGCTTCTAAAAGTGTGAGATCATTTAGTGTAAGCGAAAATTGAGCGTTGTACGAACTTGTGATGGTGAAGAATAAAAGCGAGAGACTGCATAATAAAGGTCACTATCACAAGGGGCAATTCAACGTGCGTTCTTCTTCACCACGGGGTTGAGCATACAAACAAATAAGCGCATGTCAACCTCTGCTTCCCTTTGCGAAGGGCCTATCTTTTACTTTTATGTATTTAATTTTATGCAAGAGTGAAAGTTTCTTATCTCTACTCCTTTTTATTTTCTCCTTTGGCAAGCATTATGTGCTGAGGAAAGATCTAGGCACATATGTCCAGTTGAATATGGGTGGCATGAGTTATTATTGTTGACATCACCCTTGACGTGAATACATTGGGAGGCAAAACTATAAGCCCCTATCTTTCTATGTGTCCGGTTGAAACATTTTTCTCATGTGTATGCGGTGAGTGTTAGCAATCATAGAAGACTATATGATGATTGAGTATGTGGACTTGCCTAAAGGCTCCGATACGTGACCCTTCCTGAAAAGATGATGAATAGTAGTTGCAAAGTTGACTGAGAACATAGTTTGTTGGTTTCTAATAGAGTTTATGATTTATACTTCAATTGTGTGATGAATTGTCACTAATTCATGAGAAGTTTATGATAAAAGTTCTATGACAAAAGTCTTATGTTTAAGTTTGTTGCTGTTATAATAATCAAAATGATGCTTCTATGTCTGTATTATGTTTCTATCGACACCTCTCTCTCTAAGCATGTGGACATGGTTTTCAATTTCGGTTTTCGCTTGAGGACAAGCGAGGTCTAAGCTTGGGGGAGTTGATACCTCCATTTTGTATCATGTTTTCCTACTGTTATTTATGATGTTTTTATGCATAATAATGCTTTTTGGAGAAATTCTAATGCCTTTTCTCTCATAATTTGCAAGGTACACACAAAGAGGGAGAATTCCGGCAGCTGGAAATCTGGACCTGGAAAAGCTACATCAGGCCACCTATTTTGCACAAATCCAAACAAGCTGAAACTATACATAGATTTTTTATGGAATATTTGAGGAATATTGGAGCCAATAAGTACCAGAGGGGGCCCACCAGGTGGGCACAACTCACCTGGGCGCGCCAGGGAGCCCAGGCGCGCCCTGGTGGGTTGTCCTTACCCAGGCCCACCTCCGGTGCCCATCTTCTGGTATATAGGTCATTTTGACCTAGAAAAATCTCTGAGGACTTTCGGGACGGAGCACCGCCGTCTCGAGGCGGAACTTGGGCAGGAGCACTTTTGCCCTCCGGCAGAGCGATTCCGCCGGGGGAACTTCCCTCCCGGAGGGGGAAATCATCGTCATCATCATCACCAACAACTCTCCCATCTTGGGGAGGGCAATCTCCATCAACATCTTCAACAACACCATCTCCTCTCAAACCCTAGTTCATCTCTTGTGTTCAATCTTTGTACTGGAACTATAGATTGGTGCTTGTGGGTGACTAGTAGTGTTGATTACAACTTGTAGTTGATTACTATATGGTTTATTTGGTGGAAGATTATATGTTCAGATCAAATATGCTATTTAATACCCCTCTGATCTTGAACGTGCATAGTTACTTTTGTTCCTGAGGTCACGGGAGAAATCATGTTGCAAGTAATCATGTGAACTTGATATGTGTTCGATATTTTGATACTATGTATGTTGTGATTCCCTTAGTGGTGTCATGTGAACGTCGACTACATGACACTTCACCATATTTGGGCCTAAGGGAATGCATTGTGGAGTAGTTATTAGATTATGGGTTGCGAGAGTGATAGAATCTTAAACCCTAGTTTATGCGCTATTCCGTAAGGGACCGATTGGATCCAAAAGTTTAACGCTATGGTCAGAATTTATTCTTAATACTTTTCTGGTAGTTGCGGATGCTTGCGAGGGTGTTAATCATAAGTAAGAGGTTTGTTCAAGTTAGAAAACCACCTAAGCACCGGTCCACCCACATATCAAATTATCAAAGTAGCGAACACAAATTGAATCAACATGGTGAAAGTGCCTAGATGAAATTCCCATGTACCCTCAAGAACGCTTTGCTTACTATAAGAGACCGTTTTGGTCCGTCCTTTGCCTCAAAAGGATTGGGCTACCTTTTCGCACTTTTGTTGCTATTATTGTTACTTGTTTGTTACAAAATATCTTGCTACCAAACTACTATGTTACTTACAATTTCAGCACTTGCAGACATTACCTTGCTAAAAATCACTTGTCATTTCCTTCTGCTCCTCGTTGGGTTCGACACTCTTATTTATCGAAAAGAGCTAGAATTGATCCCCAATACTTGTGAGTCATCACTACCTCAGACAAAACAACTTCCGGAGGACCAAACCGAAGCTCGGCACATAGTCCGCCGCTCTAAAGGATACAAGGTCCACGAAGGTGAACTCTATAATAAGAGTACCACAGGAATACTACAACGGTGCATCTCCGAAGAAGAGGGGCATCAACTTGTGGCAGAGATACATGCAAGCATGGGCGGACACCATGCGGCAGCTCACGCTTTGGTAAGCAATGCTTTTCGAGCAGGTTTCTTTTGGCCTTCTGCCCACTGCTACCTCTTGAGCTTGCGTTGGTTTTTCCCTAGAAGAGGAAAGGGTGATGCAGCAGAGTAGAGTAAGTATTTCCCTCATTATGAGAACCAAGGTATCAATCCAGTAGGAGATTATGCACAAATCGCCAAATACCTGCACAAACAATCAAACAAATTGCACCCAATGCTATAAAGGGGTTGTCAATCCCTTCACAGTTATTTGCAAAAGTGAGATCTGATAGAGATAGATGAACTGGTAAAGTAAATATTTTTGGGTTTTTGGTTTATAAATTGAAAAGTAAAAGATTGCAAAATAGTAGATCTTAAACTTATAAGATGTAAAATAGACCCGGGAACCATAGGTTTCACTAGAGGCTTCTCTTGTGATAGCAAATATTACGTTGGGTGAACAAATTACTATTAAGCAATTGATAGAAGAGCGAATAATTATGACGACATATATGGCAGTGATCATGAATATAGGCATCACGTCCATATCAAGTAGACCGACTCTTGCCTCCATCTACTACTATTACTCGACACATCGACCGAAATGATTCTGCATCTACAGTATTAAGTTCATAAGAATAGAGTAACGCATTAAGCAAGAGGACATGATGTAGCAGAATTAAATCAAGCAATCTGATGAAAACCCCATCTTGTTATCCTCGATGGCAACAATACAATACGTGTCATGTCCTTTTTTTCACTTGGATTGAGCACCGCAAGATTGAACCCAAAGCAAAGCACTTCTCCCATTGCAAGAAAAACCAATCTAGTTGGCCAAACCAAACCGATAGTTCGAGGAGAAACACTAAGATATTAAATCACGCATATAAGAATTCAGAAGAAACTCAAATATTATTCATAGATAATCAGATCATAAACCCACAATTCATCAGATCTTGACAAACACATCGCAAAAGAAGATTACATCGGATAGATCTCCAAGAACATCGAGGAGAACATGGCATTGTGGATCAAAGAGAGAGAAGAAGCCATCTAGCTACTAGCTATGGACCCATAGGTTTGTGGTAAACTACTCACACTTCATCGGAAGGGCAATAGGGTTGATGTAGATGCCCTTCGTGGTTGATTCCCCCTCCGTCAGAGTACCGGAAAAGGCCTCCCTATGGGATTTTGCGAGAACAGAAGGTTACGGTGGCGGAAAAGTGGTTTCGATGGATGTTCATGTTTCTGGAATATTTGAGAATGTATAGGCAGAAGAAGTAGGTCAGGGGGGACTCGGGGGGCCCACAAGGTAGGGGGCGTGCCCTACCCCCAGGGTGCGCCCTCCACCCTTGTGGCCGCCTTGAGGCTCCCCTGGCGTGTACTCCAAGTCCTTCTGGTGTCTTCTGGTCCAGGAAAAATCCCCGTAAAGTTTCATTTCGTTTGGACTCCGTTTGATATGCCTTTTCTGCGAAACTCAAAAACAAAGAAAAAACAAAAACTGGCACTGCCTTTGGGTTAATAGGTTAGTCCCGAAAATCTTGTAAAATAGCATATGAATGCATATAAAACATCCAAGATAGATAATATAATAGCATGGAACAATCAAAAATTATAGATACATTGGAGACGTATCAAGCATCCCCAAGCTTAATTCCTTCTCGTCCTCGAGTAGGTAAATGAAAAGAAAAAAAAACAGATTTTTTTGATGTGCAATGCTACCCAACATATTTATCAATGTAATATTATTTATTGTGGCATGAATGTTCAGATCCATAAGACTAAAAATAAAAGTTTATCAATATCAAAACAATAATACTTCAAGCATACTAAAAAGTAATCTACGAAGCTTCAAAAATAACATGGCTAAAGAAAGTTATACATTCAAAATCATATAGTCATTTATGCTCCCTCTTCTTAATACAAAGTATAAATCACGCCCATCCCAGTGTTAATCAAGCAAGTGCTTTCATACTCTTCTTTTTTAAACATTTTCAACTCTTCACGCAATACATGAGCGTGAGCCATGGACATAGCACTATGGGTGGAATAGAAGGTGGTAATAGAGAAAAGGAGGGAGAAAGTCTCACAACGACTAGGCAAATCAATGGACTATGGAGATGTCCATCAATTGATATCAATGTTAGTGAGTAGGGATTGCCATGTAACGGATGCACTAGAGCTATAAGTGTATGAAAGCTTAAAACGAGAACTAGTGGGTGTGCATCAACTTGCTTGCTCATGAAGACCTAGGGCATTTGAGGAAGCCCATCATTGGAATATACAAGCCAAGTTCTATAATGAAAAATTCCCACTAGTGATATATGAAAGTGACAACATAGGAGACTCTCCATCATGAAGAACATGGTGCTTTTTTGAAGCAAAAGTGTGGAAAAGGATAGTAACATTGTCCCTTCTCTCTTTTTCTCTCATTTTTTTGGTGGCCTTCTTTGGCCTCTTTTGTTTATTTGGGCTTCATTGGCCTCTTTTATTTTTGATAACCTCACATGGGACAATGTTCTAATAATGATGATCATCACACTTTTATTTACTTACAACTCGATATTACAATTCGATGCTAGAACAAAGATATGACTCTATATGAATGCCTCCGGCGGTGTACCGGGATGTGCAATGACCAGAGTGACATGTATGAAAAATATGAACGGTGGCTTTGCCACAAATACTATGTCAACTACATGATCATGCAAAGCAATATGACAATGGTGAAGCGTGTCATAATAAACGGAACCGTGGAGTTACATGGCAATATATCTCGGAATGGCTATGGAAATGCCATAATAGGTAGGTATGGTGGCTGTTTTGAGAAAGTATAAGGAGGGTTTTATGCATCGGCGAAAGTTGCGCGGCACAAGAGTGGCTAGCATGGTGGAAGGGTGAGAGTGCGTATAATCCATGGACTCAACAAGTGTCATAAAGAATTCACATACTTATTGCAAAAATCTATTAGCTCTCGAAGCAAAGTACTACTCCCTCCGTCCAGAAATACTTGTCATCAAAATGGACAAAAGGTGATATATCTAGATGTATTTTAGTTCTAGATACATCCCCTTTTGTCCATTTTGATGACAAGTATTTTCGGACGGAGGGAGTACAACGCATGCCCCTAGGTGGGAGGTTGGTAGGAGTTAACCATCACGCTCCCCCGACCTTCACGCAAATACAAACACTTCAAAATACAAAGTGCTCCAATTTCAATACATAGTTAGGAGACCATATGTGCATGCTACGGGAATCACAAACCTTAACACAATTATTTATGTAACCTCACAAACTACCACTAGCATGACTCTAATATTACCATCTTAACATCTCAAAACAATTACAAGGAGTCAAACTTCACATATTATTCAACGCTCTATATATGATTGTTTTTATTATATCTCCTTTGGATGTCTATCATATTAGGACTAAATTCATAACCCAAGTAAATTACCATACTATTCCTTAAGACTCTCAAAATAATATAAGTGAAGCAAGAGAGTTCAACAATTTCTACAAAATAATACCACCGCCGTGCTCTAAAAAGATATAAGTGAAGCACTAGAGAAAAATTGCCTTGCTCAAAAGATATAAGTGAAGCACATAGAGTATTCTAATAAATCACGATTGAAGCTATCCCTCTCAAAAGGTGTATACAGAAAGAATCATTGTGGCATACTAAAAAGCAAAGACTCATATCATACAAGATGCTTCAAGCAAAACACATATCATGTAGTGAATAAAAATATAGCCTTAAGTAAAGTTACCGATAGATGAAGACGAAAGAGGGGATGCCTTCGTGGGGCATCCCCAAGCATAGGCTCTTGGCCGTCCTTGAATTTTACCTTGGGGTGCCTTGGGCATCCCCAAGCTTAGGCTTTTGCCACTCTTTATTCCATAGTCCATCAAATCCTTACCCAAAACCTGAAAACTTCACAACACAAAACTCAACAGAAATCTCGTGAGCTCCGTTAGTAAAACAAAGCAAATAAACACCCAAGGTATTGTTGTGATCTTATTCTAATTTTATATTGGTGTAATATCTACTGTATTCCAACTTCTCCATGGT
>LR738714.1:100888251-100901025 GCA_902687465.1 Secale cereale | reverse complement strand
GATACTAGCCATAGATGCATCAAAATAAGCAAACAACACAGAAAAAATAATCTGTCAAAAACAGAACAATCTGTAGCAATCTGAAAACTTCGCATACTTTTGTAGCTCTAAAAATTCTGAAAAAGTAGGTCGGCATGGGGAATTTGTATACAATTTTTGTGTAAAAATTTCAGAAGGTTTCGACGATATAGTGAATTATTGAATTTTCTGCACTGGGCGTAAAAAGTTTCCGTTTTTCAGCAAAATCAAGCCAACGATCACCATAAGCCATCCCAAAGGTCTTACTTTGGCTCAAACACTAATTAAAACACCAAAACACAATTACTACAGAAGTAATAATATGTAAAACATGAAAAATAGAAACAAAAAGTAAAAATAAAAAATAAAATTGGGTTGCCTCCCAACAAGCACTATTGTTTAACGCCCTTAGCTAGGCATAAAACGCAAATAGATCTAGGTATTATCATCTTCTTCTTTTTGGTAACAAAGAGATAATTTCTTGTCTATAGCACTTATCTTTCTATTTTCTGAAAGCACATGGCCATTCATAGTAGAAGAAAGATTAAGCACACTCCGAAAATTTGCATCTAAACTAGCCTTCATTTCTTTGATTATTTCATTTTGATAAAATCACATAAGTGTAGTTGATTCAACATTTTCATCCTTGGAGTGGCCAAATATGGTTTTCATATTTTCGTAAGTATCAAAGGCATCACCTCCAAGGAAATCATTTTCAAATATTGAATCCAAAACTTGTTTAAGAGAAAGAGGCAAACCAACATAAAAGCTTTTCAAGTATATCTCTATATTATATTGGGTCACATGTCTAGCTCGAATTCTCAATAGTCTATTCCAAGCATCTTTCAAAGATTCATCAAGCAAATAACAGAAAATTATGGGATCATCATTATCAAAATTGTTTAAATTTCCCTTGCTAACCCCGGAGGGTTTTTCTGTAGCGTCATTGTTTATGAGCTTAGCAAGGATAGAGGGGTTATCTAAAGTAAAACTTGGGAGGGGGGAACCCCTAGCCCTTTTATATTCGGCCATAGCTATAGAAAGATGGATTTAAGCAAACAAGATGGTGGTGAAAGAAAAGGGAAATCTTTTCGAATATCGTTTTAGAAGTGGGGGAGAGGAAAACGAGAGGCGAATGTCAAATAATGTAAATGTCAAAGATGAGAGTTTAATGAAGGGTACTGCTACTTCTTGAGCTTGCGTTGTATTCCCTCGAAGAGGAAAGGGAGATGCATCACAGTAGCGTAAGTATTTACCTCCGTTTTTGAGAACCAAGGTATCAATCTAGTAGGATAACACGCGCGAGTCCCTCGCACGTGCACAAACAAATAAGAACTTCGCAGCCAACGCGATAAGGGGTTGTCAATCCCTTTACGGTCACTTACGAAAGTGAGATCTGATAGAGATGATACTTTGATATTTTTGGTTATAAGAACAGAAAGTAAAAGCGGAAAAGTAAAGTAAATTGTAGATTGATATGTTGAGAATAGACCCGGGGGCCATAGTGTTCTCTAGTGGCTTCTCTCATGATAGCGATATTCTACAGCGTGTAAACAAATTACTGTCGAGCAATTGATAGAAAAGCGAATAATTATGAGACTATCTAGGCGTGATCATTATATATAGGCATCACGTCCGAGACAAGTAGACCGAAACGATTCTGCATCTACTACTATTACTCCACACATCGACCACTATCCAACATGCATCTAGTGTATTAAGCTCATAAGAATAGAGTAACGCCTTAAGCAAGATGACATGATGTAGAGGGATAAACTCAAACATAGTGATATAAACCCCATCTTTTTGTCCTCGATGACAACAATACAATACGTGCCTTGCTGCCCCTACTGTCATTGGGAAAGGACACCTCAAGATTGAACCCAAAGCCAAGCACTTCTCCCATTGCAAGAACTATAGATCTAGTAGGCCAAACCAAACCAATAATTTGAAGAGACTTGCAAGGATATTATAATCATACATAAAGATTTCTCAGAGATAATCTTGATCATAAACCCACAATTCATCGGATCTCGACAAACACACCGCAAAAAGAGCTTACATCGAATAGATCTCCTCGAGACCGAGGAGAACTTTGGTAGTGAGATCAGAAGAGAGAGAAGAAGCCATCTAGGTACTAGCTATGGGCCCGAAGGTCTGTGGTAAACTACTCACAACTCATGGTGAGGCGATGATGATGATGTAGAAGGACTCCGTGGATGACCCCCCTCCGGCGGAGCTTCGGAACAGGCCCCAAGATGGGATCTCAGGGGAACCAAAGGTTGCAACGGTGCAACTAGGGTTTTCTCTGTTGTTCTGATAGTTTGGGGGTACGTAGGTATATATAGGAGGAAGGAGGGCAACGGGGGCCAGACGGGGTGCCCACGAGGCAGGGGGCGCGCCCTATAGGGGGGGCGCGCTCCCACCCTCGTGGACGCCACGTTAGCCCTACTCTGTGGTTCTCAAGTCTCCCGTGCGTATTTTGCTCCAAAAATATCTCTCCCGAAGGTTTCATTCCATTTGGACTCCGTTTGATATTCCTTTTCTGTAAAACTATAAAACAGGCAAAAAACAGCAATCTGGACTGGGCCTTTGGGTTAGTAGGTTAGTCCCAAAAATAATATAAAAGTATATAACAAAGCCCATTAAACATCCAAAACATCACAAATAATAACATGGAACAATTAAAAATTATAGATACGTTGGAGACGTATCAAGCATCCCCAAGCTTAATTCTTGCTCGTCCTCGAGTAGGTAAATGATAAAAACAGAATTTTTGATGTGGAATGCTAACCAACATAGTTTTTCAATGTAATTCTCTTAATTGTGGCATGAATGTTCAGATCTGAAAGATTCAAGACAAAAGTCCATATTGTCATAAGAAATAATAATAATGGAGAGGTGGTTGTGGAGAAGACAAAAAGGAGGGAGATAGTCTCACATTGACTAGGCGTATCAACGGGCTATGGAGATGCCCATCAATAGATATCAATCCATGCAACGGATGCACTAGAGCTAAAAATATATGAAAACTCAACGAAAGAAACTAAGTGGGTGTGCATCCTACTTGCTTGCTCGTGAAGACCTAGGGAATTTGAGGAAGCCCATCGTTGGAATATACAAGCCAAGTTCTATAATGAAAATTCCCACTAGTATATGAAAGTGACTAAACATGAGACTCTCTATCATGAAGAACATGGTGCTACTTTGAAGCACAAGTGTGGAAAGGGATAGTAGCAATTGTCCCTTCTCACTTTTCTCCCATTTTTGGAGGGGCTTTCTCTTTTTTTAGCCCCTCTCTATTTTTATTTTTTGGGGCCATCTCTTTTTTTTATTGGCCTTTCCTCACATGGGACAATGCTCTAATAATGATGATCATCACACTTTTATTGATTTACAACTCGATAATACAACTCGATACTAGAATAAAGTATGACTCTTTATGAATGCCTCCGGCGATGTACCGGGATATGCAATGAATCAAGAGTGACATGTATGAAAAATTATGCATGGTGGCCTAGACACAAATACGATGTCAACTACATGATCATGCATGGCAATATGACAATATGAAGTGTGTCATATGAACGGAACGGTGGAAAGTTGCATGGCAATATATCTCGGAATGGCTATGGAAATGCCATGATAGGTAGTTATGGTGGCTGTTTTGAGGAATATATATGGTGGCTGTTTTGAGGAATATATATGGTGGCTGTTTTGAGGAAGGATATATAGTGGGTGTATGGTACCGGCGAAAGTTGCACGATACAAGAGAAGCTAGCAATGGTGGAAGGGTGAGAGTGCATATAATCCATGGACTCAACATTAGTCATAAAGAACTCATATACTTATTGCAAAAATCTATGAGTCATCAAAACAAAGCAATCAACGCATGCTCCTAGGGGGTAGGTTGGTAGGAGTTAACCATCGCGCGCCCCCGACCTCCACACAAAGGTTGACAATTTACAAATAACGCATGCTCTAACTTCGTCACATAGCGGTTCACCATACATGCATGCTACGGGAATCACTAACCTTAACACAAGCATTTCTCAATTTCATAATAACTCCACTAGCATGACTCTAATATCACTATCCTCATATCTCAAAACAATTATCAAGCATCCAACTTCTCATCATATTCAATGCACTAAGTGTGAAAGTTTTTACTACATTGATATTGGATGTCTATCATGTGAAGACTAGTTTTATAGCCTAAGCACATTACCAGGCTGTTTTAATATACTCTCAAATGGATATAAGTGAAGCATGAGAGATCAACAATTTCTACAAAATATTATCACCACCGTGTTCTAAAAGATATAAGTGAAGCACTAGAGCAAAAACTATTCAATTCAAAAGATATAAGTGAAGCACATAGAGTGTTCTATCAATTCCTAGGCCATATTTAACTCTCCCAAATAGGTGTGTCCAGCAAGGATAATTGTGGAAAACTAACAAGCAAAGACTCAAATTATACAAGACGCTCCAAGTAAAACACATATCCGAGTATAGTTACCGATGGATGAAGACGAAAGAGGGGATGCCTTCCCAGGGCATCCCCAAGCTTAGGCTTTTGGTTGTCCTTAAATTTTACCTTGGGGTGCCTTGGGCATCCCCAAGCTTAGGCTCTTGCCACTCGTTGTTCCATAGTCCATCAAAGCAATACTCAAAACTTGAAAACTTCACAACACAAAACTTAAACAAAAATCTCGTGAGCTCCGTTAGTATACGAAAGCAAACCACTACTCAAAGTTACTGCAATGAATTCATTCTTTGTTTATATTGGTGTTAAACCTACTGTATTCCAACTTCTCTATGATTCATACTTCCCAATACTACTCAATGATGCATTGAAATAAGCAAACAACACACGAAAAACAGAATCTATCGAAAACAGAACAGTTTGTAGTAAGCTGCAGTTTTCGCATACTTCTGTAACTCCAAAAAAATCAAACTAAATTTGTAAACGTGAGGAATTTGTATATTAATCATCTGCAAAAAGAATCAACTAAATAGCACGCTCCAGTAAAATCTGGTGACTATTCTAGCGAGCACTAACGATTCTGTTTTTCACAGCAAGATCATATAAACTTTACACAAGTCTTCCCAAAGGTTCTACTTGGCACAAACACTAAACAAAACAAAAAACCACATCTAAACAGAAGCTAGACGCCATATTTATTCCTAAACAGAAGAAAAAACGAAAAATATGAAATTTGGTTGCCACCCAACAAGCGTTATCGTTTTACGCCCCTAGCTAGGCACGATACATGGATAGATCTAGGTATTGCCATCTTTGAAAGGCAATTCTTTAATTAAGCACTTGTGATTCTTAGGCATTTCTTTATCCCTATTAATAATCAAACTTTTGGGCAAGAAATCAAGAAATTCTAAAGTGTCAAAAGGGTTCTTGCAAAAGTAAGAAAATTAGGGTGAACACTTATGGATTTGAGATCCGCGATTCCTTTACTAGATGTTTCACCCTTGTCTTTTGGGACATACATGAACTTAGATAATTTAATGGTAGAAGGATTTGGAGTTATTTTTATAGCAGAAAGAGCAGAACCCACATTAGTAATAATATCCTCAAGCTTATTGATTCTAGTAGAATACTGATCTAATTTTTCTTTAACTATGGGTTCCTTTTCCTTAAGATTTTTCAGAACAACTCCTACCTTGGATCCATATTGGATAATTTCATTATGAATTTTTTATCCAAGTTCTCTACAAGTTCTACCGTAGCAACTTTGTTTTCAATGGTATCTAACCTTTGCATAACATGCTCCAAAGTTAAAACGGTCCCATTAACCATAAGAGGTGGTGAGCCAAATAATTCAGTCATTACATTATAAGAATCAAAATTATGGCTACCCAAGAAATTCCCTCTGGTAATGGTATCTAAGATAAATCTATTCCATGGAGTTATGCCAACATAAAAATTGCGAAGAAGCACGGAAGTGGAACTTCCTATTAGATCTATTTTGAGCATTGAAAATTCTATACCATGCATCTTTTAAGTTTTCTTCCTCCCTTTGTTTAAAGTTGAGAACCTCACTCTCGGGAGTGTTGATAATGATACATGTGCTAGACATGAAGACAAGCAAGCAAGCAACACACAAGCAAACAAGAAGCAAGCGAACGATAAACACACGGCAGAAGAAGGGAAAATCAAACGGCAAGGGTGAAGTGGGGGAGAGGAAAACTAGAGGCAAAAAATGTAATGCGAAGGATAAGGGTTTGTGATAGGTACTTGGAATATGAATTTTGCGTAAGCCTCCCCGGCAATGGCGCCAGAAATTCTTCTTGCTACTTCTTGAGCTTGCGTTGTATTCCCCCGAAGAGGAAAGGGAGATGCAGCACAATAGCGTAAGTAATTCCCTCAGTTTTTGAAAACCGAGGTATCAATCCAGTAGGAGACCATGCGCGAGTCCCTCGCACCTGCACAAACAAATAAGAACTTCACAGCCAACATGATAAGGGGTTGTCAATCCCTTTACAGTCACTTACGAAAGGGAGATCTGATAGAGATGATAGTTTGATATTTTTGGTATTTTTGGTTATAAGAACAGAATGTAAAAGCAGAAAAGTAAAGTAGATTGTAGATTGATATGTTGAGAATAGACCCGGGGGCCATAGTATTCTCTAGTGGCTTCTCTCATGATAGCGATATTCTACGGCGGGTAAACAAATTACTGTCGAGCAATTGATAGAAAAGCGAATAATTATGAGACTATATAGGCATGATCATTATATATAGGCATCACGTCCGAGACAAGTAGACCGAAACGATTCTGCATCTACTACAATTACTCCACACGTCGACCGCTATCCAGCAGGCATCTAGTGTATTAAGCTCATAAGAACACCTTAAGCAAGATGACATGATGTAGAGGGATAAACTCAAACATAGTGATATAAACCCCATCTTTTTATTCTCGATGACAACAATACAATACGTGCCTTGCTACCCCTACTGTCACTGGGAAAGTACACCGCAAGATTGAACCCAAAGCCAAGCACTTCTCCCATAGCAAGAACTATAGATCTAGTAGGCCAAACCAAACCAATAATTCGAAGAGACTTGCAAGGATATTATAATCATACATAAAGAGTTCAGAAAAGAATCAAATATTTATCATAGATAATCTTGATCATAAACCCACAATTCATCGGATCTCAACAAACACACCGCAAAAAGAGATTACATCGAATAGATCTCCTCGAAGACCTAGGAGAACTTGGTATTGAGATCCAAAGAGAGAGAAGAAGCCATCTAGATACTAGCTATGGACACGAAGGTCTGTGGTAAACTATTCACAACTCATGGTGAGGTGATGATGATGATGTAGAAGGACTCCGTGGAAGATCCCCCCCTCCGGTGGAGCTCCGGAACAGGCCCCCAAGATGGGATCTCAAGGGAACAGAAGATTGCGGCGGTGGAACTAGGGTTTTCACTGTTGTTCTGATAGTTTGGGGGTACGTATGTATATATAGGAGGAAGGAGGGCACCGGGGGCCAGACGGGGAGCCCACGAGGCAGGGGGCGCGCCCTATAGGGGGGTGTCATGGTTCTAAGTCTGACAGTACGAGTAGGGGGTACGTATGAGAAGGCAAAGCCATAGCTATGGTGAAGTTGTACACAAGGTGTTTTACGAGTTCAGGCCCTTCTCGGAGGAAGTAACAACCCTACGTCTCGTTGCCCGGAGGCGGTCGACTGAATTAAGTATATGTGTGTGTGTTACAGGGGGTGCGAACCCTTGTACTGGAGGAGGGGGTGGCTTATATAGTGCGCCAGGACCCCAGCCATGCTCCACGTTACTAAGGGTTCAATGTACATAAAGGCGGACGTTACTAATAACGCCCGCAGTAAAGAGTAATAAAGGCATTCACTGTAGCGAGTGAATACCAGACCGTTGTTGTCCTAAGAGACCTTTGACCTTCGGGGGTCGAGTGAAGATGAGTCGTCTGGTACACGGTGTACAGTCGAGTGGGATGTCCTCTTGGGTTGCCTCAGTCGACTGTCCTTGTTCCCATTGGTTTTGTCTTTTGATCTTCTGGCGTAATGACCTTGGGTGGGGTACCTTGGTCAGGCCTATGACCCTACCCTAGGTCCGTAATCTCATCAGTAGCCCCCGAATGGATTGAGGCTTGAGCAGGAGAGAGTGCTGAAGAGAGTTTTAGTCTGAGTTCGTTGCTCTTGGGTAGTCTTCTTTGAGCTCGTGGACCATGCCGTCTTTTCAATATCGTCTTGGTCGCCTTAATCGATTCCGGAATCCGTCGAGTGTGCTTGTTGCGTTGGCCGTCGACTGAACTTTGCGCGAGGCGCCGAGCACCGTTGGCGTGCACAGTTTTCGACGGGATCGGTTACTCTCTGGTCTCCGGATTTTGCGGGATTTCGAAATTTGGGGAAGCGAGCGGGACGGGTCGTGCCGCGGCAATCAGATCGGATATGCCCGAGATGCCTCGATCCTCGCGCCGCCTTTTTCGCCACGTACCGCGCGCGCGTCTGTTGCGGGATTTGACAGGATTGCTCGGGGCCACCGGTCAGTCACTCGAACGTTGTGCTATAAATGTGTGCCGAGTCTGAGGCGAGGGCATTGTGCTCCCATTCTATGTTTCCTCGCCTCCGTCTCTCCGTCGTGCCTCTACTTCTTCCTCCTTCTTCTCGGCCAACACCAGCTCGCACGCCATGGGTAAAGATAAGACCGCGGGAGGCCGAGTGCGTCCTCCTCGCGACCCACGTCGACCGAGGTTTCTCCATGCCCCCGCACCCTTTCTTCCACGCCTTCTTGAATTTTTACGGCGCCCATCTGCACTACTTCACGCCCAACTCCATTACTTTTCTGGCTGCGTTTATCTCGATGTGTGAGAACTTCCTCGGGTGTCGACCGCACTTGGGTTTGTTCAAACACATCTTCACTTCCCGCTCGCAAACCGTCAAGAAGGCGAATCCGAGTGATGAGAAGACGCACGTCATCCAGATGTGGGGAGAGCTGGGCATCCAGCTTAGAAATAGGAGCACTTTTCCTGCTATGATCCTCCCAAAGTCGGTTCGGGGTTAGCAGTCGACTTGGTTCTATTGTAAGGATAGTCCAACTCCTGGTCACTCGACCGGTCTTCCCCCTTTTTCCCTTAGTCGAGCCAGCCAGCCTCCGTCGTTGGTTGTGAGTCGGGCCGAGAGGGTGGAAGTGGACATGCTGGTGGAGCGGGTCGTCCAGCTGGTTCGCGACGGGGTTACAGGGCTGGATCTGCTTGAGGTGTACCTTATGCGGAGGATCCAGCCTCTCCAAGCTTGAGACCACCCGATGTGGCAGTGTTCCGTAGTGGACGACTCGTCTCGAGTCCACCCGGAGGAAGCATCAGTGAAGATGGTGGCACAATATCTAAGATGCATCACGGGGAACAAAGACAACCACAGGGGGCTCGGAAGGGTTCCTCCATTCGACGCCGACCATCTTCCTGACAAGGTCTGGCCTTAACTTCTGAGTGATGTTCTTGTTTCTTATTTGTAGTTGTCTTGATGAATCCGACTGACATTTGGCAAATCTTTCCTTTCTACAGATCTATAGCGAAATGTACTCATTGCCCAATGGGGATCAGGTCCAGGAGGGTGAAGAGGGCGTGGGCGAGGAGGTCGAGTCACCTCCTCACTGCGAGAAGCGCTCCAAGGGGAAGCATGACCAAGAGGTTGTGCGCTCCCGAGCGGGCCCCTCTAGCTCGCAGCTGCGGAAGCGGGCTCGCACGGCCACTCCCGACCCATCCGAAAAGGCGCCCAAGCAGCCCAAGGTCACCACCGCCAAGCCCCGGAAGGTCCTGCCCAAGATCAAGGTGGACATCCCAATCGCCTCCACGTAAGTGTTGTTCTATTTTATCTCTTTCTGCCTTTCGGAGGTACTCTGTCTTCGTTGACTCACTTTCGAGGAAATTCTCAGTGCTGCTGCTTCCGCGACCTCGATGGATATCGACAAGGGTCGGGATGATGAGGAGACCGCAGATGCTGCTACGTCCCGCGCAGGTACGAGTTGTAGATCGTGCTTCGCTTTTCGTCAGTTTGAGCTGACGGTCAACGGAACTTCATAATTGTCTTTGAAGTGCCACGCCATGTCACAGAGCTCCCAGACGATGATGATGACAATGATGAGGAGCGCTCGGGAGTGGCTCGACGATGCACGGGAAGGAAGGGCCAGAAGGCGCCATCTGGCTCTGAGGCCCAGCAACAAGAAGACGTGGCCCGGACCACGGTCTCCTTCGCCGTCCCCGTGTCGATTGTCCACCCTTCTTCGTCGACTGGTCCGGACGTCGACCCAGCGCCTGCTCCGGCCGTCGACCCAGCGCCTGCTCCGTCGTCTATTCACTTATGCACCCATCACATCCCGGAGGATCCCGTGGGCGCGGCTCAAGAACCCGTTCGTCAGGTGGGGCTGATGATGGAGAGGACGAAGGCGGCATACGAGGCTAGCATGGCTGCTTACGATGCTAGCTCGGCCCTTCGGACCAATGTCCAGGTTTGTCTCTTCCGACTGACTTGCTGTATTGGTGTAGTCTTCAGTTTGAGAAATCTACTACCTTGTTCGTGAGATGATGCCACACCCACTAGGTGCCTTGTCTTGTAGCTTTTAGCTTCTGAAGGCCGACCAATAGTACCACTGGGGGCACACTCAGTGCGCCTAGTGGGTGTAGTCCCCGAGGCCACGGTCAACTGCGTGGTCTTTAGAATCGCTTGTTTGTTTTTGTACTTCTCTTAAGCTCGGGCCAGACTGATCTTGGTCGAGTGAGAACCAGTGGGGGCACGCTCAGTGCACCCACTGGGTGTAGCCTCCGAGACCGCGGTCGACTGCTGGTAGTCGGCCATGGTCTCAAAATAGAACTTTTCCTCCTTGTGTTGTTTTTTTTAGCTCGGGTCAGACTGATCTTGGCCGAGCGAGAACCAGTGGGGGCACGCTCAGCGCACCCACTGGGTGTAGTCCCCGAGACTGCGGTTGAGTGTTTGACTCGACTGTATTCTTAGAATTCTGATTTGTTGTGTTGATGCAGAGATCTTGTGAGTTCAGATCCAAATTTGCGGATCTTGAGAAGAAGCAGGTCCAGCTCAATCTCGACTTGCAGCTGGCTCTGCACCACTTGAAGAAGACTCAGGACGAAGCAGCTGGCAACTAATGCGAACGACTCATTGACTGACCTTTGATAAGTATGCCCTGTGTTTCCTCATGTTCATCTGTCTAGTGACATCTCTTGTAGACCAACTGAAGGCGGCCCTAGAGTAGAAGGACCTCAACTTGGCGGAGACGCAGCAGAGGGCACAGGAGAAAACTGAACTGGCGGAGCAGAAGCTGGCTTCAGTTGGCACGCTCGAGGCGGAGATCATCAGGTTGAAGAGTTCTCTCGACGCGGCCAACCAAGAAGTGACTCGACTGAAGGGTGCTAAGAACGCCCTGAACGAGAAATACGAGGGCCTCTTCCAGAAGAAGAACGATCTAGAGGCTTATCTGAGTGACCTCACCAAGAAGTGGTATCTCGTGCTTGAAGGTATATCTCTTTTGCTCAGACTTAGTTGATTGGCCGACCCGTAATTTACTTGCTGACTCGACGCGTTCCTTGTTGTGTAGAATTCTGCCACAACTTTGAAGAAGAGACTGGGCGGATCGAGCCCGGTCTGGACCTAGTCAATTCCATTGTCAAGGACGAAGCTGCCATGAATATCTTGAGGTTGGAGTCCCGCCTTACTGCTGCCACAGGCTACTTGGGTCGGCTGAAAGCAGTGATGGCTCGGATCGACGCCGCACCTTAGAGGGGAGTCGTGGAGGAGAACGACCTCGAGTCCCTGATGACTCGACTCAAAGAGATCCCTAGTCGATTGCAGGAGTGGAAGAAGTCATCCGCCCGCTGTGGAGCTGACGTGCTGCTATCCTTGGTCCATGTGCACTGCAAGGAAGTGAAGGAGAGGAGGCTTGCGGCGCTCAAGGTTGCCAACACGAAGGAGCTCCAGTTCCAATCGTTCATGGAGAATTTCTTGGAAGCTGCCACCCGCATCGCCGATGGGATCGACCTGGACCAGTTTGGTGCACCTACTAGTCCGCCTCCTCCTGAGGAGTGAATGAGCTTTGATACTTTGATTCAATTTGCCTCGGAATGCTGAGTGATCCTGTAACCGTTAAACTCTTGTGGGCTCATGGCCCAGGTAGTCTTGCCCAAATCTTGCGGGGCTTTTATCTGGATTTGATTCCTTTCACATTTGCATGTTTTGCTTCTGACTCTTTCTGGCCGTTTGGATTTTGAGTCGACGTCTTGATGGCAACGTTGTGCTTGCGGCGGAGATCAGAGGACCGCAGCTAAGCCGCCGAGTGAGAGGGTTGCTCTTCACTCGGAGTGGTTCTCGTAACTTAGGCGATTCCAAGCTACGTTGTACTTGTGGCGAAGCTCGGAGGACAGAGCCACGTTATACTTATGACGCAGCTCGGAGGACCGCAGCTAAGGCCCCGAGTGAGAGGGTTGCTCTTCACTCGGAGTGGTTTTCATAACTTAGGCGATTACGGGGTCGCAGCTAAGCCTCCGAGTGAGAGGGTTGCTTTTCACTCGGAGTAGTTTTGTAACTTAGGCGATTCCAAGCTACGTTGTACTTGTGACGGAGCTCGGAGGATAGAGCCACGTTGTACTTATGATGTAGCTCGGAGGATCGTAGCTAAGCCCCCGAGTGAGAGGGTTGCTCTTCACTCGGAGTAGTTTTCGTAACTTGGGCGATTCCAAGCTACGTTGT
>LR738714.1:100870433-100887750 GCA_902687465.1 Secale cereale | reverse complement strand
TTTTCGTAACTTAGGCTATTACGGGGTCACAGCTAAGCCCCCGAGTGAGAGGGTTGCTCTTCACTCGGAGTAGTTTTCGTAACTTAGGCTATTACGGGGTCGCAGCTAAGCCCCAGAGTGAGAGGGTTGCTCTTCACTCGGAGTGGTTTTCGTAACTTAGGTGATTCTAAGCTACGTTGTACTTGTGGCGCAGCTCGGAGGACCGCAGCTAAGCCCCCGAGTGAGAGGGTTGCTCTTCACTCGGAGTAGTTTTCGTAACTTAGGCGATTACGGGGTCGTAGCTAAGCCTCCGAGTGAGAGGGTTGCTCTTCACTCGGAGTAGTTTTTGCAACTTAGGTGAATCGGGTTCTTAGCTAAGCCTCCGAGTGAGAGGGCTGCTCTTCACTCGGAGTAGTTTTTGTAACTTAGGCGAATTGGGTTCGCGGCTAAGCACCCACTGGGGGATTTTGAAGACCAGGATCTTAGAAACCAACAATCATTAAGGGATCATTGCAAACTTGTCTTTGAAACAAACTGGAAAATCTTTATTACAACTCGACTGTTCGAGTGTTTCAAGTGTAGAAGCGGCAGAGCAGGTCCGCGTTCCACGAACAAGGTTCATCTTTCTTCTTAGCGACATTGTAGAGTTGATACGCTCCATTGTGCAGCACCTTGGTGATGGTGAAGGGGCCTTCCCAAGCTGGGGCGAGCTTGTGTGGTCGTTTCTGATGCACTCGAAGAACCAGGTCTCCTTCGTGAAATGCTCGGCTTTGGACGTTGCGCGCATGGAATCGACGCAGGTCTTGTTGATAGATGGTCGACCGGATCAAGGCCATCTCACGTTCCTCCTCCAAGAGGTCGACTGCATCCTGAAGAGCTTGCTCTGCTTCGGCTTCGGAGAAGAGTTCCACCCGGGGGGGCATTATGTAACAAATCACTTGGCAGCATGGCTTCAGCTCCATAGACCATGAAGAAAGGGGTACGGCTAGTCGACCGGTTTGGAGTTGTCCTCAGACCCCATAAGACAGACGGTAGTTCAGTTACCCAAGCTCCGGCGGCATGCTTAATGTCGCGCATGAGCCGTGGCTTCAGGCCTTGGAGAATCAAGCCGTTTGCTCTTTCTGCCTGTCCATTCGACTGTGGGTGTGCTACAGAGGCATAGTCGACTCATGTTCCTTGGGAGGAACAGAAAGCTCTGAATTCATCTGAGTCAAAGTTGGAGCCGTTGTCCGTGATGATGCTGTGGGGGACTCCATATCTGAATATCAATTCCCTGATGAAGCTGATGGCGGTACTCGACTTGAGGTTCTTGATGGGCTTGGCCTCAATCCATTTGGTAAACTTGTCCACTGCCATGAGCAGGTGAGTGAATCCGCTTCTGCCAGTTTTGAAGGGACCGACCATGTCTAAGCCCCAAACGGCAAAGGGCCAAACTAGTGGAATGGTCTTCAGAGCAGACGCTGGCTTGTGGGACATGTTGGAGTAGAACCGGCAGCCTTCGCACTTATCCACGATATCTTTAGCCATCTCGTTGGCTCAGGGCCAATAAAACCCGGCTCGGTACGCCTTGGCCACTATAGTCCGAGAGGAAGCGTGGTGGACACAAGTCCCTGAGTGAATCTCATTCAGAATCAGTCGACCCTCCTCTGGAGTGATGCAGCGCTAAGCGACCCCGGTGACACTCTCTTTGTAGAGCTAACCCTGAATGACGGTGAAAGCTTTGGATCGACGGACGATCTGGCGCGCTTCTTCCTCATCTTCCGGGAGTTCTTAATTGAGCAGATATGCTATGTATGGCACAGTCCAGTCGGGCGTAATCACTAAAACCTCCATGATCAGGTCGACCACTGCAGGCACTTCGACTTCAGTCGGGTCTGACGCACTAACTGGCTGTGAGGGTTCCTCCATGAAGGGGTCTTCTCTGACTGAGGGGGTGTGCAGATGTTCCAGAAATACATTCTTGGGTATAGGCTTCCGAGTCGACCCAATTTTCGCGACGTCATCGGCAAGCTGATTCTTGGCTCTGGGCAGGTGATGGAGCTCTAAACCTTCGAACTTCTTTTCAAGCTTCCATACTGCACTGCAATAATTGGTCATTGACGGGCTTTTGACGTCCCATTCCTTCATCACCTGGTTCACCACTAAATCTGAGTCGCCGTAGACCATCAGGCGACGGATCCCGAGTGAGATGGCCATGCGCAATCCGTACAAAACTGCTTCGTACTCAGCTTCGTTGTTCGATGAGTCAAAGTGGATTTGAAGGATGTAACTGAGCTTGTCGCCCCTGGGAGATACCAATACCATGCCTGCGCCGGATCCGTTCAACATCTTGGATCCATCAAAGAACATGGTCCAGTGATCCGACTGAACCTGAGTCGGCAGCTCTTGTTCTATCTACTCGGCCACAAAATCTGCTATCGCCTGAGACTTGATGGCTTTCTTCGCTTCAAACTTGATATCTAACAGAAGAAGTTCAATCGCTCATTTTCCACTCGACCGGTTGCGTCTCAGTTGTTTAGAATTTCTGACAGTGGGGCGTCGCTGACGACTGAGATTGTATGATCTGAGAAGTAGTGGGCAACCTTCTTTGTGGTCAAGTAAATCCCATACACAAGCTTCTGGTAATGCGGGTACCTTTGCTTGGAGGGAGTCAAAACTTCGGATATGTAATAGATTGGGCACTGAAATTTGTAGGCCTTGCCTTCTTCTTCCCGCCCGACCGTCAGTACAGTGCTGACAACTTGTCCGGTGGCTGCTATGTCTAGTAAGAGAGGCTCTTTGCTGACTGGGGCAGCAGGCACCGGCTGGGTGGACAGTAGGGCTTTGATCTCTTCAAACGCTGCTTCGGCTTCGGAATTCCACTCGAACTTTTCTGATTTCTTCATCAGTCGGTAGAGAGGTAATGCCTTCTCTCCGAGATGAGAAATGAATCGACTCAATGCGGCCAAGCAACCAGTAAGCTTCTGGACGTCGTGTACATGCTCGGGGCGTTTCATTAGGAGGATGGTGCCGACCTTTTCTGGGTTGGCATCGATTCCTCGTTCGGAAACGAGAAAACCGAGTAACTTGCCGCCCGGAACTCCAAACATACACTTTGATGGATTGACCTTGATATCATAGCTTCTCAGATTTGCAAATGTTTCCGCGAGGTAAGCCAACAGGTCGGAACCTTTTCGCGACTTGACCACAATGTCATCCATGTATGCTTCAACGTTCCGACCAATTTGCTTCAGCATGCACTTCTAGATCATGTGCATGAAGGTAGCGCCGGCATTCTTGAGACCTAAAGGCATGGTGACATAACAGAAACACCCGAACGGGGTGATGAAAGTTGTCTTAATTTCATCGGGTCCAAACAGTCAGATCTGATGGTACTCGGAATACGCATCCAGAAAGGACAAACGCTCGCATCCCGTAGTCGAGTTGACTATCTGATCGATGCTGGGGAGAGGAAAATGATCCTTCGGGCAGGCCCGATTGATATGCTTGAAATCGATGCACATGCGGAGAGACTTATCCTTCTTGGGGACCATGACGACACTGGCGAGCCACTCGGAGTGGTAGATCTCGCGGATAAACTCAGCTGCCAGAAGCCGAGCCACTTCCTCGCCAATTGCCTTTCTCTTCTCCGCAGCGGACCGATGGAGATGTTCCTTCACAGGCTTCACTTTTGAGTCGACTCGAAAATGGTGCTCAACCAGTCCCCTGGGTACACTTGGCATGTCTGGTGGTTTCAATGCGAAGATGTCCCAGTTCTCACGGAGGAAATGGATGAGCGCTTCTTCCTATTTTCTGTCGAGTGTAGTGGAAATGTGGGTCGGTGCTGCATTGGGGTCGGTGGGGTGGATGTGTACGGGCTTCGTCTCCCTAGCCGACTGGAAAGCTGACTCGGAAGCCGGCTTCTTGGCCCGCAGCAAGTCACTCGGATCCACATTTTTCTGGTACTCCTCCATCTCTACTGCCGACATCTACTCGTCAGCGATCTTCGAGCCTTTCTGGAAGCATTCTTCCGCTTTTTGACGGTTCCCTGTTACGGTTATGACGCCGTTGGGTCCCGGCATCTTCAGCTTGAGGTACACATAACACGGTCGAGCCATGAACCTGGCGTAGGCAGGCCTACCCAGAATGGCATGATAAGCGCTGCTGAAGTCCACCACTTCGAACGTCAACTTCTCCTTGCGAAAATTCTTTGAGTCGCCAAAGACTATGTCGAGTGTGATTTGGCCAAGTGAGTCGGCCTTCTTTCCGGGGATGACCCCGTTGAACCTCATGTTGCTTTCACTCAGCTTGGACATCGGGATGCCCATATCCCGGAGGGTTGCTGCATACAAAATATTAAAACAACTGCCTCCATCCATCAGGACCCTGATCAGACGCGTGCCCTCGACCACTGGGTCGACCACCAGCGCTTGAAGCCCAGGGGTAACAATGTGCGCAGGATGATCAGACTGGTCGAATGTGATGGGGGTCTTGGACCACTTCAGAAACATGGTTGTTGTCGGGGCAACCATGTTGACTTCTCTGTTGATGACTTTTAGTCGACTTTTGCATTCGACGTCTGTGAAGATCACCAAGGTGGAGTTGATCTGGGGGTAACCTCCATCCCCTTCCTTGTCCTCGGTCTCCTCTGATTCCTTTTCCTTCTCAGTCGACTGATCTTTCTGGAAGTTCTGGATCAGGAGCTGGCACTGTCGAGTGGTGTGCTTGGGATATACCAAGTTTCCCTCTTCATCTTTCTTCGTGTGAATAGGACACGACTGGTCGAGTACATCATTCCCAGCTTGATCCTTTACTTTCTCGGGGACCCAGGGCCCCTTGGGCTTTCCTTTACCTTTCCCTTGGTTGACCACTACGGCTTCGCCCTGAGCGGCTGGCTCGGCCTTGCGCTTGGGCTTCCGATTGGAGTTCTGATCATCCTGTCCGACTGGTTTCTTGCCACTGCGGAGTCGATCGGCCTCTTCGCCGTTAGTGTACCGACTGGCAATCTCCATCATCCGAGACAGGGACATATTGCCCGTTCGACCAAACTTCAAATTCAGCTCTCGGTATTGCACGCCCTCCTTGAAGGCGCAAACTGCTTGGTGCTCAGACACATTTTCCACCATGTGATGCAAGGTGGTCCATCGCTGTATGTAATCCCTCAAGGTTTCATCCGGCTTCTGCACGCAATGCTGAAGCTCCACGAGACCAGCGGGCCATTTGCAGGTGCCTTCGAAAGTCCGAATAAACACTCGGGCCAGCTCTTCTCAACTGTAAATGCTCCCAAGGGCCAACTGATTAAGCCACGCCCGAGCTGAACCGCCCAGCATAAGAGGAAGGTGTTTCATGGCTACATCATTGTTGCCGCCTCCAATCTGCACACCCACTCGGGAGTCTTCGAGTCAGGTGTCTGGTTTTGACTCGCCGGTGAACTTATTTACCCCCGCCGCCAACCTAAAGTTCGGGGGAGGGGGGGGGTCTCAGCGGCCTTGATGGCACTGCTAAAACACTCGGGCCCAGAGACAGATGCTCGGCTTCCACTCGGACGATCCCTGCCTTGCTCTTCTCTGAACGCCCTCTTCCGGTCAACCAGCCCCTGCAAAAGGATAGATCTTGCATTGAAGCCGGGCCTCCGGGGATCTGGGGGAATCCTCCGCTCGTCGTCGCGTAAGCGCCTGCCCTCGTGCCGCCTGGGCGAGAATGATCCGCTTCTCGGAGGAGGCGTAGGCACTCGACGGCTGTCGTGATGACCAGGTCGACGGTCATATTGCTTGTCATTCCAACCCATATGCCGGTCTTGCCGTGGGCCACGATCCTCACGCCTTGGGGCGATCTTGGACTGTGGGCTGACCAAACGGTGTCTGTAGCCACCAATCTGTTGTGAATCTTGTTGCGCGATTGAGAAACAGCAATGTTTTGCTCCTCAACCGTTTGGAGCAACGCCCGGATCTGCTGAAGGCCTCTCCCAGCCTCCGACTAAGATGGTTGAATAGACTCCGCGATGCGAGCCGCGGCTTCGAGGTTCTGGACTGGTGTACGAGACACCTGAGTCTCGCGCGGGAGCGATTGCCGCGGTCATCGACTGGACTAGGGGACCAGTCGGCGGGCTCGTTCATTGAGTGCGCGCTGGATATTCTCCAAGCGCGTGCGCTCAGCCACGGTGGCCAAGCGCGTGGCCTCCAGGGCCAGAGCCTCTGGAGTATCCCCCACGATGGGGGTGAAGAGCGCGTCTTCATTGCGGCGGTAGAGCTCGTCTCTCTGCTCGGCAGTGAGGGGTTGGGGAATGTATCCATCATTGTCGAATGAATGACCGCCACCGTTGCCGCCGTCGCCACCGCGAGGAAAACCTGGCGGGCTGCGGCGCGAGTCGACCATGAGGACTTCCGCTGCGGGATCGCTGCTCGCGCACTCGGAAACTGAATCCACGAGCTCGACCGACGGATCGACCGGCCCGTAGAGGTAACCGTCAGGCTCGATGGCCGCGACCTGAGGGGTGGCCGCCTGGCGGGCCACTGCATGTTTTACCCACCGCTGGAGCCGTGAGCGACCGGATCGCTTGCGATGGTGTCCGGCGGGGATGGAGGATGATGTAGGAATTGGCAGGTACTGAGTCGACGGCTGCCGAAGGAGGACGCCATAGGCGCTGGCGCGGAAGTGCGCAACCCCGCGGACGGGCAGCGCCTCAACGTCGAGCGGAGCCTCCTGGAGCCAAGCGGAGTCGTCGGCGACGAAGACGAGCGCACCGAGTCGGATCTCGCGACCCAACGCCAGACCACCGCCGGAAACCATGACGAAGGAGGTCGGAGAAAAGTTTTCAACCTCACCAGAAGTCGCTAAGACGCTTTGCCCCACGGTGGGCGCCAACTGTCGTGGTTCTAAGTCTGACAGTACGAGTAGGGGGTACGTATGAGGAGGCAAGGCCCTAGCTATGGTGAAGTTGTACACAATGTGTTTTACGAGTTCAGGCCCTTCTCGGAGGAAGTAACAGCCCTACGTCTCGGTGCCCGGAGGCGGTCGACTGAAGTAAGTATATGTGTGTGTGTGTGTTACAGGGGGTGCGAACCCTTGTACTAGAGGAGGGGGTGGCTTATATAGTGCGCCAGGACCCCAGCCATGCTCCACGTTACTAATGGTTCAATGTACATAAAGGCGGACGTTACTGATAATGCCCGCAGTAATGAGTAATAAAGGCATTCACTGCAGCGAGTGAATACCAGACCGTTGTTGTCCTAAGAGACCTTTGACCTTCGGTGGTCGAGTGAAGATGAGTCGCCTAGTACACGGTGTATAGTCGAGTGGGATGTCTTCTTGGGCTGCCTCAGTCGACTGTCCTTGTTCCCATTGGTTTTGTCTTTTGATCTTCTGGGGTAATGACCTTGGGTGGGGTACCTTGGTCAGGCCTATGACCCTAGCCTAGGTCCGTAACCTCATCAGGGGGCGCGCCACTCACCCTCGTGGACGCCACGTCAGCCCTAGTCCGTGGTTCTCAAGTCTCCCGTGTGTATTTTGCTCAAAAAATATCTCTCCCGAAGGTTTCATTCCGTTTGGACTCCGTCTAATATTCCGTTTCTGTAAAACCCTAAAGCAGGCAAAAAACATCAATCTGGACTGGGCCTTTGGGTTAGTAGGTTAGTCCCAAAAATAATATAAAGATGTATAACAAAGCCCATTAAACATCCAAAACATCATAAATAATAGCATGGAACAATAAAAAATTATAGATACGATGGAGACGTATCAGGTACTTGGTAGGCTTGACTTGGCATAGATTTCCCCGGCAACGGCGCTAGAAATTCTTCTTGCTACCTCTTGAACTTGCGTTGGTTTTTCCCTTGAAGGGGAAAGGGTGATGCAGCAGAGTAGAGTAAGTACTTCCCTCAGTTTGAGAATCAAGGTATCAATCCAGTAGGAGATTAAGCACAAATCGCCAAATACCTGCACAATCAAACAACTTGCACCCGATGCTATAAAGGGGTTGTGAATCCCTTCACAGTTATTTGCAAAAGTGAGATCTGATAGAGATAGGTGAACTAGTAAAGTAAATATTTATGGATTTTTGGTTTATAGATTGAAAAGTAAAAAGGTTGCAAAATAGTATATCGGAAAGTTATAAGATGTAAAATAGACCCGGAGGGCATAGGTTTCACTAAAGGCTTCTCTCAGGATAGCAAATACTACGGTGGGTGAACAAATTACTGTCAAGCAATTGATAGAATAGCGAATAATTATGATGACATCTATGGCAAAGATCATGAATATAGGCATCACGTCCGTATCAAGTAGACCGACTCCTTCCTGCATCTACTACTATTACTCCACACATCGACCGAAACGATTCCGCATCTAGAGTATTAAGTTCATAAGCACAGAGTAATGCATTAAGCAAGATGACATGATGTAGAGGAATTAACTCAAGCAATATGGTGAAAAACCCATCATGTTATCCTCGATGGCAACAATACAATATGTGTCATGTACCTTTCGGTCAATGGGATTGAGCACCGCAAGATTTAACCCAAAGCAAAGCACTTCTCCCATTGCAAGAAAAACCTATCTAGTTGGCCAAACCAAACCGATAGTTTGAGGAGAATTACTAAGATATTAAATCATGCATATAAGAATTCAGAAGAAACTCAAATATTATTCATAGATAATCATATCATAAACCCATAATTCATCGGATTTTGACAAACACACCACAAAGGAAGATTACATCAGATAGATCTCCAAGAACATCGGGGAGAACATGGTACTGTGGATCAAAGAGAGAGAAGAAGCCATCTAGCTACTAGCTATGGACACATAGGTCTGTGGTAAACTACTCACACTTCATCGAAAGGGCAATAGGTTTGATGTAGATGCCCTCCGTGGTTGATTCCCCCTCCGGCGGAGTACCAGAAAAAGCCTCCAGATGGGATCTCGCGAGAACAGAAGGTTATGGCGGCGGGAAAGTGGTTTCGATGGATGTTCTGATGTTTCTGGAATATTTGAGAATATATAGGCGGAAGAAGTAGGTCAGGGGGGTCTCCGGGGGCCCACAAGGTAGGGGGCGCCCTCCACCTTTGTGGCCGCCTCGAGGCTCCCCTAGCATGTACTCCAAGTCCTTATGGTGTCTTCTGGTCCAAGAAAAATCCTTGTAAAGTTTTGTTCCGTTTGGACTCCATTTGATATTCCTTTTTCGCGAAACTCAAAAACAAGGAAAAAAACAGAAAATGGCACTATCACTGGGCTCTGGAACAATAAAAAATTATAGATACGTTGGATACGTACCACCTGCGAGGATCCCGGACATTAGTCCAACACCACGTCAGATGCCAGCTACTTGCAAATCAAAGTCACATTCCTCCCACAACACTTCGGACGATACCAATAACATGGACATTTGTGGTATGGGGGCTCGACATGGTCGGACCACTCAAAGGGGGAACAAAGAAAATGAAATACCTCCTGGTCATGGTTGATAAATTCACCAAGTGGATCGAGGCAAGGCCCGTCACTTCGGCGGAATCCAGACCAATGGTTGAATTCGTATCAGACATCGTACACCGTTATGGTGTCCCCCATAGCATAATTACCGATAACCGGGGCCAATTTCACCGCCCAAGAAGGTAAAGACTGGTGTGGTAAAATGGGCATTAAACTCGACTATGCCTCGGTATACCATCCGTAGACTAATGGACAGGTCGAACAAGCCAAGAGACTCAGCATGATCGGCATTAAGCTTCGCCTAGTTTGATCCCTTGAACAATTAGACTGCCATTGGGTCGAGGAACTCGATTCCATACTATGGGGGCTGCGCACCACTCCTAACCGGTCAACCAGATACACACCATTTGTTATGGTATATGGTGTGGAGTCAGTCCTCCCATGCGACCTTATCCACGATGCGACTCGAGTGCGCATGTACGAAGAAAAGGAAGCCGAGTTAGATCGACAGGATGACTTGGATGCTCTGGAAGAAGAACGGGATATAGCTCGGGCTCGATCCGCGCTTTATCAGTAGCAAGCACAACGCTATGAGATCCGCGAAGTACGGGTGAAGACATATAATGTGGGCGACCTAGTCCTCCGGCTCCCCGATAAGCAGAAGCACAAACTTTCGCCCAAATGGGACGGCTCGTACATCAATGATGTTGCACTGGTAGGAGGAGCATATCGCCTTCGCCGCCCGTCCAACAATGGTCTTGAACCGAACCCGTGGAACGCAACTAGGCTGTGGCGCTTTTATGCTTGAGCTCTACGCAACAATTCGCACCTCATCCTCACACTTTTTTGTTTTTCTTCTTTTTCCTTATTTTTTATAGAATGTCCGGTTAAACTAAACTATACAAAACATGTATTACATACATCATTAAATGTAACACCCTGCTTTGCATGGGGGCTCCCTTAGAGGAGCCAAATAATACAATACAAATCGCAATCGCCTCGATTGCAGCCTTCTCATATCTTTCAAGCTAACATATGCACTTATTTGACCTAGGATCTTTGTGAAGCTGGGTTGCCTGGCTCCTATGCATACCCCTACGTTCTGAATTGTTCGGCTAGGGAGTAAAGGGAGCACCTCTGCCATTGTTATGCCCGGGTTATCCGGGACCATACCTCAGACGGGTGAAGCCGAAAGCTAGCGTTCTTACAGAAAATAATAAGTCAGTCAAACAGAAGTGAGTACGGCCTCGTGCTTACCATCAGGTTTTTTTACAGCCAATGGTCTCCGTTTGATCTCACGAATCCAGACTATATTCTACCCGAAGAAAGGAACCCTTGGAGGAACTATTTTCATTGAAAGACGTTGCTTACGTTAAATAGTAATATAACATAACTCTCCGCACATGTTTCGTCCGTTCAAACCAGACGACCGGATTGCCTGGCTCCCGAAGAGTTGCCTTGTTCCTCAACGCATACAATACGGAGCACTTCTCTATCACTGATCGGGGAGGTAGAAGCCGATGGTCGGTCAAGACAACATTCTTTTAAAACAAAAATAAGAATGTGGATCGAGCCCGGTCAATGTAAAGTACACCCATACATAGAGTTGCCTAACTACTCATTCTTGACATTTTCTATCAGTTGTTCTAAAGCACAATCGTGCTGCGAATAGCAAATGGCTTGCATTACTTCCACATACACCAAGCTTACTGGTATTTCTTTACCAGCAAGTCCTATAGGACCAACCCGGGCCATATGGACATGGTCCAGCTTGGTGAAGTGGGTCTTTACCATTGCCCGTGCTTCGAGCGCTCCTTATGGCACGCCGAAATTTTCCACAGCTCAAACCTTCGCCGAGCCCCTTTAAAACGGCCAGCCAGTTCAGCCAAATTGTCCGGTGGCATGTCCAACAACCATAACGCTTTGGCCACACTCTTCATGGCTTTTCAGGCTCTTTCATAGGTGGACGACAGATCCTTTAAAAGGTTCCCGTCATAAGTGATCGCCTCTTCCTCAGGCCGCCCAGTCAGGAGACCTAACAATCAGGTGTCGCCCATCATCACCTAAACATCAATGACAAATGTCTAATAGCATGATAGAGTTTAATACTTACCGAATATGCCACTTTTCTGCCTTTGGTTTTCATCCGTGGTTTGGGCCAGTTGAGCCCGTAAGATTTTAATCTCCTCGTCCTGCCATTGGTTTTAGGTCTTGAGCTCATTCTTCTCCTCATGACTTCGCGTCAACACTCGTTTGCCAGCTTCTAGCTCCTTCGGCTCACGTATGGTCTCTATGGATGCACATCGTACACAATATTAATACATACATTCAAAACATATGTCTTTTAAAGGACCCGTTTTTTTACACACCGGAAGAGTCGCTAGTGGCTTTTCGTGTCGCATCAGTTTGGCCTTGGCTTCAATCAATTGCGCCTGACTCGCCTCACGATCCTCGGCTAGCTTTTTGTTCTGCTCTCTCGCGGCCTACATATATATACATCGTATTATCAGCAAGCCTTAACCTGGCCATCCCACCCAAATTAAGGCTTGGGGGATGGTAGGTGAGGGAACATGATCAGCTTTTAAGCTATTTCTCATTACGTACATGTGTTCTAGTGAAAAACAGTCTGGCGATTCCTTCAAAACCTGTTGGGGCTGCCCCAAGGTACGCGTCCACCGAATTAAAGGCACTAAAATCTTGATTGGTAAAGGTGTCGTGCCGTAGGGCCTCCTTTCGACGATGATGATCCATTACGCTCTCGACTTCAGAGTTGGCAACCGAAACATCACCAGAATACTCTGGAGGGATCACGGTCGTCTGTTCAGGAGGAGCTTCGGCCCGTCCTGAAGACCTGGGGCGAGAGTCGTGATTCGGCACACCCGGAGAGTCCTCGGACCAGTGCGAGGGCATACTTCTTCTGCGAGAAAGTTAAAAGTTTTATGAACAAAGGGATGTTAAAAGCGGCCATCACCATAACTCCACTATACGACACCTCTGGGTTGAGGAGAGAAGCACTTCTGCTTCGGCGAAAGCCTTCCTCTTTGATCTCCTATTGGGAGCTGAAGCCGATGCAATCTGAACTCCTCCCTAGCCGGATTGACGTGTAGAGCGGCGACCCTTGGGAGTAGAAGTCAGCACGTTGGGAATAGCACGCGATGTGCGTCCTGTTCGGGAATGTATCTTCTCATCACTTACTCTAGAAGAAGGAAGATTCCCAGGATGGTGAGCAACCACAACGACCTTGACGCGATCAAGGCCCTCCTGATAAAATACCCCGTCTTCGGAAAAAATGTCATCTCTGGGTCATCGTGATACCCCGGATAGTCGTCACGCGAATGATCCTCTGGTTGAGGAGGAGGGGAATTAATGAATTCCACTTGATGCCTCCATCCCTGTTCGAAACATGAATGGTTAGAATTGGGACATGGTCCGGATGCTTGAACCAATAGACTATGTCTTACCCAGTCTGCCGGTTTGTATCCGGAGAACCCTTCTCGGATACTCATCTGTGCGAATTCCGCTTTCTCTCCCTTGAAATGGCCGGCCAATATTTTGGCTAGAGCGGCCTTGTTATCCGGCCCTTGGCGCTGGTATCGAGTCATGTCCTTGGTACCATTATAGCACCATAAGGGGCGGCCCCTTTGTTGGAGAGGCTGCACGCAACGGGTGATGGCAATGGCCATTACCTCGACCATGGTCAGCTTGCTGCTGGTCAGCAACCTTACCTTAGCTGACAGGGCACACATTTCCTCGCTATCTTGATGGGAAGGGCCTCTGGGCTGCCAGTTGTACAGCTTTATAGGTGGATCATGTGAGTATTCGGGTAACCCTTGCCGGACTGGGTCGGTGAGGGGCATGTCTTCGATATAAAACCATTCTGAGGTCCACTCCTCGTGATCCTCCCGAGGGGTGCCGATTGGGTACCCGGTACCAGCTATTCGCCATACTTCTGTACTACCTTATTCGAATATTGATCCCCCCTGAGGCGTGGGATGGGGCAGAAGTCCTTCCTCCACAAGTCAAAGTGAGCCTCGCAACTCAAAATATCTCATATAAGGCCACAAAGCCAGGAATATGCAATATGGACCCCAGAGTGAGATTATGGAACTGAATCCCGTAGAACTCTAGTAAGCCTCGTAAAAAGGGGTGGATGGGGAAGCCCAAACCTCTTAGAAGAAAGGGCACAAGGCATAGTCTCTCCTCCTTGCTCGGAGCAGGAGAGCCCCCAGCAAGAGCGTGTCATCGATGGAGATGAGGCCGGCGCGAACGGTGACTAGATCTACTGGGGGAGGATGCGCTATGTTTGCAAGTGGTTTAATTGGCGATGAGAAACCGAGCAGCTCGACCAATCGCCCGGGAGAGGGCCGTGCAGAACCTGGGAGGTAGGCCAGGGTGCTAGGGATTGTTTTGATGCAACCCTCGAACCCCTAGATTTATAAATAGGCGTTTGGCTTTGAAGACAGAGCTGCGGGCTCGCGAAAAGATGGCATTGGGCCACCCGCCTTCTGAAAAGGTATGCGAAGCCCTCCCCCCGAGGGATGGCATTAAGATTCCGAGGGTCCCACCTTGATCTTATGATGCCTTCGAGGCCTCACGATTCGAAATTGTGTGGACTCAAGTCCATAGTTCGGGCTAAATCAAAAGAACTCGCCTTGCAAGCCGAATACAGTTATCAGGGCAGATGCCACACACAAGTTTTGGCGTTGAAGGCAAGTTCAGGGGCTACTGATGGAGTCATGGACTAAGGGGTCCTTGGGACAACGGCCCATTGTATACGGGCCAGATTGGTGGAGCCGTACTATGGAAGGAATCCTATGGAGCCGTGGTGTGCCCTCCAAGTCAAAAAGGTGTTGGATCTCCTTTATTCTTTATTGTAACCTATCTTCGGTAACCCTAACCCTATCGGTGTCTATATAAACCGAAGGGTGTTGTCATTAGGGGCAGAGCTATTCTTCATCCCCCGTAGCCTAGGGTTAGCTCATACTGATCTCGAGGTAGATCTATGTAATGCCCCGGAGACACCCGCCGGTGGTCGTTACTCCTGGCGGGATCTAGACAGTCCCCACATATCAATACTAGTCTTTTCTACGCACTTTATCCTCACTCATGTGCACCCTGGAGCAACTTCCCGGTCGGTCACCCATCCTGAAAGTACTCCAAGCTGAGCACGCTTAACTTTGGAGTTCTATCCGAATGGGCTCCCGGAAAAGAAGGAATTCCTTATTGATATGAGTAGTCTACCATCCCTAATAAGCTAGGCTATCACATACACCCCCACTCAGAGGAATCGACGTCCTCGTTGGGCCACAGGAATGTTCCCTCTTGGCACAAACGCCTGTGCATCTAGTCCGATACATGTGCCATGCCGTGTGCCACGACGGGTCAAAAACGTCACGAACAACATGACCGAGCACCTGTCCGCAAACATCCGTGTAATCGTGAGGGTCGGCTCTGATACCAACTTGTAATACCCAGGATGCGACTATGTCTCCTACGTGTCGAGGCATGACTTAGAGACATAAGCGCATTCTGGAATGATCTCAAGCACGGTATCTTTGCACATCTCATGTAAAAGTTCAGGGATGAAAGTGTAAAAGATAGTTGGCTTACACTCGCCACGTCACACAATGAATACAATAACATACATTCATCCAAATAACACAGGGTCCGACTACGGACGAAATCCAATTAAGAAAAGATACCACAACACACGGCCTGATCGCCCTTAGTAGGAACCGCTACTAATCGTCGGGATACGAAACATAGTAACGACCACGCTCTTCGTTGAACTCCCAGTGAAGTCCTGATCCAACTCCTGCGTTGTACTCGGTTGTACCTGCATCTGGTGTGTGTTGTAATCTGTGAGCCACAAGGACTCAGCAATCCCATTCCCGGGTATCAAAACTAACAAAGCCTTTACGTCGGGAGAGGTAATAAAGTGTTTGCAGCAAGCACTAAGCAACTAGCTTACGAGTTCAGAGCGAGATGAGAACATGTGCCAACGGTCGCCAAAGATGATCAATAAGTGATCCTAGCTACTCACGTTCAAGCATAACCCCATCGTGTTCACTTCCCGAAGCCCTTTGGAAAGAGACCATCATGGCTACTCACACAGGTAGTGTATTCTTAAGGATAAGGTGTCAAGTTATCTACAACCGGATATTAACAAATTCCCATCTGCCACATAACCGCAGGCACGGCTTTCGAAATTTCATAACCCTGCAGGGGTGTCCCAACTTAGCCCATCACAAGCTCACGATCTGCGGAGTCGCAACTCCAAAGTGGGAAGACCCGAGTATCCTCGGAATCACGTTCTCAGGATATTTCGACAAAGGTAAAACTAATCCAGCAAGACCTCCTGGCGTGCCGACACCCTGATAGTAGCCGCGCATATCTCGTCTCAGGCCACGACCGGATGGGTGATTCTATAGGTAATACCAGATACCTCGAGTTTTCCCAAGGCGGCCCCGCAGAACCCCCAGTTTGGACCAACACTCATGAGGAGCACTGGCCCGGGTTGTAAAATTAAGTCCTCGGGGTCCGGAAAGTCCCTATGCAAGTTATTTAGTTATGGAAAATGGTAAAACCAAAGTTGGGCCTTGCTGGAAAAGCTTTAAGCAGTGCGAATTATCAAGGGGGGCCATAAAACCCAACCGTGTTAGGAACGCAAAATCAAGGAACATAACACCAGTTTATCGGGTCCTAAGGTGGCATGAGTGGAACAAAACACCAAGCAGAAGGCCGAGCCTTCCACCCATATAGGTGCATTAGTTAACATAGATATATATTGTGTTATCCCAAAAAAACAAGTTCATCATGGAGCGATCTTCAAACTTCACCTGCAACTAACAACGCTATAAGAGGGGCTGAGCAAAAGCGTACTTAGCCAATCAACGGTTTGCTAGGAAGGCAGTTAGAGTGTTTCATGGCAACAATAGGAGGCTGACAAATAGGCATCGAGGCATATCTAAAGAGTGAGACAACTAGCATAGGCAAAGATAGAGGTGATATCGGGGAATGGTCATCTTGCCTGGAATCTCACAAGGAAGCAGAACGAGTCCATAAAGAAGACAAACGGACGCAGTCGAACGAATCCTCACAACTCCGAAACGAAACCGAAGCTAACGAGAGAAGCAACCGGAAAGAAGCAAACAACATGGTGAACACACATATCATAACCATGGCATGATGCACAAACAAGTATGATGCATGTCTGATTTAGATATGCATGGCATGGCAGAGTGCACAAACAATACTACAAGTTAAGTGGAGCTCAATATGCAATGAGTTGTATATCGACAAGACACCATGTTGGATTATTTAGTTTGATCTCGTTATGAACCCAACAAGTTAAATGTTAATTAACATAGCAAGAGGTGAAGCAAAAGTAAACTACCTATTTAGAAAAGTTTAAATGAGGTCGGAATGACAAACAACAATTCCAGAAAATCCCCATGTGCATAGTATGAATTTCGTACTGTTCTGCCTAAGAACATAATTTAAAGTTATTAAACAGCAAAAGTAAATGCACCATGTTATTCTACACATTTTTCCACCCCATTTACATATAAAGTTTATTAAATTTGGAGCTATGGTTATTTAGTTATGAATTAAATCATTTTAGCATGTTAATTAAGCAAACTTATACAAACAGCAATATAAACATTTTTAACATGAATGAAAGTTGCATATTAATAATCTACACAAAATTCTGAGCATTTTTCATATAAAGTTTATTCGATTCTGATTCATGGGTGAAAAGTTATTATATGCATGATGCTTGAGGACTTTTTTGTAAAACTGCTTTCTGCGGATAATTAGGCAAAACTCGTCCAGAAAAAAAAACAGAGCTGGGCTGAATCTGAACTGAACTGGGCTAGGGGAGATGCTCACATCGGGCCTTGGCCTAGGTCGCTGAAGGCATCAGGCCGCG
>LR738714.1:100603565-100870317 GCA_902687465.1 Secale cereale | reverse complement strand
GATGGGCCGGCTCTAGATCGAGGCGAGGCAGGGGATCGAGCGGCGAAGGCGCGGTCAACGCGCACGACCACGCGCATTGTCCTCGTCAGCACGCGGAAGCAGGGGATCGAGCGGGATGCAGCGAGCGTTGATGGCGGGGATGCACGGGATTCTGGCAAGCGGTGGGAACGAGCAGAAGCTCAGGCAGCGGGACTTGGGGCTCCATGGCATCCTTGGGGTCCCTGCGAGGGAGAGAGGGAGCGCTGAGAGAGGCCGTCAGGGGAAGGAAGATAGACATGGGAGGAGAGGAGCGGGACGAGGTCGACCTGGCTGTGGTCGCCGGCGATGAGGAAGGTCCGATAGTGCGAGTAACTGCGCGGAACGAAGTTGGGCGTAGACCCGTTTGGCCTCGGGTCGGAGCTGGCTGGGCAGAGCTCGGCGCGGGAGTCGACACACGAGGGGGTCGTCGACGGCGTGTGGAGCTCTGGCGGCGAGCACGCGAGGCGCTCAGGGCTGCGGCTCGGATGAGCTCCGGGTCGGGAGCTGCTCGGGCCCAACCGCAGGGGGAGGTGCTACTTCTCGATCTTGCGTTGTATTCCCTCAAAGAGGAAAGGGTGATGCAGCACAGTAGCATAAGTATTTCCCTCAGTTTTTGAGAACCAAGGTATCAATCCAGTAGGAGACCACGCACGAGTCCCTCGCACCTGCACAAACAAAAAAGAACTTCGCAGCCAACGCGATAAGGGGTTGTCAATCCCTTTACGGTCACTTACGAAAGTGAGATCTGATAGAGATGATAGTTTGATATTTTTGGTATTTTTGATTATAAGAACAGAAAGTAAAAGCGGAAAAAGTAAAGTAGGTGTAGATTGATATGTTGAGAATAGACCCGGGGGCCATAGTGTTCTCTAGTTGCTTCTCTCATGATAGCGATATTCTATGGCGGATAAACAAATTACTGTCGATCAATTGATAGAAAAGCGAATAATTTTGAGACTATCCAGGCATGATCATTATATATAGGCATCACGTCGGAGACAAGTAGACCGAAACGATTCTGCATCTACTACTATTACTCCACACATCGACCGCTATGCATCATGCATCTAGTGTATCGAGTTCATAAGAACAGAGTAATGCCTTAAGCAAGATAACATGATGTAGAGGGATAAACTCAAACTTAGTGACATAAAATCCATCTTTTTATCCTCGATGGAAACAATACAATACGTGCCTTGTTGCCCCTATTGTCACTGGGAAAGGACACCGCAAGATTGAACCCAAAGCCAAGCACTTCTCCGATTGCAAGAACTATAGATCTAGTTGGCCAAACCAAACCAATAATTCGAAGAGACTTGCAAGGATATTATAATCATACATAAAGAGTTCAGAGAAGAACCAAATATTTCTCATAGATAATCTTGATCATAAACCCACAATTCATCGGATCTCGACAAACACACAGCAAAAAGAGATTACATCGAATAGATCTCCTCGAATACCGAGGAGAACTTTGTATTGAGATCCAAAGAGAGAGAAGAAGCCATCTAGATACTAACTATGGACCCAAAGGTCTTTGGTAAATTACTCACAACTCATGATGAGGCGATGATGATGATGTAGAAGCACTCCGTGGTAGATCCCCCCTCCAGCGGAGCTCCGGAACAGGCCCCAAGATGGGATCTCACAGGAACAGAAGGTTACGGCGGTGGAACTAGGGTTTTCTCTGTTGTTCTGATGGTTTCGGGGTACGTAGGCATATATAGGATGAAGGAGGGCACCGGGGCGAAACATGGGGCCCACGAGGCAGGGGGGCACCCTATAGGGGGGGCATGCCCCCACCCTTGTGGGTACCACGTAAGCCCTACTATGTGGTTCTGAAGTCTCCCGTGCGTGATTTTCTCCAAAAATATCTCTCCCAAAGGTTTCATTCCGTTTGGACTCCATTTGATATCCCTTTTCTGTAAAAGGCTGAAACAGGCAAAAAATAGCAATCTGGACTGGGCCTTTGGGTTAGTAGGTTAGTCCCAAAAATAATATAAAGTGTATGACAAAGCCCATTAATCATCCAAAACATCATAAATAATAGCATGAAACAATCAAAAATTATAGATACGTTGGAGACGTATCAAGCATCCCCAAGCTTAATTCCTGCTCGTCCTCGAGTAGGTAAATGATAAAAAATATAATTTTTGATGTGGAATGCTAACCAACATAGCTTTTCAATGTAATCTCTTAAATTGTGGCATGAATGTTCAGATCTGAAAGATTCAAGACAAAAGTCTATCTTGACATAAGAAATTATAATACTTCAAGCATACTAACAAAGCAATCATGTCTTCTCAAAATACTATGGCTAAAGAAAGTTATCCCTGCAAAATCATATAGTCTGGCTATGCTCCCTCTTCATCACACAAAATATTCATACCATGCACAACCCCGATTTCAGCCAAGCACTTGTTTTCATACTCTATTCTTTCAAACCTTTCAACTTTCACGCAATACATGAGTGTGAGCCATGGACATAGCACTATGGGTGGAATAGAGAGGTGGTTGTGGAGAAGACAAAAGGAGGGAGATAGTCTCACATCGACTAGGCGTATCAACGGGCTATGGAGATGCCCATCAATAGATATCAATGTGAGTGAGTAGGGATTACCATGCAACGGATGACCTAGAGCCAAAATATTTATGAAAGCTCAACAAAATAAACTAGTGGGTGTGCATCCAACTTGCTTGCTCATGAAGACCTAGGGCATTTGAGGAAGCCCATCGTTGGAATATACAAGCCAAGTTCTATAATGAAAATTCCCACTAGTATATGAAAGTGACTAAACATGAGACTCTCTATCATGAAGAACATGGTGCTACTTTGAAGCACAAGTGTGGAAAAAGATAGTAGCAATTGTCCCTTTTTCTCTTTTTTTCTTTTCTTTTTCTTTTCTCTTTTTTGGGCCTTTCTTTTTTTTCTTTGGCCTTTCTTTTTTTCTTTTTTTTGGAGGGGCTTTATTGATTTAGCCTTTCCTCACATGGGACAATGCTCTAATAATGATGATCATCACACTTTCATTACAACTCGATGCTAGAACAAAGTAGGACTCTATATGAATGCTTCCGGTGGTGTACCGGGATGTGCAATGAATCAAGAGTGACATGTATGAAAAATTATGCATGGTTGCTTTGCCACAAATGCGATGTCAACTACATGATCATGCATGGCAATATGACAATATTATGCGTTTCATATGAACAGAACGGTGGAAAGTTGCATGGCAATATATCTCGGAATGGCTATGGAAATGCCATGATAGGTAGTTATGGTGGCTGTTTTGAGGAATATATATGGTGGCTGTTTTGAGGAAGGATATATAGTGGGTGTATGGTACCGGCGAAAGTTGCGCGACACAAGAGATGCTAGCAATGGTGGAAGGGTGAGAGTGCGTATAATCCATGGACTCAACATTAGTCATAAGAACTCATATACTTATTGAAAAAAATCTACGAGTCATCAAAACAAAGAAATCAACGCATGATCCTAGGGGGGGGTTTGGTAGGAGTTAACCATCGCGCGCCCCCGACCTCCACACAAAGGTTGACACTTTACAAATACCTCATGCTCTAACTTCGTCACATAGCGGTTCACCATACGTGCATGCTACGGGAATCACTAACCTTAACACAAGTATTTCTCAATTTCATAATAACTCCACTAGCATGACTCTAATATCACTATCCTCATATCTCAAAACAATTATCAAGCATCCAACTTCTCATCATTTTCAATGCACTTAGCGTGAAAGTTATTTACTACATTGATATTGGATGTCTATCATGTGAAGACTAGTTTTATAGCCTAAGCACATTACCATGCTATTTTAATAGATTCTCAAAAGGATATAAGTGAAGCATGAGAGTTCAAAAATTTCTTCAAAATATTATCACCACCGTGCTCTAAATGATATAAGTGAAGCACTAGAGCAAAAACTATTCAACTCAAAAGATATAAGTGAAGCACCTAGAGTGTTCTAACAATTCCTAGGCCATTTTTAACTCTCTCAAATAGGTGTGTCCAGCAAGGATAATTGTGGCAAACTAAAAAGCAACGACTCAAATTATACAGGACGCTCCAAGTAAAACACATATCATGTGGTGAATAAAAATATAGCTCCGAATATAGTTACCGATGGAAGAAGACGAAAGAGGGGATGCCTTCCCGGGGCATCCCCAAGCTTAGGCTTTTGGTTGTCCTTGAATTTTACCTTGGGGTGCCATGGGCATCCCCAAGCTTAGGATATTGCCACTCTTTGTTCCATAGTTCATCAAAGCAGTACTCAAAACTTGAAAACTTCACAACACAAAACTTAGACAAAAATCTCGTGAGCTCCGTTAGTATAAGAAAGCAAACCACTACTCAAAGGTACTGCGATGAATTCATTCTTTGTTTATATTGGTGTTAAACCTACTGTATTCCAACTTATCTATGGTTCATACTTCCCAATACTACTCATAGATGCATTGAAATAAGCAAACAACAGACAAAAAACAGAATCTGTCAAAAACAGAACAATCTGTAGTAATCTGTAGGTTTCGCATACTTCCGTAACTCCAAAATATCAATCTAAATTAGTAAACGTGAGGAATTTGTCTATTAATCATCTGCAAAAAGAATCAACTAAATAGCATGCTCCAGTAAAATCTGGTGACCATTCTAGCGAGCGCTAACGATTCTGTTTTTCACAGCAAGATCACATAAACTTCACACAAGTCTTCCCAAAGGTTCTACTTGGCACAAACACTAAGCAGAACACAAAACCACATCTAAACAGAAGCTAGGTTCAATATTTATTCCTAAATAGAAGACAAAACAAAAAAAATATAAAATTGGGTTGCCTCCCAACAAGCGCTATCGTTTTACGCCCCTAGCTAGGCACGATACAAGGATGGATCTAGGTATTGCCATCTTTGGAAGACAATTATTTAATTATGCACTTGTGATTCTTAGGCACTTCTTTATCCCTATTGATAATCAAACACTTGGGAAAGAGATCAAGAAATTCTAAAGTTTCAAAAGGGTCTCTTGCAAAAGTAAGAAAATTAGGGTGAACACTTATGGATTTGAGATCCGCAATTCCGTTACTAGATGTTTCACCTTTGTCTTTAGGGACATACATGAACTTAGATAATTTAGTGGTAGAAGTATTTGGAGTAGTTTTTATAGCAGAAAGAGCAGAACCCACATTAGTAATAATATCCTCAAGCTTATTGATTCTAGTAGAATCCTGATCTAGCTTTTCTTTAACTATGGGTTCCTTTTCCTTAAGATTTTTCAGAACAACTCCTACCTTGGATCCATATTGGATAATTTCATTATGGATTTTCTATCCAAGTTTTCTACCAGTTCTACCGTAGCAACTTGTTTTCAATGATTTCCAACCTTTGCATAACAAGCTCCAAAGTTAAAACAGTCACATTAACCTGTGACACCCCGAGACCGGTGCGCGAGGTGTCAGCCGGTTATTTGTAGACGTTGCCTTGTCATCTTGCTTGCATGTTGCATTTTGCCATGTCATCGTGTGCATTGTATCATCATGTTTTCAAAACTTGCATCTGTCCAAGTCCGCCCGTCCTCTCCGTTGTCCGTTCTGAGCCCAGACACACTTGCACGTGCCCACGGCACCTCTGAATATTTATTTTGTGAGTGGCCGAAAAACATTCTCGGAAAGGGTTGAAACTTGGTGTGTGGTCTTACTATAGCATAGGTAGACCGTCTGTCAAGTTTTGTTGCATTCGGAGTTCGTTTGATAGCCCAACCGTTAAATATAGCGGCACTAGTTGCCGGGCAAAACGTCGGACGTTTTCGGTCTCCGGAAACTCCGCGGGCCTCTTCTCTTCTCTCCCCACAACCCCTCATACACAGCCCACTACCTCCACCTTGGCCCATCCTACCCCCTCTCCCTGTCCGGAGCCGTTCGATTCGATCGGAGGGTCCAAAATCACCCCTAGACCCAAACCCTAGCTAAAACTGCCTATTTAAACCCCTCCCCTTGCCATTTTGGGCATCCCTAGCCCCCCTAACCCCATCCCTAACCTCCAGCCGCAGCAATCCCACCTCTTCCCTCGAATTCCATGCGCAGCCACCTCAAAACTGCCACGTGGCACTGTCCCATAGGGCCAGCCGCCACCTGGGCAGTTCCCCGGCCAACCAGCGTCGTCCACGTGGCCTCCCCGCGTGTCCCTGGCGCCTTCCCCGCCGCCAGCCCGCTCCGGCCCGGTCCAGGCCCGCCGCGGGCCGAGCTGGGCCCGTGCTCCCGCGCCTCCCCGCTCCCCTCGCTCGTTACCGCACCGGCGCCCACTCGGCTCCCTCTGCTCCTCCGTCGCCTCTCGTCGGGGCACGCAGCCGCCGCTCCGCCTCGCCGGCGACCGCCGCCGCCTCGCCCGGCAAAGCCGAGCCCCGCCGCCGTACCACGCCGCCGCCGGCGAGCGCCATGCTCCCCGTCGCCTAGCCCCGCCAGCTCCGCCCCGACGTGCTCGCTCTGCCGCCGCAGGAGCTCGCCACCGGCCTCCTTCCGGCCGGATCGGCATCCTCCAGCCCGGCCGCCGCCCGTCAGCTCACCGTCGACCGCCTCCGGCCGGATCCATCGCGCCGCCGCCGGACTCCCCCCTGCAGTTGACCGCGCCGACGGACATGTTCGACCGAGACGGACATGTCCGCTTCCTCCTCCTCCCCGTGCCATTGCCGTGTGGGCCCAAGGGGCCGCACCAACGGACACGTCCGCCGAACCTGGACAATGTCCACCCTGTGAGGTTGCTTTTCTTCTAAATCCCCAAAGCTCCATATTCTGATGCATACTTTGCATGCCTGTAACTTTTTGTGTGGTGGTCCAAATTGAGTGTATGATATGTCAAAATGATCGTGGTGATATGCTCTTCATTTTGTTTCATTGTGACATCCTTGTTTGAGTTCATCTAGATGTCCTAATCATCGTTGCAAGAGTGCTACTTGTTTAAAACTGCCGTTAACTATAATTTTGTTGCATACTTGTGATGTTTGTAACTTTGTGCATGTTTATCCAAATGGAGCATATGATATGTCAAAATGTTCATTGTGAAGTGCTCTACATGTGGGTTGCTGTAGCATTCATGTTAGGTGCTATATTGCCATGTTAATCTCTGTTGCAAAAGTGCATGTGGCCGTTAAGTGCTGAAACTTGTTATGAGATGCTGATTTCACTTGCTCTTTGCTATTGATGTGTTTCCTTCATGCCACATGTCAATATGTTTTAGAATCACAATCATATGGTCTTTGCTGTGGTGCAATCCACTTTCCATGATATGCCTTGAGATGACTTAAACAAGCTGGTAAACATGACATGTTGTTGTTGCTGTTTTATACTTAGTGAAAAAACTGCTAAGTCTGGAATCTGTTATAACCTCATGCCATGTTTGCTTGATGCCTCACTCAAATCCATGCTTGTTTTGGTTCATCCAATGATCATGTCTTGTTGTCCATGTTATTGCCTATCCATTCATGCCCTTACTTGCACATATGGCCTGTTGTAGCTTATTTATTTCTTGCTCTCAAGTTGCTATAAATTTAGCTGTCAGCCTGTTTATCAGCATGATCAATTTTGGTGAAGCTTGTTGTTATTGATCCATGCCTTATATGGAGATGCTCCAATGGAGTTATTTGATGTATGCTATGTCTTCTACATGTCCATGATCTTTATATGCTTAGTATAGTTTATATGCTTGTTGTTTTGTGTCTCCGAAGGCAGCATGGTGATGATGTTTTTGCCTTCCCAGATTTTGACTAAGTCTGGATAAATTTATTGCAACTTGCCATGCTTGGTTAATTGTGTTCCGGCAAGCTTTTGGCTATGTTCCAAGTTCATGGTTGTTAAGTATCATGTCTACTTCACAGTCATGCTTCTTGTGAACATGTTTGAGTGTTGTAGAATATATTTACCTTGCTCCAAAGTTGCTATGTGGTTGTTAGGTTCAGCTTTGCATTCTAACTTGTTTTGCTCTTAACTTCTAGCCCATTGCTCCGTTTTGAGTGTGCCCTATATGAAACTTGTGTGTTTTTGCATGTAGAAGCATAATATCATGTTGTTTCCATGCTTGGAGTGTGTTTGCTTGATGTTTGGGTGCATCTTGCACCGTTGTCATGTTTGTCTTGTTTTGCTCATATCTTCTAGGCCGTAGCTCCAAATTAAACAAACTTTATATGAAACTTCATTAGAATTTCGTGTAGATCATCATGGTGCATGTTAACCTGCTGTTTAACAACTTTAAAATAAGGTTTGTTCAGATCTGGACTAATTTCAAATTATGCATATGAGGACTTACCGGATTTGTTATGTGTTGATTCCGGCCTCATTTAAACTTGTTGGGTGATGTTGTTCTTGTGTGCTTCATCCCTTGCCATGTAATGCATCATATAGACTTGTCTTGCATCATACTTGGTTGAGCATCTTGTCATGTTATTGTGTTGGGTGTTTACTTTGTTGTGTGCTTCTTCTTGCTAGTTCGTTTCCGTTGCGATCGTGAGGATTCGTTCGACTACACGTGGTTCGTCTTCAAGGCTTCGTCTTCGTCTTCTTCATGGACTCATTCTTCTTCCTTGTGGGATCTCAGGCAAGATGACCATCACCTTGGATACCTTTACTATCATTGCCATGCTTTGTTGTCTCGATGCTATCGTTATATGTCGCGCTACCCATCATTATTGTCGGCCCTCTCCTTGTTGCCATGAAACCTCTAACCTTTGACACCTTCCTAGCAAACCGTTGTTTGGCTATGTTACCCGCTCGCTCAGCCCCTCTTATAGCGTTGTTAGTTGTAGGTGAAGATGAAGATCGTTCCATGTTGGAACTTGTTGTTGGTATATCGCAATATGTCTTATATATATGAACACACCTATATACTGGGCATGGGTGGAAGGTTTGGCCTTTTGCTCGGTGTTTTGTTCCACTCATGTCACCTTAGGAGCCGATAAACCGGCATTATGTTCCTTGATTTTGCGTTCCTTACACGGTTGGGTATATGTGGACCCCTTGATAGTTCGTCTTTGAATAAAACTCCTCCAGCAAGGCCCAACATTGGTTTTAATTTGCTCATAATAACAACTTAATTAATTAATTAAATTGCATAGGGAGTTAGCGCTACCCGAGGTTTCTTTCTACATAGCAGGGGGGGCAGTGCTGATGGTGTTGGTCCCAAACGGGGAACCTGCGGGGCCACCTGGGGGAAACCCGAGGGCTGGTTTTACTCGTAGCTACGCCCATCCGGTCGTGGCCTGAGACGAGATACGCGTGGCTACTATCAGGGTGTCGACACACCGGGAGGTCTTGCTGGACTTGTTTTACCATTGTCGAAATGTCTTGTGCACCGGGATACCGAGCCTGATCGGATTTCCCTAAGATAAGGGGTAATATTATTATTACCTCTGCTGATCGTGAGAGCTTGTGATGGGCTAAGTTGGGACACCCCTGCAGGATTATGATTTTTCGAAAGCCGTGCGCGCGGTTATGTTGCAGGTTGAATTTGTTAATGTCCGGTTGTAGAAAACTTGACAGAGGATCCGAGATAAAACATACAACTATGTGAGTAACCGTGACTGTCTCTTTTCATTTTGAGAAGAGAACACGATGGGGTTATGTTTGACTCGTAGGTAGTTCAGGATCTTTAGCGATCACTACTAGTTTGTGACCGCTTGCGTAGATGCTCATCTTATTCCTGTACTCGTTAGTTAGCCACCATACTTTTGCTTAGTCGCTGCTGCAACCTCACCACTTAACCTCTTCCTACCCAGTTAAGCTTTGCTAGTCTTGATACCCATGGTTATGGGATTGCTGAGTCCTCGTGGCTCACAGATACTACAACAACAGTTGCAGGTGCAGATTTCTGATGACTCGACGTGAGAGCGTTGTCCGTTGTGTTGGAGTTCTCCTTCTTCTTCTTCTTCAGTCTTGGGTTAGGTTCCGGGTCGGCACCCTGTGATAGCAAATGGATGTCGTTGTGCTCTTCATGTTTGCCTCCGTAGTCGGATGCCTTGTATTGATGATGTTGTATTCATGTGACTTGTATGTATTGTTGTATCCCCCATGTATGTATGTAATGGTATGATGTAATGATATCCATCTTGCTAAGCGCCCGAAATGCGGTTGTGCCCCAATCACGTAAGTGTCACGTGATCGGGGTATAATCGCATCTTGGGCCTAACAAGTTGGTATCAGAGTCTCGACCGACCATAGGAGCCCCCTTGATTGATCGTAGCTTGGCCGTTGTTGAGTCTAGCAGAAAACTTTTTCGGAGTCTAGTTATATCGGAAAGTAGGAATTCTTTTTACTCCTCAGCCCCTTCGTCGCTCTGGTGAGGAATCTTGACGTAGGTGTTTTGAATTACTCCTCTTCTCCTTCAGTTTTTTTTAGGATCACACGGTTAGTTTTCCGTTCGTTGTGTCGCCAGTTCTTTCATCTGGTGCATCTCTCGTCAAGTGGATTCGACCCTCTTCTTCTTGCAAGTTCAATCCTCGGTCCTTCCAACCGATGTTGTTTTCCCCGTCCGAAGTTGTTTTCTTTTTCCCACCCACCCACCCTTTTGCTTCTCGGACCGGAGTCCTTAATCGAGTATCCATCTTACTCGTGTGAAGTATCTGCTTTCTTTCATCAATTGTTTTTAACTGGTGAATTCTCGTCTCATCGTCATTATTCATCTCTTTGTCTTCTCCGATGGTTTCAATTCAAGTTATTGGTGTTGTTTATATTATTTCGTCGGACCAAATGTTTCCAATTGCTCGTTCGTCTCTCGCCATTTAATTGTTCCGGAGTTCCGAAGAAATCTCAGGAGATTCGTCTGTGTTCCAACTAATTTGAGGTTGTCACCTCATTCGAGTTTTTCAAACGTTCTGGTGCATCGTTTCTTGCCCAAATAATCCTTTTCAACGGTGTTCTCTCTTCAGTGGGCTCATAACCCATAGGTCTTTTCCTAGGATCTTACCCGACTCTTCTAATTTCCCGGAGTGTTTCAAAACTCTTTCAAGTGTGACGTAAGTATGGATTCAATCAGTCATATGCTCTCTTCAAGATCGCTTTAAATTCCTTTCATCATTGGTTCAACCTTTCTCCTTTCATTTTTCTGGAGTATTTCATGAATTCTTTTCATTGTGTTCCTCCGAAGGCCATCATTTCAGAAGATTTCTTCATTCTCAGTTTTCAACTTCGTCCTCCAAATATTCTTCAATGATGCCTCTTCGTTCGTCTCACATTCTTCCGGTGCTTCGTTGAAGTATTCCTTAATTAGTTCACGATCTCTTCGTTCTCTTGCATCAAAATTTTCCTCAAGTGCTTTATTCTTCCCGGCGATTCATCGTATTCTCTCAATTTCAATTCTTCCCGGTGGTTTGTTCTTTTCTTCACTCGGCTTTACGTTGGTTCACTCAAGAGTTCTTCTCCGCTGTTATCATATCAATCCATTCATTTTATTCCAATCCTACCGGTGTTTCTTGAATATTTTCGCAAGTTCGCGATATATCCATTTTTAATAAATTTCAACGAGAACAAGTAGTATGTGAATCCATTGTTCATCAATTTAATTGGTGGAGGATAAGCATAACATAATTCTTATTCTTTTCATCAAGTCGTTTTAATTCCTTCCTTCGGAGTTTATTCTTGATGAATAAATTCTAATGCCAAGTGCCTTAATCTTTTCCTTCCGGAGTTCAAACTTTCTCGGTTATCTCGTCGGAACCCCGACTAATCATCGCAAAGCTTTAATCTTATTCTTTTCATCCGTCATTTCTATATCATCATCCTTTTGTTACCGGAGTTCTTCATGGTGGTTCATCGTGATTCAATTTATTCTTCAAATGTTCATCAAGATTCGCCTGGAGCAGCTCAAGCATTATTCTTCTTCCTCTCAAGTGCAAATAATTCTCCGCATTCTTTTGAAAGGGAGTTTTGCAATTCTGCATTCTCAGCTAATCCATCTTTTCGTTGCGGCGGTAATTTACCTCAAGCTTTGAGATGTTTTTCTTAAGTCCACAACAAGATTATTTTGTTGTTGTTGATTCTTCAACAAATTCGTTCAATCCTTCCTTGAAGGTGCTCTTCTAATTCTTTGTGGTAGAAGTTGCCATCTTCTTCTCCGTTCTTTTCACCTAACTCTTTCAATTCTTCCGAAGGCATTATGTTGTTTCTCTCATCAAGCATTATTCCATCTCAAGTTCATGTTATATTCATTCCATTCCTAGCCGGAGTGCTGCACGAATCACTTCATTCAAATTCCTTTCTATCTCTTATTAACCGGAGTGGTTTCGAATTAATTCTTGTTCCTTCAACTCGTGCTTCTTATCCTTATCCTCTTGGTTCTCGTCTTATGCCTTGTTGCTTATTTTACCGGAGCTTCTCAATCTCGTTCATCTCTGTTGTGTTCTTTCTTTCAAGTTGTTCAACCTCTCAAGGTTCATTGGCTTCACTCTTTTGCCCTGGAAGAACTTTGTTCTTCTTTTTCCCTTCTGTCTCGTTCCTAAGATCTCAGGACGAGATCTCTTGTTAGTAGGGGAGTGTTGTGACACCCCGAGACCGGTGCGCGAGGTGTCAGCCGGTTATTTGTAGACGTTGCCTTGTCATCTTGCTTGCGTGTTGCATTTTGCCATGTCATCGTGTGCATTGCATCATCATGTTTTCAAAACTTGCATCCGTCCGAGCCCGCCCATCCTCTCCGTTGTTCGTTCTGAGCCCATACACACTTGCACGTGCCTGCGGCACCTCTGAATATTTATTTTGTGAGTGGCCGAAAAACATTCTCGGAATGGGTTGAAACTTGGCGTGTGGTCTTACTATAGCATAGGTAGACCGCCTGTCAAGTTTCGTCGCATTTGGAGTTCGTTTGATAGCCCAACCGTTAAATATAGCGGCACTAGTTGCCCGGCAAAACGTCGGACGTTTTCGGTCTCCGGAAACTCCGCGGGCCTCTTCTCTTCTCTCCCCACAACCCCTCATACACAGCCCACTACCTCCACCTAGGCCCATCCTACCCCCTCTCCCTGTCCGGAGCCGTCCGATTCGATCGGAGGATCCAAAATCACCCCTAGACACAAACCCTAGCCAAAACTGCCTATTTAAACCCCTCCCCTTGCCATTTTGGGCATCCCTAGGCCCCTAACCCCATCCCTAACCTCCAGCCGCAGCAATCCCACCTCTTCCCTCGAATTCCGTGCGCAGCCACCTCAAAACTGCCACGTGGCACCGCCCCATAGGGCCAGCCGCCACCTGGGCAGTTCCCAGGCCAACCAGCGTCGTCCACGTGGCCTCCCCGTGTGTCCCTGGCGCCTTCCCCGCCGCCAGCCCGCTCCGGCACGGGCCAGGCCCGCCACGGGCCGAGCCGGGCCCGTGCTCCCTCGCCTCCCCGCTCCCCTCGCCCGTTCCCGCACCGGCACCCGCTCGGCTCCCTCTGCTCCTCCGTCGCCTCTCGCCGGGGCACGCAGCCGCCGCTCCGCCTCGCCTGCGACCGCCGCCGCCTCGCCCGGCCAAGCCGAGCCCCGCCGCCGTACCACGCCGCCGCCGGCGAGTGCCATGCTCCCCGTCGCCTAGCCCCGCTAGCTCTGCCCCGACGTGCTCGCTCCGCCGCCGCAGGAGCTCGCCACCGGCCTCCTTCCGGCCGGATTCGGCGTCCTCCGGCCCGGCCGCCGCCAGTCAGCTCGCCACTGACCGCCTCCGGCCGGATCCCATCGCGCCGCCGCCGGACTCCCCGCTGCAGTTGACCGCGCCGACGGACATGTCCGCTTCCTCCTCCTCCCCGTGCCACTGCCGTGTGGGCCCAAGGGGCCGCACCGACGGACACGTCCACCGGACCCGGAGAATGTCCACCCTGTGAGGTTGCTTTTCTTCTAGGTCCCGAAAGCTCCATATTCTGATGCATACTTTGCATGCCTATAACTTTTTGTGTGGTGATCCAAATTGAGTGTATGATATGTCAAAATGATCGTGGTGATATGCTCTTCATTTTGTTTCATTGTGACATGATTATTTGAGTTCATCTAGATGTCCTAATCATCGTTGCAAGAGTGCTACTTGTTTAAAACTGCTGTTAACTATAATTTTGTTGCATACTTGTAATGCTTGTAACTTTGTGCATGTTTATCCAAATGGAGCATATGATATGTCAAAATGTTCATTGTGAAGTGCTCTACATGTGGGTTGCTATAGCATTCATGTTAGGTGCTATATTGCCATGTTAATCTCTGTTGCAAAAGTGCATGTGGCCGTTAAGTGCTGAAACTTGTTATGAGATGCTGATTTCACTCGCTCTTTGCTATTGATGTGTTTGCCTTCATGCCACATGTCAATATGTTTTAGAATCACAATCATATGGTCTTTGCTGTGGTGCAATCCACTTTCCATGATATGCCTTGAGATGACTTAAACAAGCTAGTAAACATGACATGTTGTTGTTGCTGTTTTATACTTAGTGGAAAAACTGCTAAGTCTGGAATCTGTTATAACCTGATGCCATGTTTGCTTGATGCCTCGCTCAAATCCATGCTTGTTTTGGTTTATCCAATGATCATGTCTTGTTGTCCATGTTATTGTCTATCCATTCATGCCCTTACTTGCACATATGGCCTGCTGTAGCTTATTTATTTCTTGCTCTCAAGTTGCTATAAATTTAGCTGTCAGACTGTTTATCAGCATGATAAATTTGGTGAAGCTTGTTGTTATTGATCCATGCCTCCTATGGAGATGCTCCAATGGAGTTGTTTGATGTATGCTATGTCTTCTACATGTCCATGATCTTTATATGCTTAGTAGAGTTGATATGCTTGTTGTTTTGTGCCTCTGAAGGCAGCATCGTGATGATGTTTTTGCCTTCCCGGATTTTGACTAAGTCTGGATAAATTTATTGCAACTTGCCATGCTTGGTTAATTGTGTTCCGGCAAGCTTTTGGGTGTGTTTCAAGTTCATGGTTGTTAAGTATCATGTCTACTTCACATCCATGCTTCTTGTAAACATGTTTGAGTGTTGTAGCATATATTTACCTTGCTCCAAAGTTGCTATGTTGTTGTTAGCTTCAGCTTTGCATTATAACTTGTTTTCTCTTAACTTCTAGCCCGTTGCTCCGTTTTGAGTGTGCCCTATATGAAACTTGTGTGTTTTTGCATGTAGAAGCATAATATCATGTTGTTTCCATGCTTGGAGTGTGTTTGCTTGATGTTTGGGTGCATCTTGCACCGTTGCCATGTTTGTCTTGTTTTGCTCATATCTTCTAGGCCGTAGCTCCAAATTAAACAAACTTTATATGAAATTTGATTAGAATTTCGTGTAGATCATCATGGTGCATCTTAACCTGCTGTTTAACAACTTTAACATAATGTTTGATCACATCTGGACTAATTTCAAATTATGCATATGAGGACTTACCGGATTTGTTATGTGTTGATTCCGGTCTCATTTAAACTTGTTGGGTGATGTTGTTCTTGTGTGCTTCATACCTTGCCATATAATGCATCATATAGACTTGTCTTGCATCATACTTGGTTGAGCATCTTGTCATGTTCTTGTGTTGGGTGTTTACTTTGTTGTGTGCTTCTTCTCGCTAGTTCGTTTCCGTTGCGATCGTGAGGATTCGTTCGACTACGCGTGGTTCTTCTTCAAGGCTTCGTCTTCGTCTTCTTCATGGACTCATTCTTCTTCCTTGCGGGATCTCAGGCAAGATGACCATCACCTTGGATACCTTTACTATCATTGCCATGCTTAGTTGTCTCGATGCTATAGTTATATGTCGTGCTACCCATCATTATTGTCAGCCCTCTCCTTGTTGCCATGAAACCTCTAACCTTTGACACCTTCCTAGCAAACCGTTGTTTGGCTATGTTACCCGCTTGCTCAGCCCCTCTTATAGCGTTGTTAGTTGCAGGTGAAGATGAAGATTGTTCCATGTTGGAACTTGTTGTTGGTATATCACAATATGTCTTATATATATTAACACACCTATATACTGGGCATGGGTGGAAGGCTTGGCCTTTTTCTCGGTGTTTTGTACCACTCATGCCACCTTAGGAGCCGATAAACCGGCATTATGTTCCTTGATTTTTCGTTCCTTACACGGTTGGGTATATGGGGACCCCTTGACAGTTCGTCTTTGAATAAAACTCCTCCAGCAAGGCCCAACATTGGTTTTAATTTGCTCATAATAACAACTTAATTAATTAATTAAATTGCATAGGGAGTTAGCGCTACCCGAGGTTTCTTTCTACATAGCAAGGGGGGCAGTGCTGATGGTGTTGGTCCCAAACGGGGAACCTGCTGGGCCACCTGGGGGAAACCCGAGGGCTGATTTTACTCGTAGCTTCGCCCATCCGGTCGTGGCCTGAGACGAGATACGCGCGGCTACTATCAGGGTGTCGACACACTGGGAGGTCTTGCTGGACTTGTTTTACCATTGTCGAAATGTGTTGTGCATCGGGATACCAAGCCTGATCGGATTTCCCTAAGATAAGGGGTAATATTATTATTACTTCTGCTCATCGTGAGAGCTTGTGATGGGCTAAGTTGGGACACCCCTGCAGGGTTATGATTTTTCAAAATCCGTGCCCGCGGTTATGGGCAGATTGGAATTTGTTAATGTCCGGTTGTAGAAAACTTGACAGAGGATCCGAGATAAAACACACAACTGTGTGAGTAACCGTGACTGTCTCTTTTCATTTTGAGAAGAGAACACAGTGGGGTTATGTTTGACTCGTAGGTAGTTCAGGATCTTTAGCGATCACTACTAGTTTGCGACTGCTTGCGTAGATGCTCATCTTATTCTTGTACTCGTAAGTTAGCCACCATACTTTTGCTTAGTCACTGCTGCAACCTCACCACTTAACCTCTTCCTACCCAGTTAAGCTTTGCTGGTCTTGATACCCATGGTTATGGGATTGCTGAGTCCTCGTGGCTCACAGATACTACAACAACAGTTGCAGGTGCAGGTTTCCGATGACTCGATGTGAGAGCATTGTTCGTTGTGTTGGAGTTCTCCTTCTTCTTCTTCTTCAGTCTTGGGTTAGGTTCCGGGTCGGCAGCCTGAGATAGCAGATGGATGTCGTTGTGCTCTTCATGTTTGCATCCGTAGTCGGATGCCTTGTATTGATGATGTTGTATTCATGTGACTTGTATGTATTGTTGTATCCCCCATGTATGTATGTAATGGTACGATGTAATGATATCCATCTTGCTAAGCGCCCGAAATGCGGTTGTGCCCCAATCACGTAAGTGTCACGTGATCGGGATAGAGTCGCATCTTGGGCCTGACATAACCATAAGAGGTGGTGAGCCAAATAATTCAGTCATTGCATTATAAGAATCAAAAGTATGGCTACCCGAGAAATTCCCTCTGGTAATGGTATCTAAGATAAATCTATTCCACTGAGTTATGCCAACATAAAAATTACGAAGAAGCACGGAAGTGGAAAGCTTCCTATTAGATCTATTTTGAGCATTGCAAATTCTATACCAGGCATCTTTTAAGTTTTCTTCCTCTCTTTGTTTAAAGTTGAGGACCTCACTCTCGGGACTGTTGATAATGATAGGTGTGCTAGACATGATGACAAGCAAGTTGGCAACACACAAGCAAACGAGAGGCAAGTGATCGATAAACACACGGCAGAAGAAGGGCAAATAAAATGGCAATCGTGAAGTTGGGGAGAGGAAAACTAGAGGCAAAAAAATGTAATGCGAAGGATAAGGGTTTGTGATAGGTACTTGGTATATGACTTTTGCGTAAGGCTCCCCGGCAACGGTGCCAGAAATTCTTCTTGCTACTTCTCGAGCTTGCGTTGTATTCCCTCGAAGAGGAAAGGGTGATGCAGCACAGTAGCGTTAGTATTTCTCTCAGTTTTTGAGAACCAAGGTATCAATCCAGCAGGAGACCACGCGCGAGTCCCTCGCACCTGCACAAACAAATAAGAACTTCGCAGCCAAAGCGATAAGGGGTTGTCAATCCCTTTACGGTCACTTACGAAAGTGAGATCTGATAGAGATGATAGTTTGATATTTTTGGTATTTTTGATTATAAGAACATAAAGTAAAAGTGGAAAAAGTAAAGTAGGTGTAGATTGATATGTTGTGAATAGACCCGGGGCCATAGTGTTCTCTAGTGGCTTCTCTCATAATAGTGATATTCTACGATGGGTAAACAAATTACTGGCGAGCAATTGATAGAAAAGCGAATAATTATGAGACTATCTAGGCATGATCATTATATATATGCATCACGTCCGAGACAAGTAGACCGAAACGATTCTGCATCTGGTACTATTACTCCACACATCGCCCGCTATCCAGCATCGATCTAGTGTATTGAGTTCATAAGAACAGAGTAACGCCTTAAGCAAGATCACATGATGTAGAGGGATAAACTCAAACTTAGTGATATAAACCCCATCTTTTTATCCTCGATGTCAACAATACAATACGTGCCTTGCTGCCCCTATTGTCACTGGGAAAGGACACTGCAAGATTGAACCCAAAGCCAAGCACTTCTCCCATTCCAAGAACTATAGATCTAGTAGGCCAAACCAAACCAATAATTCGAGGAGACGTGCAAGGATATTATAATCATACATAAAGAGTTCAGAGAAGAACCAAATATTTCTCATAGATAATCTTGATCATAAACCCACAATTCATCGGATCTCGACAAACACGCCGCAAAAAGAGATTACATCGAATAGATCTCCTCGAAGACCGAGGAGAACTTTGTATTGAGATCCAAAGAGAGAGAAGAAGTCATCTAAATACTAGCTATGGACCCGAAGGTCTATGGTAAACTACTCATAACTCATGGTGAGGCGATGATGTTGATGTAGAAGCACTCCGTGGTAGATCCCCCCTCCGGCAGAGCTCCGGAACAGGGCCCAAGATGGGATCTCACGGGAACAGAAGGTTACGACGGTGGAACTAGGGTTTTCTCTGTTGTTCTGATGGTTTCGGGGTACGTAGGCATATATAGTAGGAAGGAGGGCACCGAGGGCCAAACGTGGGGCCCACGAGGAAGGGGGCCGCGCCCTATAGGGGGGCGCCCCCAACCCTCGTGGGCACCTGATACGTCTCAAACGTATCTACTTTTCCAAACACTTTTGATATTGTTTTGACCTAATTCTTGCATGATTTGAACTAAACTAACCCCGACTGACGCTGTTTTCAGCAGAGCTACTTGTATGGTTTTATTGTGTGCAGGAAAACGGATTTTTAGGTATCTCAAAAATATCCATGAAAAATCACAGAAAATACACGCACCCGAAGGAACCTGGTGCCAGAAGAGGGGCCAGAGGGGGGCCAGGGGGGCTCCAGGCGCCCTGGCGGCGCGGCCCACCCCCTGGCCGCGCCGAGAGGCCGCCTGGGTGGGCCCCACCTCCCCTGGTGCCCTACTTTGACCCGTATTTTAGCCCGTGACGAGAAAATCCCAGATCAGGAGTTGTTTTCTCAGTTTTCGTCGCGGAGCCGCCGCCACCCTCTGTTCTTCTTCGGGAGGGCTAATCTGGAGGCTGATTTGGCCTCCGGAGAGGGGAGATCGTCGCCATCGTCATCATCATCACCACTCCATCCTCCCTCCATGACTTCTCCTTCCATGTGTGAGTAATTCCCTGCTGTAGGCAAAGGGGATGGTAGGGATTGGATGAGTTAGATCATGTAATAGTTTATCAGATCGTTGGGGGCATGTTGCCCATCATCTACTATGATGTTTATCATCTTTGCTTCAACTTGTTATTCTTAATGCTTGTCGCTTAGGGCCCGAGTGCCATGATTTCAGATCTGAACCATATGTGTTTGCATGAATATATTTGTGTTCTTGATCCTATCTATGAGTTGTTTGCACCTATTACGGTCCGGAACCGGCGATCCCAAAAGTGACAGCTTGGGACACCAAAGGGGATGGTCCATAGTTTGAGGATTACATGTATCCATTGAGTTTATTGCTTTGTTCCGGTGCTCTTTGACAGAAGCACCTTAATCTCCATAAGTTCCTTTTGGCCCCGTTCGTAGCGGGATGGTAGGACAAAAGATGTTGTGCAAGTTCTTATTGCAAGCACGTACAACTACCTATGGGATACATGCCTAATGTTTGATATTTGCCTAGATGATTATTACTTTTCTGTGTGCCTTGCCCCAAGTTAGATTCATGATATATCTCATCCATGCAGCGCCCAACCATCCATCTCCCTAGCCTACAGTGTTTAAGTCCTGTTGGTTACTAGTTGCTACTTTTGCTATTTACTTTCGCTGTTTACTTTTACTATCACCACCATCACTGTCATATCACCGTTACCACTTATCTTTTGTTGCAAGTAAGTATATTTCAGGTGCGGTTGAATTGACAACTCAACTGACAAAGCTTATAAATACTCTTTGGCTCAGCGTGTGTCGAATCAATAAATTGGGTTATTCTTACCCGCGAAGACTATCTCGATCCCTTACGGTTGAGGGTTATCAAGTACCGTTTTCTGGGGCCGTTGCCGGGGAGCATAGCAATATTTACAAGTCTACTTGAAGTATCCTACCTGCTGCACTTCATCCGCTATGGGTTAGAATGGAGACCCCAAGGTTTCGATCTTACTATCCACTACAAGAAGAGGTACTGTTCTGAACACTAGTGCTACACTTGATTCACCTTCCGTTATGAGTAAGTTTGCCTCACCGCCACCACATGATGCTTCTACTGAATCTGTTACTATGTCCGATACTCTTGATGATGCTTCTACTTCTCTTGATGATATTAGTTCACTTGGTTATGCTCTTGAGAAACAGATCGCTGCTGCTGCAAAAAAGTCTGGATTTGAAATTCCTGTTACTCGCTACCCTATTGGTGGAACTTACGATTATCCTGATTTGAGTAACTCAAGGAGAGACTCCTTGATGATGATTACATTATGCTTGATGATGATTTATGCAGGGAACTGACAGAGTTTGCCGGCTCTGACCCTGAAGCTATTAAGAAGCTGCTTGAAAAACACTCTTTGAAGAACAAGACCGTTCCTGATCCTGAATTTGCTACATCTCCTATATGCATTGATGATCCTGATTATGATTTCTCTGTTGATCTTTCACTTATACCTATGGTTGAAGCTGACCCCTTTTATGGCAAAGAGAATGATGATGCTATTGCACACCTGACCAAACTCACTGAGTTGGGTGGCTTGTTTACCACGGATGAGAAGAAACGAAACTTTTATGTGACTAAGCTTCTTCCTTTCTCTTTGAAGGAAGGTGCTAAAACATGGTATGATTCACTCCCATGTGGTTCCATTAAGAGTCCTCAAGACTTAGCTCACTCTTTTGTTGATAAGTACTTTCCTGCTCATATGCAACATGCTGCTTTACAAAGAATTTATAACTTTAAACAGTTGCAGGATGAGCACCTCCCTAAAGCTTGGGGGAGGTACTGCGGTCTGATTCGGGCTAGACCAGGACATGGAGTCCCTAAGAACGAATTAATCGATATATTTTATGCTGGTCTAACTGATGAATCCAGGTCCTATTTGGACAGTTGTGCTGGTTGTGTTTTCAGGAAAAGAACACCGGACGATGCAGAGGATTTGACGGGCAGGATTGCCAAAAACCATGAAGATTGGTCCGTTCCTGAACCACCTCCACCACCAAAGAAGAGGGGCATGTTTGTTCTAAGCCCCGAAGATATGCGAGAAGCAAAGAAGTCTATAAAGGAGAAGGGTATTAAAACCGAGGACGTGAAGAATCTACCCCTATTGAGAAGTTGTGTGAGCCTACCACTCACCCTCCTATGGTAGAGGTACACTCTCTTTTAGATTTCAACGCAAGTGACATCCCTCATGGTAAGCCTCCTGATCAATGTTTAGATGAGTTTGATAATTTTATTATGAAACAAAATCATTTTAATGAGAGGATACAAAGTCAATTGCATGATGATTCCCTTACTATTAAAAGTTTGCTTGATGTTCTAGGAAGAACAGTTAATGATGTTAAATGTCTTGTGAAGCATTTTCATATGGTTCAAACTCAGCTTGAACAAATTTCTAATGTGCAAAAAGATTTGCTTGCTAACAATGCCAAACAAGATGATTTGCAGGCCTTCAGGATTAAGACCCGAGGAGGAACTAGCACTCAAGATCCTCTCTATCCAGAGGGGCATCCGAGGAGAATCGAGCAGGATTCTCAAATGCAGGAAGAAGAAATTGTTGGCTCTCCAAAAAAGAAGACGAAGAAACATAAGGAGGCTGACAATTCCAATGATCCTATTACAGATGAAGAGCCAGCTGTTGATCCTAATAGTGTATCTATCTCCGATGCTGAGACTGAAGACGGTGCCGAACCTGAAGGTAAGGATAATGAGAAGAATGATCCGCCTGAAGTTCGAGAGGAAGAAGCACCTGACAAACGTAAGAGGTACACTAGAGAAGACTTCGTCGCAAGAAGACATGGGAAGGAAAGAGAACCATGGATACAGAAACCCATGCCCTTTCCAGGTAAGTCTATCAAATCTAAAGAAGAAGAGCATTACAATAAGTTTTGTGAGTGGATTAAACCTCTTTTTCTTCAAATCCCTTTGACTGATGCTATCAAGTTACCTCCCTATTCAAAATATATGAAAGATATTGTCACTAATAAAAGAAAAGTTCCTAATGAAGAAATATCTACTATGCTTGCTAACTACTCTTTCAGTGGCAAGATTCCTGAGAAGCTTGGTGATCCAGGTATACCCACCATCCCTTGCTCCATAAAGAATAATTATGTCAAAACTGCTTTATGTGACCTTGGAGCAGGAGTGAGTGTTATGCCTCTCTCTCTTTACAAGAGGCTTTGTTTAGAGAAACTAATTCCTACAGATCTCTCTCTTCAGATGGCTGACAAGTCAACCGCCGTTCCGATAGGTATTTGTGAGGATGTTCCCGTAGAAGTTGCTAATTGTTTGATCCTTACTGATTTTGTTGTGCTTGACATGCCCGAGGATGGGAGCATGTCCATTATTCTTGGTAGACCTTTTCTTAACACCGCAGGTGCTATTATTGATTGCAATAAAGGGAAGGTTACCTTCAATGTGAATGATAAAGAACACACGGTGTATTTTCCAAAGAAGACCGACAGGAGGCATGGCCTCAACTCTATAGAAAATATCGAGACCGTGAAGATTGGAGAATGGGACTGTCCACTACATGTGCACCAAAAATACAAAACCATTATGGTGGGGACAATGTCCATCAAAGTAAAGGTTCGGTGATTACTTCGTAAGGGGTGAGACTTTTTGCTCTATATATCGCCTGTTTGTTAGTAAGACTTGATCAACCTTACTAGTGAACATGTTTTATATAGATAAAAAAGTTGAGCTTGTTATGTTTTCATTTGTTTTAGTTTTTGTTCTCCTTGTTGTACCAAGTGTTTATGTTTTGAAGCTTCACAATACTAATCACTGCTTTAAGTTTTCAGAAAGTCTTGCAGCTTTTTGAACTTCGAAAAAAATTCAACAGTGAAGTTTTCAGAAAAATTCCGGAAAAATAAAAATAAAAATTTCCATGCCGGGAGTGACCCAGAGGTACCTGGGGCCGGCCAGGGGGACCCACCAGTGGCCCAGGTGGCCAGCTGGCGCGGCCTACCCCCTGGCCGCGCCCACAGGGCGCCTGGGGCCCACAAGGCCCCCCTCCAGGTAAGTCTTCTTCCTCCCTCTCTCTTTCTCTCCAAAAACACGAGTTCTGCACTTGTTCTTGCGTTCTTGCTGCTCTTGGAGGCGATTCTTCGATCTCTCTCTACAGCTTATCATTTGAGCTGAGATTTTGAACAAATACTCCCTGGTATGTAACTCCTCCACCCCTCCAATTAGATTTTTGGTTGGTGGCTTCATTTGTGAGTATTTATTAGTTCTTGGTGCTGTATAGATGAGCTTGCATGCATGTGTAGAAATTTATTTTCCAAGTTTTGATGCAAGTTTATGCCTTAGGTAAGTGAGTTGAGTAGTTTGCCTTAACCCACTTTGTTTTAATCCTTGTTTCTGTAATTTGCCAAAAATTTCAGAAATGAGTTTGTTAGGAAGGGCAAAGGGGTGGCTTGAGAAGAAGAGGCCCACGCACTCCGATCGAGTTACTAGAGCCGCAGCTTCACCCTCGACTGCTAGGGTGAGCTACAATGAAGATCATGTGCCCCTAGAGTTGTTGGAAGACACAAGTCCAGCACGTGCTATGATGTTTCCATGTGATGAATTCCTTGAAGCCGCGGGAATCAAGGATGAGTTTTATAATCTTTGTGCTAATGCAGGTCTGACACGGCTCGTCACGTGCCGTGTTACTCAGTATCAAAAACTCACCTCTGGTTTCATTAACAGTTTTAGATATAATCTTGATTCTGGTGCTATTGAGTTTAAAATTTACAATGATCTTATCACCATGCCCTTGGGAAAGTTTTGTGAAATAATAGGTGTGCCAAACGTTGGGCGGACGGCTAGGATGACCTCTCAGCCCTCTGAGCTGAAAACCGTCTTCAACTCTCTCTGCAGCATTGGTACGAGAAATATTCATCGGTCAAAGATCTCCAGCATCTTATTCCCTCACCTCAGGTATTTTGCATATTATGTTGCTAGAGGGGTGTTAGCTCGTGACAACACGAGCAACACTTCTGCGCCGGATATTGCTATCCTGGCAGCCGCCCTCTCAGGGAGGTCTGATTATAATCTGGGTGCCTTAATTGCTCGACGCCTTGCTATGAATGGTAGCAGGGGAGATTTATTTGGTGGCGTTTATGCCACACTTATCTTAGAATATCTTAAAGGCACCCCACACCCTGATGATAAGCCTTTTACTTATTTAAGTTTTGATCTTGCTGCTATGAAAAGGCATAAGTTTGTTACCATGACTTCTGAGCTTGATAATCTTGTTTATATCTTGCGTTTCGGAACTACCGCGGAACGCGAGATCCGTCTACCTGCACCTCTTTTGTTTGATTTTTCTCGCAGGAACGGATGGTCCTTTGATGTTATCCAGTTTGATGAGTTCATGGCCCAGCATCAGTTTCATAACCCCATGGAGGGGGTTGTGCCCGACGAGGAGGAGCACGGTGAGTTACCACCTTTTCAGGGGGAGACCGTCACCCAGTTTGGTGAAGGGTCTTCCTCTGCTTGGAGTACGGACCCTTCCTCGTGGGAGGATCCGAGGAGTTCTGTGTACGCGCCAGAATTCTTCTACGACCCCCGGAGCAGGAGGCTCCTGGGGGCAGTAGCTACTACCAACTAAGGCCAAAAGCCTAAGCTTGGGGGAGTACGTGCCCCTCTCACTTTTCCATTGTATTATCCGTTTTATTCGCTTTGATCTTTTCGAAGTTTTTGCCCGTTCTTCTTTATTTCTTTCTTTGCAAAAAACAACAACAAAAAGATTTTCTCTTTCTTTTGCTTTCGTTCAACCTTTGAAATAATCCAAAAAGATTTCCTTTCTCTCTTTAGTTTGCTTTGTTTTCAGAGTTCAGCTCGAGTCCGTGATGGCATTTAATTATATTTCCTACGTTCGATCGTGCAAGTGACGAGGCAGTAATGACGAAGATCGACTGAAGGGAAGCAACAAGGGAAACCGGTATGAACTCTTCTTGTTTCTACTTTTGTACATATGCGTGTACTTATGATCTAGATGTTGGAAATATGCCCTAGAGGCAATAATATAAGAGTTATTATTATATTTCCTTATTCATGATAATCGTTTATTATCCATGCTATAATTGTATTGATTGGAAACTTAAATACATGTGTGGATAAATAAACAAACTTTGTGTCCCTAGTAAGCCTCTTCAGGACTAGCTCGTTGATCAAAGATGACCACGGTTTCCAGGTCATAGACATGAGTTGTCATTTGATAACGGGATCACATCATTAGGAGAATGATGTGATGGACGAGACCCAAACGTTAAACATAGCTTTTGATCGTATCAGTTATCGCTATAGTTTTCTGCATGTCAAGTATAAGTTCCTATGACCATGAGATCATGTAACTCACTGACACCGTAGGAGTGCCTTGTGAGTGCCAAACGTCGCAACGTAACTGGGTGACTATAAAGGTACTCTACAGGTATCTCCGAAGGTGTCTGTTGAGTTGACATGGATCGAGACTGGGATTTGTCACTCCGTGTGACGGAGAGGTATCTCCGGGCCCACTCGGTAATACGTCATCTCAATGAGCTCAAAGTGAGTAAGTAGTTAGTCACGGGATTAGGTATTACGGAACGAGTAAAGAGACTTGCCGGTAACGAGATTGAACTAGGTATAGAGATACCGACGATCGAATCTCGGGCAAGTAACATACCGACGAGACAAAGGGAACTGTATACGGGATTACCTGAATCCTTGACATTGTGGTTCATCCGATGAGATCATCGAGGAACGTGTGGGAACCAATATGGGTATCCAGATCCCGCTATTGGTTATTGACCTGGGAGTATCTCGGTCATGTCTGCATAGTTTCCGAACCCGCAGGGTCTACACACTTAAGGTTCGGTGACGCTAGGGTTGTTAGTGAGAACAGTGCATGGTAACCGAAGGTTGTTCCGAGTCCCGGATGAGATCCCGGACGTGACGAGGGTCTCCGGAATGGTCTGGGGACGAAGATTGATATATGGGATGAGAGTAAACGGAGTCCGGAATTGTTCCGGGGAACATCGGGAAGGAATCGGAGAACCGAAAGGTGTTTCGGGGGCCACGGTAAATGTTACGGGCCCTATGGGCCATAAGTGGGGAGACGCAACTGCCCACTCAAGGGCTGTGCACCCCCCCCTAGGCTCCTCCACCTGCGCCTAAGGGGCTGGGCCCCCCTAGGGCAGCCGCACCCCTAGGACTTGGGGGGCAAGGCGCCTGGGGGGGGGACCCTAACCCTGGCCGCAGCCCCTCCCCTTGGCCGCCGCCCCCTAGGGGGAACCCTAGGGGCGCCCCCTCCTCTCTCTCCCCCCTATATAAAGAGAGGTAGAGGGAGGGCAGCATGACAAGTTCATGCCTCGGCATTGCCCTCCCTCTCCACGAATATCTTCGTCTAGTTTGCAGTGCTTGGCGAAGCCCTGCTGAAATTCCTTCACCACCATCTCCACCACGCCGTCGTGCTGCTGGGTTTCTCCGTCAACTTCTCCTTCCCCCTTGCTGGATCAAGAAGGAGGAGACGTCCCCGAGCTGCACGTGTGTTGAACGCGGAGGCACCGTCCGTTCGGTGCTGGGATCTTCGGCGATTTGAATCGCGGCGAGTACGACTCCATCAACCGCGTTCTTGAACGCTTCCGCTTAGCGATCTACAAGGGTATGTGGATCCGACTCTTCTCTCGTAGATGCATCTCCTAGATTGATCTTGGTGAGCGTAGGAAAATTTTTGTTTCCCATGCAACGTTCCCCAACAGTGGCATCATGAGCCAGGTTCTTGCGTAGATGCTTTCACGAGTAGAACACAAAGGGGTTTGTGGACGTTGATGTTTAGATTGCTTCCCTCTTTGGTCTTTCTTGATTCAGCGGCATTATGGGATGAAGCGGCCCGGACCAACTTTACATGTCCACGTACATGAGACCGGTTCCATCGACAGACATGCGACTTTTGTTGCATAAGATGGCTGGCGGGTGTCTGTCTCTCCTATCTTAGTTGAATCGGATTCGACGAAGGCGGTCCTTGTAGAAGGTTAAATAGCAACTTAAATATCACCGTTGTGGCTTTGCGTAGGTAAGAAGCGTTCTTGCTAGATACCCATAGCAGCCACGTAAAACATGCAACAACAAATTAGAGGACGTCTAACTTGTTTTTGCAGGGTATGTATGTGATATGATATGGCCAAAGACATGATGAGATATATTTGATGTATGAGATGATCATGTTGTAATAGTTAATATCGACTTGCATGTCGATGTATACGGCAATCGGCAGGAGCCATAGGGTTGTCTTTAATTTTGTATGACCTGCGTGTCAATCATTAAGCGCTATGTAATGCTTTACTTTATCGCTAAACGGTAGCAATAGTAGTAAGAGCATGGTGGGCGCGCGACAACCCCGATGGCGACACGATGATGGAGATCATGATGATGGGGATCATGGTGTTACGCCGGTGACGATGGAGATCATGCCGGTGCTTTGGAGATGGAGATCAAAAGCACGAGTTGATGGCCATATCATGTCACTTATGATTTGCATGTGATGTTAATCCTTTTATGCATCTTATTTTGCTTAGGACGACGGTAGCATTATAAGATGATCCCTCACTAAAATTTCAAGATAAAATTGTGTTCCCCCCGAGTGTGCGCCGTTGCGAAGGTTCGTCGTTTCGAAGCACCACGTGATGATCGGGTGTGATAGACTCTACGTTCGCATACAACGGGTGCAAGCCAGTTTTGCACATGCAGAACACTCGGGTTAGACTTGACGGGCCTAGCATGTATAGACATGGCCTCGTAACACGGAAGACCGAAAGGTCGAGCATGAGTCATATAGTAGATATGATCAACATGAAGATGTTCACCATTGACACCACCTCATCTCACGTGATGATCGGACTTGGGTTGGTGGATTTGGATCATGTCACACTCGGATGACCAGAGGGATGTCAATTTGAGTGGGAGTTATAAGTAATTTGATTAGTTAAAACTCACTTATCATGAACAATAGTCTAAGATGTCTTTGCAAATCTTTTGTTGTAGATGGCTCCCGCAGTAGCTCCCCTGAATTTTAATGCGTTCCTAGAGAAAACTAAGCTGAAAGATGATGGGAGCAACTTTGTGGACTGGCTCCGCAATCTGAGGATCATCCTCACAGCTGCCCAAAAGGTTTATGTCCTAAATGCACCGCTAGGTGAACCCCCCGCTCCGGCCTCTGTGGACGTTATGAACGCCTGGCAGTCGCGTGCGGATGACTACTCAGTAGTACAGTGTGCCATGTTGTATAGCTTGGAAGGAGGACTTCAAAGGCGTTTTGAATGTCATGGAGCATATGAGATGTTCCAGGAGTTGAAGTTCATCTTTGAGAAGAATGCCAAGATCGAGAGGTATGAGACCTCCGATAAATTCTTTGCTTGCAAGATGGAGGAGAATTCGTCTGTCAGTGAGCACTTACTGAAGATGTCTGGGTACTATACCCGCATAGCTGATCTGGGACTTGTGTTCCCGGAGGAGGCTATCATTGACAGAATTCTCCAGTCACTCCCACCTAGCTACAAGAGCTTCGTGCAGCATTATAACATGCAAGGGATGAACAAAACCATCGCCGAGCTGTTTGCGATGCTGAAAGTCGCTGAGTCAGACATCCAGAAGGAGCATCAAGTGTTGATGGTCAATAAAACTACCAGTTTCAAGAAGAATGGCAAGGGCAAGAAGGGTAACTCTAAGAAGGGTGGCAAGGCAGTTGCTCATCCAGTGAAGAAACCCAAGGCTGGGCCCAAGCCAGAGACTGAGTGTTTCGATTGCAAGGGGAACGGCCACTGGAAGCGGAACTGCCCCAAGTATCTGGCAGACAAGAAGGGGGCCAACAACAACAACAAGCAAGGTATATGTGATATACATGTTATTGATGTGTACCTTACCAACTCTCGTTGTAGTGCCTGGGTATTTGATACCGGTTCGGTTGCTCACATTTGCAACTCTAAACAGGAACTACGGAATAGACGGAGGCTGGCGAAGGACGAAGTGACGATGCGCGTGGGGAATGGTTCCAAGGTTGATGTGATCGCCGTCGGCACGCTCGCTCTTCGATTACCATCGGGATTAGTTATGAACCTGAATAATTGTTATTTAGTGCCTGCGTTGAGCATGAACATTATATCTGGATCTTGTTTAATGCGAGACGGTTACTCATTTAAATCAAAGAATAAAGGTTGTTCTATTTATATGGGTAATATCTTTTATGGTCATGCACCCGAAGTAGGGGGTTTATTCTTATTGAATCTCGATAGTGATGATACACATGTTCATAACATTGATGCCAAAAGATGTAGAGTTGATAACAATAGTACCACTTTCTTGTGGCACTGCCGTCTGGATCATATCGGCGTGAAACGCATGAGGAAGCTCCATGCTGATGGACTTTTGGAGTCTCTTGATTTTGAATCACTTGACACATGCGAGCCGTGCCTCATGGGCAAGATGACTAAGACCCCGTTTTCAGGAACAATGGAACGGGCAAGTGACTTATTGGAAATCATACATACTAATGTGTGTGGCCCGATGAGTGTCACGGCGCGCGGTGGATATCGTTATTTTCTCACCTTCACTGTCGACTTAAGTAGATATGGGTATATTTACTTGATGAAGCATAAGTCTGAAACGTTTGAAAAGTTCAAGCAATTTCAGAGTGAAGTTGAGAATCATCGTAACAAGAAGATCAAGTTCCTACGATCTGATCGAGGGGGAGAGTATCTGAGTTATGAGTTTGGCAATCACTTAAGACAATGTGGAATTGTTTCACAGTTGACGCCACCTGGAACACCACAGCGTAATGGTGTGTCCGAACGTCGTAATCGAACCCTATTAGATATGGTGCGTTCTATGATGTCTCTTGCCGATTTGCCACTATCATTTTGGGGATATGCGTTAGAGACGGCTGCATTCACTTTAAATAGGGCTCCATCTAAGTCCGTTGAGACAACACCGTATGAACTGTGGTTTGGTAAGAAACCTAAGTTGTCTTTTCTCTAAGTTTGGGGTTGCGATGCTTATGTCAAAAGGCTTCAGCCAGAAAAGCTCGAACCCAAAGCGGACAAATGTGTCTTCATAGGATACCCAAAAGAGACGGTTGGGTACACCTTCTATCTCAGATCCGAGGGCAAAGTGTTTGTCGCTAAGAACGGGTCCTTTCTCGAGAAAGAGTTTCTCTCGAAAGAATTGAGTGGGAGGAAGGTAGAACTTGATGAGGTTATTGAACCTCTGCTTCAACCAGAGAGTAGCGCAGCACAGAAAGATGTTTTTGTGGAGCCTACAACGGTTGAAGAGGAAGCCAATGATGATGATCAAGAAGCTTCTGATCAAGTTACTACCGAACCTCGTAGGTCGACAAGGGTACGCACTGCACCTGAGTGGTATGGTAACCCTGTCTTGGAGGTCATGTTGTTGGACAACAGTGAACCTGCGAGCTATGGAGAAGCGATGGTGGGCCCGGATTCCGACAAATGGTTAGAGGCCATGAAATCCGAGATGGGATCCATGTATGAAAACAAAGTATGGACTTTGGAAGTATTACCTGAAGGGCGGAAGGCCATTCAGAATAAATGGATTTTTAAGAGGAAGACGGACGCTGACGGCAATGTCACCGTGTATAAAGCTCGACTTGTGGCAAAGGGTTTTTCACAAGTTCAAGGAGTTGACTACGATGAGACTTTCTCACCCGTAGCGATGCTTAAATCCGTCCGAATCATGTTAGCAATAGCTGCATATTTCGATTATGAAATTTGGCAGATGGATGTCAAAACAGCGTTCCTTTACGGTTTTCTTAAGGAAGAGTTGTATATGATACAACCGGAAGGTTTTGTCGATCCAGAGAATGCTGACAAAGTTTGCAAACTCCAGCGTTCCATTTATGGGCTGGTGCAAGCATCTCGGAGTTGGAATCTTCGCTTTGATGAGGTGATCAAAGCGTTTGGGTTTGTACAAGTTTACGGAGAAGCTTGTATTTACAAGAAAGTGAGTGGGAGCTCTATAGCGTTTCTAATATTATATGTGGATGACATATTGCTGATTGGAAACAATATAGAACTTTTGGATAGCGTGAAGGGGTATTTGAACAAGAGTTTTTCAATGAAGGACCTCGGTGAAGCTGCTTTCATATTGGGCATCAAGATCTATAGAGATAGATCGAGACGCTTGATAGGACTTTCACAAAGTACATACCTTGATAAAGTTTTGAAGAAGTTCAAAATGGATCAATCCAAGAAGGGCTTCTTACCGGTATTGCAAGGTACAAAGTTGAGTAAGACTCAATGCCCAGTGACTGCGGAAGATAGAGAAAAGATGAGTGTCATCCCCTATGCTTCAGCCATAGGCTCTATCATGTATGCAATGCTGTGCACAAGACCAGATGTCAGCCTTGCCATAAGTATGGCCGGAAGGTTTCAAAGTAATCCTGGTTTGGATCACTGGACAGCGGTCAAGAATATCCTGAAGTACCTGAAAAGGACTAAGGAAATGTTTCTCGTTTATGGAGGTGATCAAGAGCTCGTCGTTAAGGGTTACGTCGATGCAAGCTTTGACACTGATCCGGATGACTCTAACTCTCAAACCGGATACGTATATATTCTCAACGGGGGAGCGGTAAGCTGGTGCAGTTCCAAGCAAAGCGTGGTAACCGATTCTACATGCGAAGCGGAGTACATAGCTGCCTCGGAGGCGGCAAAGGAAGGTGTCTGGATGAAGGAGTTCATAACAGATCTTGGAGTTGTGCCTAGTGCATTGAACCCAATGACTCTGTTTTGTGATAACACTGGTGCCATTGCTCTAGCCAAGGAACCAAGGTTTCACAAGAGGACCAGACACATAAAGCGACGCTTCAATTCCATCCGCGATTCTGTCAAGGAGGAGGACATAAGCATTTGCAAAGTACACACGGATTTGAATGTTGCAGATCCGTTGACGAAGCCTCTTCCACGGGCTAAGCATGATCAACACCAAGACTCTATGGGTGTTAGATTCATTACCTTGTAATGCTAGATTAATGACTCTAGTGCAAGTGGGAGACTGTTGGAAATATGCCCTAGAGGCAATAATATAAGAGTTATTATTATATTTCCTTGTTCATGATAATCGTTTATTATCCATGCTATAATTGTATTGATTGGAAACTTAAATACATGTGTGGATAAATAAACAAACTTTGTGTCCCTAGTAAGCCTCTTCAGGACTAGCTCGTTGATCAAAGATGACCGCGGTTTCCAGGTCATAGACATGAGTTGTCATTTGATAACGGGATCACATCATTAGGAGAATGATGTGATGGACGAGACCCAAACGTTAAACATAGCTTTTGATCATATCAGTTATCGCTATAGTTTTCTGCATGTCAAGTATAAGTTCCTATGACCATGAGATCATGTAACTCACTGACACCGTAGGAGTGCCTTGTGTGTGCCAAACGTCGCAACGTAACTGGGTGACTATAAAGGTACTCTACAGGTATCTCCGAAGGTGTCTGTTGAGTTGACATGGATCGAGACTGGGATTTGTCACTCCGTGTGACGGAGAGGTATCTCCGGGCCCACTCGGTAATACGTCATCTCAATGAGCTCAAAGTGACTAAGTAGTTAGTCACGGGATTATGTATTACGGAATGAGTAAAGAGACTTGCCGGTAACGAGATTGAACTAGGTATAGAGATACCGACGATCGAATCTCGGGCAAGTAACATACCGACGAGACAAAGGGAACTGTATACGGGATTACCTGAATCCTTGACATTGTGGTTCATCCGATGAGATCATCGAGGAACGTGTGGGAACCAATATGGGTATCCAGATCCCGCTATTGGTTATTGACCTGGGAGTATCTCGGTCATGTCTGCATAGTTTCCGAACCCGCAGGGTCTACACACTTAAGGTTCGGTGACGCTAGGGTTGTTAGTGAGAACAGTGCATGGTAACCGAAGGTTGTTCGGAGTCCCGGATGAGATCCCGGACATGACGAGGGTCTCCGGAATGGTCCGGGGACGAAGATTGATATATGGGATGAGAGTAAACGGAGTCCGGAATTGTTCCGGGGAACATCGGGAAGGAATCGGAGAACCGAAAGGTGTTTCGGGGGCCACGGTAAATGTTACGGGCCCTATGGGCCATAAGTGGGGAGACGCAACAGCCCACTCAAGGGCTGTGCGCCCCCCCCCCTAGGCTCCTCCACCTGCACCTAAGGGGCTGGGCCCCCTAAGGGCAGCCGCACCCCTAGGACTTGGGGGGCAAGGCGCCTGGGGGGGGAACCCTAACCCTGGCCGCAGCCCCTCCCCTTGGCCGCCGCCCCCTAGGGGGAACCCTAGGGGCGCCCCCTCCTCTCTCTCCCCCCTATATAAAGAGAGGTAGAGGGAGGGCAGCATGACAAGTTCGTGCCTCGGCATTGCCCTCCCTCTCCACGAATATCTTCGTCTAGTTTGCAGTGCTTGGCGAAGCCCTGCTGAAATTCCTTCACCACCATCTCCACCACGCCGTCGTGCTGCTGGGTTTCTCCGTCAACTTCTCCTTCCCCCTTGCTGGATCAAGAAGGAGGAGACGTCCCCGAGCTGCACGTGTGTTGAACGCGGAGGCACCGTCCGTTCGGTGCTGGGATCTTCGGCGATTTGAATCGCGGCGAGTACGACTCCATCAACCGCGTTCTTGAACGCTTCCGCTTAGCGATCTACAAGGGTATGTGGATCCGACTCTTCTCTCGTAGATGCATCTCCTAGATTGATCTTGGTGAGCGTAGGAAAATTTTTGTTTCCCATGCAACGTTCCCCAACACTAGAGACCAGCTTGTAGCGACATAGTGCTATGTTTACAATGCTCTCCCAATGGTACATGCTTTCCTTGTGGCTAGTCTCGAATAGCTAGAGTATATAATGTGTTATTGAAATGATTTACATGCATTGCACTGTTCATAGTTTGGTATACTAAGGTGGTATTTCCCTTTGGAGAATTCTTGGATTGACTTGGCGCATGTTTACACATGTTTAAGACTAAAAAGTCTGCTCTGCCTTGATGATCTTTGAGTTTCAGAATAGTTATATCACTTCCATGCCCGATTCAATGTTGCTTTGTCGCTCTGCATGATTATGACCGTTATTGCTCTCTAGTTGGTCGCTTCCCAGTCTTTTGCTAACCTCCACCTGTACTAAGCGGACTGACTGCTTGTGCATCCAAAATCCTTTAAACCAGTTATGCCATATGAGTCCACCATACCTTCCTATACATGGTATTTACCTGCCATTCCTAACGAAGACTTTCGTGTACCATCTCGAAATTAATCAAAGGCATTTCTCTTTTTGTGCCTCTGTTTTAGCTCATGAGGAAGTAGTAGTTAATTCATGATATTTTTAAGTTGGACAAGTTTCACCCCGGGATTGCATCTCTAATCTGCAAACCCCTAATACGAGAAGGAACTGGCATAGAGTGCGCCCGGCTCATAAAAGATAATACAACAAACAAACCCTCCTTCACGCTTTGTTCATGAGAAATCAGAAAACTTTGGCAGTGATAAACAAAGGAGATTAAGGGGATGTGATCGTCCCCGTGCGGGAGCCGTTCCTCGAAACTTGTCCAGCTCAAGAAGTAATTGGGTTATCTACTAGCATTCGTTGACGAAATATGCACCTCTCAAAAACATTTTTACCTCTGTTTTTAAAACCAAGAGCTCTGGTACATGTTTAGTTTTTGTTTCCGACCACGGGTTTTCAACCTCGCCATCAATTTCCACGGTTCGAGAGTCTCCACCTTCTTTCTTCAAAGCACCAACTAGGAGAGCATAATTGTCATTCTGAGTGTAATGTGCATTGTCCCAAAGTATTACATTGTCTTCTGCATGCTTGTGATATTATTTATTCTGAAATTCTTAGTTCTAGTCTCCTTTAAAACTCTGGAGGAGTTTCTGCATTTATGTTTTGCTTCACTCATGGGGGCTAGCGAGATACCACCCTAATATGCTCAAGCTATGTGCAATGTAATCTTGTCTTGATTTTCAGTAGCATATTATTTACTTTTAGGTATTTGTGATTGGTCACTTGAAAGAAGGATTGCTCCGTGCATTGTCCTCATAGCATTGTTTCAATACTTGCTAGACTCTTTTCGTAGTACATGCTTATATATATCTAATGAAACAAAAGAGTTTGTCAAAGTTTTCTTTGTCGCGTCCAGTTCATTGAACTGAATTGCTTGAGGACAAGCAATATGCTAAGCTTGGGGGAGTTGATACGTCTCAAACGTATCTACTTTTCCAAACACTTTTGATATTGTTTTGACCTCATTCTTGCATTATTTGAACTAAACTAACCCGGACTGACGCTGTTTTCAGCAAAGCTGCCTGTATGGTTTTATTGTGTGCAGGAAAACGGATTTTTAGGTATCTCAGAAAATTCCACGAAAAATCACAGAAAATCCACGCACCCGAAGGAACCTGGTGCCAGAAGAGGGGCCAGAGGGGGGCCAGGGGGGCTCCAGGCGCCCTGGTAGCGCGACCCACCTCCTGGCCGCGCTGGGAGGCCACCTGGGTGGGCCCCACCTCTCCTGGTGCCCTACTTTGACCCGTATTTTAGCCCGTGACGAGAAAATCCCAGATCAGGAGTTGTTTTCTCAGTTTTCGTCGCGGAGCCGCCGCCACCCTCTGTTCTTCTTCGGGAGGGCTAATCTGGAGGCTGATTTGGCCTCCGGAGAGGGGAGATCGTCGCCATCGTCATCATCATCACCACTCCATCCTCCCTCCATGACTTCTCCTTCCATGTGTGAGTAATTCCCTGCTGTAGGCAAAGGGGATGGTAGGGATTGGATGAGTTAGATCATGTAATAGTTCATCAGATCGTTGGGGGCATGTTGCCTATCATCTACTATGGTGTTTATCATCTTTGCTTCAACTTGTTATTCTTAATGCTTGTCACTTAGGGCCCGAGTGCCATGATTTCAGATCTGAACCATATGTGTTTGCATGAATATATTTGTGTTCTTGATCCTATCTATGAGTTGTTTGCACCTATTACGGTCCGGAACCGGCGATCCCAAAAGTGACAGCTTGGGACACCAAAGGGGATGGTCCGTAGTTTGAGGATTACATGTATCCATTGAGTTTATTGCTTTGTTCCGGTGCTCTTTGACAGGAGCACCTTAATCTCCATAAGTTCCTTTTGGCCCCGTTCGTAGCGGGATGGTAGGACTAAATATGTTGTGCAAGTTCTTATTGCAAGCACGTACAACTACCTATGGGATACATGCCTAATGTTTGATATTTGCCTAGATGATCATTACTTTTCCGTGTGCCTTGCCCCAAGTTAGATTCATGATATATCTCATCCATGCACCGCCCAACCATCCATCTCCCTAGCCTACAGTGTTTTAAATCATGCTGGTTACTAGTTGCTACTTTTGCTATTTACTTTCGGTGTTTACTTTTACTATCACCACCATCACTATCATATCACCATTACCACTTATCTTTTGTTGCAAGTAAGTATATTTCAGGTGCGGTTGAATTGACAACTTAACTGTCAAATCTTATAAATACTCTTTGGCTCCCCGTGTGTCGAATCAATAAATTGGGTTATTCTTACCCGCGAAGACTATCTCGATCCCTTACGGTTGAGGGTTATCAGCACCACGTAAGCCCTACTCCGTGGTTCTCAAGTCTCCCGTGCGTGATTTTCTCCAACAATATCTCTCCCGAAGGTTTCATTCCGTTTGGACTCCGTTTGATATCCCTTTTCTGTAAAACCTTGAAACAGGCAAAAAACAGCAATCTGGACTGGGCCTTTGGGTTAGTAGGTTAGTCCCAAAAATAATATAAAAGTGTATGACAAAGCCCATTAATCACCCAAAACATCATAAATAATAGCATGTAACAATAAAAAAATAGATACGTTGGGGATGTATCAGGAGGCGGACGCGGAAGGCCGGCGAGGTGGAGGTCCGGCTCCGGGGAGCAGGGGCCCGGAGACGAGGTGGCGGAGCGACGCAGTTCTTGCGGGTCGGGCGACACGAACGATGGCGACAGTGAGCTCCCGGTGGCGCGGCTCCATGGAATTCCTGTGAGAGAGAGAGAGGAGGCACGTGAGGGAGAGAGAGAGAGGAACTAGGGAAAGGAGACGAATGAGAGGCAGGGGAGCGCCTGATCTGCTTGAGGCTTCGGAGTGGAGGCCGCGGGCACAGGGCATAGGAAGCTTCAGGCGGCCATGGGATTGGATCGAGAGGAGGCTGTCGGTCGGGCGCTGAAGACGAGGTGGAGAGCTGGGGTTGGGGGATGGATCCCGTTGAGAGGAGTGGCGGCAGTGATAGGATGGATGGGACGGACCACCTAAAAACTAGGGTAGTCTGTTTAAATAGTTAGGTGGACTAGCTTAGGGGCAAAAATGGACCCTTCGATCAAAATCGAACGGTCGAGAATAAAATAGGTATGTAGCCCAAATAAGAAAACGGAGATGTTTTAGGGATGTTTGGGGATGATCCGGACCCATCGGTACCGACAGGCCGGTTCGGGTTCGGGGCAGTTTCGAGCGTGCAGTCGAGGGGGTAAATGTGGGCTTTTTGAGTGATTGGGCTGAGAAGAGAGAGGGAGAGAGAGAGGGGGGCCCGGCAACTGTTTCGGAACACCGAAACGTCCGATGTTTATCCGGCTATAGTACCGCTATATGTTTATCGGTTGGGCTATCAAACGAACTCCGAATGCGACGAAATTTGATAGGCGGTCTACCTACACTATAATAAGACCGCACGCCAAGTTTCAACCCATTCCGAGAACATTTTCCGGCCACTTACAAAATAAATATTCGGAGATGCCGCGGGCGCGTGCGAGTGTGTCTGGACTCAGAACGGACAACGGAGAGAACTGGGGAACCCGAACGAATGCAAGTTTTGAAAACATGCTGATGAAATGCATATGATGACAAGGCAAAGTGCAACACGCAAGCAAATGACATGGCAGCGATGACGAATAACTGGCTGACACTTGGCGCATCGGTCTTGGGGCATCACAATCTACTATGTAAAACATGATATACAATCAATACAATTGAGCGGGACATAGGGTTTTACCTTCTTGAGAGGGCCCGAACCTGGGTAAACACCGTGTCTCCTATCTCCTGTTATCATCGATTCTAGATCCCCAGTTCGTGACACCCTACCCCGAGGTCTGCCGGTTTGACACCGACACCTAGCAACCCCAGCGAAGCTAGATGGGGCTCTTCTCTAGCGCCGGCAGCAGCAAGTCGAAGGCAAGGCCCTCGCCATTCCATTTCCCTCTGAGTTCCTCCCGCTTACGCCGGCGCCAGCTCACCGGCCGAGGCAACGCGTCAACGTGCCAGTGCACCAGGCGAAGTGGCAATGGCAGCACCGCGTGCCTCTCCCGTACCGCGACGCCACCCTGCCGCACGATTGTCACCTGGATCCGGAGAGGATCCCAGTGCCGGCGACGCCGCGACCGGCTAGGGCGCACGCGGAGGAGGTGCTGCGCCGGCAGGCGTTGCTGACGACGGAGCAGCGGCACGACGCCGCGTACACCTCCGACTCGCCAAACTGGGCTCGATGGTTCGCCTTCGAGCACGAGGAGGCGAGGCGATGCGGCGTCCGCGAAGTCGACCGCAGCGTGCCGCCGCCCCCCTCGCGTCTGCGAGGTGGACCAGGTGGCGGAGTCCTCCTACCAGGCGGCCGTTGCGGCGGTCTTCTGGGAGAGCGAGGAGGACGAGCGGCGCAGGGTGGAAGAGGAAGCGACGTACAAGAAGCGCCGCCACAGCGAATACCTCGAGGTGCTCGACCGCGAGGCCGAGGATGAGCAGCGCGAGGCCGGGGACGAGGCGCACCAGGCCGCGCCGGCACAGGCGGCGGCACAGTCCCCGCGGCAGCACAGCCGGCGGCCGACATCGCCGCCTCCTGGAACACGGCGTTCCCCTGGGCCGGCCCTGCGCTGATGCTCATCGACCTCACGGACCCCGAGAACAACGACACCGCCGCCTGGGGCAGCGCGCCACCTGGTAGTTTAGTTTGTTTTTAATTTTTATTAATGCAAATGTGGGCACGTGGACTCTCGCAGTCCTTCGTTGCTCGCTTTAATGTTTAATTAACGTTGTTTTTATTTTAGAAATGCGTGTATTCTTTTTTTTCCTCATGCCGTCAAAATGGGTTGGGCCAGCGTTGGGCGCATGCGCCGACCCAAACGCGGAAGCGGACGTTCGTGTCCGTCGGGCCGATCCAAACGGACAAAAAACGGACAAAATCGTCGTCCGTTTGAGTCGGCCGTCGGAGTTGTTGTAAAGACGTCAAATTGCCGACCCGGAAGACTAGCCACAAGAAACCGGGCAGAAACGACACGTGCAGATTCGCTCCTCCATCCATCCAATCCACCTAAAATTCAAAGCATCGGGTCACCCCAACAGTGACTAGATTTCGGCAAGGAAGTGCCCCGCTTGTGCAACTGGCCGGGTCCGTTCGTGGACAGTGCATCACAAGTTCACGAGCAGCAACCAGTCTCTTTGAACTTTCGATGTGCGACTCTTCCCCGTTACCCGAACCAGCAACCCACTACAGTGGTCAGTTAGACAGTTACAACGCCATTATTATCGCAGGTTATATCGGGGTCGACGAGGCTGATTCGTCTCGATCCATGGCCGAAAGGCTGTCGCTCCCGCCCACGAGATCGATCAACCACGATCCGGGAGGATCTCCACCGGGCGAGCCCCTGCGAAACCACGACACGACGCGCGCAGATCGGCAGAATCAAGATCCCACTAGGCATTCAGCGTGACCCAAGTGTTCCGGTGAATATGCAAAGGCGCGCGTGAGGGCGAGCCGCGAGGCGACACACGCGGATCTGTCTGCTTTGCTCCCGTAGCTGTAGCTGATTCCGAGGAATAAAAAGCCAGAGAGCAATGCGAATGTGTATGTGATCGACCAAAAGCTGCCGCGGCGCAACTTGCGGCTTGCCACCACCACCACCCACATGGCGGCAGGACAAACGAAGCTACTACGAGCAGTATCTAAAACCAGGTGCTGCGCTCCGTCTGCGCCTGCCCGCCAGGAAAACCAGCATCCTCCCCATGTGGTCGAAGAGACGGCACTCGTCACTGTCGTCGTTGGGCTTGGCGTGCTTCGAAATTGCTCATCTTGTGGCTAAAGCGTACGCAGGCCTGATCAGGTTTTTGCTCACAACAGCCAGATTGCGAAGGTAAGGCTGGTCATAGTGATCATATCTTAGTCGATATCGTGCACTCGGAACTAGCAAACACGCTGATGTGTCACATAATTAAAAGAGAGAGAGCATCTACAACCGGACGCTTTAAATTCGCACTATACGTCCGGACAGATGGCCCGGTCACTTAACTGGACACGAAATTTCGACCCACACATGCGTTTCAAATGGGCCTCAAACACCTGGCTGACCGGCACCCCCTCCTATCCAGCCCAAACATGGGGCGGATATGGGGGCGCCAGAGCACGCCCGAGTACGTTGGCCACATCGAACTAACAATGGGGTCTCATGCGGATTCTTTCGGAAACCCAGTGATCCGACGGACGTCTCCTCCGTCGCCGCGGTGTGAACGTCTCGTGGCGCCGCTCCGGCTCGCCGCCCGCGGCCAAATCCGGCTATTTAAGCCGGCCGGCGTCCCCAACCCTAGCCCATCCACCTCCTCAATCTCCGCGCCGCAGTCTGAGCCCATCCACCTCCTCTCCCCGCTCTCACATGCCCTCCGGCATCGTCGTGGTCCAACATAAGACCACCTACGCTATGCTCACGCCGATACCAGATCCAGGAGGAGATCTGGGCGAGGTGCACCGCCTGCATCGCTGCCGGGTTGCCTCCGGACTCGGCGGAGCCAGAGGAGGAGCAGCAGCAAGCGGAGGAGGAGGAGGAGGAGGGGGAGGAGTAGTAGGAGGAGAAGGAAGGGAGGAGCAGTAGCCGGAGCCGATGGAGGTCGCGGATTCGGAGAAGGACGAGGAGGAGCAGCCTGCTCCAGGCTTCAACATGGAGGACGCAGAGGCGGAGTTCGCCGTCACCCATACCGCGGAGATGGCGGAGCAGTAGACCATCCTGGAGTCCATCCAGAATGAGGCCTATGTGGAGGCTAACCGACAGTTCCTTCAGCGGGGTGGCGACCGACGCTATCTTCGCCGAATTCGGCGCAAAGATAGAGGAGGAGGCCGGAGCGAAGCCGTCGAAGATCTCGAAGCTGCAGCTGCCGACCATGTACTCGAAGCCGGGCACGGAGATAGTCGACATCTCAGACGAGGACTAGGCTAGTTGACCTATGTGGTACGTAGTTCTTTTTCTTTGCATGCTTTGTATGGATTTGACAATTCTAATATGAGGTGTCAGAATGCTATTGAGCAAATTTGAGAATTGATCGGTCACAACCCGCGGACACGCTCGGGCTTGTCCGCGGCTATTTGCGAGATCATTTTTGTCATATGTGATTGTAGATGCTCTTAGAGTAACATATTCCTCCGTCGTGAATAAAAAAGCTAAGTCAAAGTTTTAAAACTTTGACGAACTTTATAGAAAAAGTAGCATCACTTGTGGCATTAAATTAGTAGCACTAGATTCCTTTTGAAATGCACTTACATAATATGCCAATTTGGTGTCATATATGCACTTTAGAATTTGTCAACAAAAGAGTATATTTCTATCTTCCTAATGCACTTTAAAATAGAAAAAAATGCTTTTATCTTATCACATGGTAATCAAGGCCAATAGTATTCTTGTGACGCCCGGATAATTAAGGTACAGTAAACCTCTGCTGATGATGCCACATCACCATCGTTACTGTTGCTAATCATGTGTTAGTTCAAAACCGATTCAAATTCAAATTTGTATTGTAGTCGAACGATAAAAGTTTTCAAATATTAAAGCTAAAATGTTTGGAATGTGACATAACTAAATATACTAAATTAGGTACAACTTTTGTGTTTCACTAAAACTAAAACATTTAGGAAATAAGAGAAAAGAGTAAAAGAAAAAAGAAAAAAAGGCAAAACAGAAAAGGAAAAAAGGAAAGGAAAACAACCCACCCCTTCTCTCACTGGGCTTTGGCCCACTACACCTTGCCAGCCCACCTAACTGTGATAGCCTGGCTTAATAGGGACGATAGACTACTCATATAAATAAGGAATTTGTTCTTTTTCGGAAGCACATTCGGACAGAACTCCAAAGTTAAGCGTGCTCAGCTTGGAGTGATTTCAGGATGGGTGACCGACCGGAAAGTTGCTCTCGGGTGCGACGAGTGAGGACAAAGTGCGCAGAAAAGACTAGTATTGATATGTGGGACCAGTCTAGATCCCGTCAGGATAAACGACCACTCGAGGGTGTGTCCGGGGTGTTACGTTACAAGTTGGTATCAGAGCCGGCCCTCGAGGTTACACGGATGTTTGCGGACAGGTGCACGGTTATGTTATGCATGACGTTTGTGACTCGTCGTGACACACGACATGGTACACATGCCGGACTGGAAGCACAGACGTGTGTGCCAAGAGGGAAAGTTCTTGTGGCTCGACGAGGACGTCGGTTCCTCTGAGTGGGGGTGTATGTGATAGACTGGCTTAATAGGGATGATAGACTACTCGTATAAATAAGGAATTCCTTCTTTTCCGGAAGCCCATTTGGACAGAACTTCAAAGTTAAGCGTGCTCAGCTTGGAGTAATTTCAGGATGGGTGACCAACCGAGAAATTGCTCCCGGATGTGCACGAGTGAGGACAAAATACACAGAAAAGACTAGTATTGATCTGTAGGGCCAGTCTAGATCCCGCCAGGAGTAACGACCACCTGCGGGTATGTCCGGAGCATTAGACTAACCCCCTCATCCCTAATCTCTCGCTACAGTGGAAGGCAGGGCAACTGTGGCAGCCATCCCACGACCATGGCCATGTGCCAGCCATCCGCCACATCTCCGACGACCCATAAGACCCCCTGCGACCACTCTGCTAACCCTACTACCTCATTCCCCTCGCTCGCCCCTCTCTCTCTCAGATTCGCTCGCGCCCGAGATACAACAGCCGCCACCTCGTCGACCCCGCGACCGCCGACCTCCCCTCGTCGCGCCAAGTTGTCGAGGAGCTGCGCTACCTTCTCCTGCTTCGACTACGGGCATCTGCTCGAGCTAGGAGGCCCCAAGCGCTCGCCGCCGGGCGTCTTCCCCGCATCCGGTCGCCGCTTCCCCATCCCGATTCTCCTCCCTCAGCACTCCCCCGGCCTCCCGAACACGTCATCAAGGACCGCTGTGAGGCCCTCGACCGATTCTCCTTTGTTTCCATCTACTTTATCGTCGTTTGACGCCGCTATTGTCGCGCCCGCGCTGGCTGCGCCCAGTGTGCGCCCTGGGCTCCGCTGGCCCCGCCTTGCCTGGCGCGCCGCGCCACGGCCACGTCCACCAGCGCGACTGCTCGTGCATCAGCCGGTCGACCGTGCCCCACCCATAGCCCGAGCGCCCGCTACCTCCCGTGCCACTAGCCGCCTCCCGTTCCTACTGCACCTGGCCGCCGGCGCCGTGTCCGCATGCGTAATGCCGTTGCTGCTCTACTTTGCTAGCTGTTGCTGCTCTGCTTTGCAGCCGCCGCGCTGCTGCATAGCGAAAATGGAACCATCCCCTCCGATTCATATGACCGAAAATGCCTAACAACGGGAATATTTTCCCGGATGTTTCCCCCTTCCGCCAGTATCGCCTAGTACTGTGTTAGATCACACCTAGCACCGCTTATTGCCATGTCATACATCGTTATGCATCTATTTGCATTATATTTATTGTTTCTTCCCCCTCTTATCTCCGGTAGAATTCGAGACTGACGCCACTACTGCTGCCCCAATAGACTACTGTGTTGACGACCCGTCCTTCTCTGCCGAGCTTCCAGGCAAGCCAACCCCCTTTGATCACCCAAATATCGTCTATTCTCTTCTCTCTTATTCTTGCATCATGTTTCCTACTGTTGTTGATTCGATAGCTCCTATTCTGTTGCATAGCCTGTCATTGTTGCTACAATTGTTAATACCTTTAACTGCTATCCTACATGCTTAGTATAGGATGCTAGTATACCATCAGTGGCCCTACATCCTTGTTTGTCTGCCATGCTATACAATCGAGCCTTGGTCACTTCGGGAGGTGATCACGGGTATATACATACATGCATGCTATACATTTTACATGATGTGACTAAAGTTGGGTCGGCTCATAGAGTACCCACAAGTGATTCCTATGTGGGGGCTGAAAATACATGGGGCTCTATCCACGTAGTGGTGGGCCTGGGTTCCCGACGGACCCCGAGTGATTCTTTGTGGCGGAGCGACAGGGCAGATTGAGACACCCAATAGAGAGGTGGCCTGGTGATGGGCCTCGAACCCCTCGTTGGTTACCCCAAGTGGAAGGTGTAAGATGCAGTAAGTAGAAGTGTTTTCCCCTTGCAAAGATGCCAAGGATCGAATCCCCAGAGACTCCTAGGTTCAACAAGTAGGTGTCAATTGCTAACGGCGCAATTAGCAATCAACGTGGACCTGCACACAGATACAAATAACTTTTCTCCCAACGAGTACAGAGAGGTTGTCAATCTCTCCGGCCTTGTACTTCACAAAGGGTTAAAAGCAATATGACAGTAGTGATAGATAGTGTTTTGCAATAGTAAGTAAATAGCGAAAAGTAAATAGTGGATGTGATCAATAATGGTAATATGGACCGGAGTCTCATGATGTTCACTAGTGATGTCTCTCTCCCAAAAGACGATAAAACAGCTATGTGAGGTAAACAAATTACAGCTGGGCAATTGACAGGACCACGAACGCAAACCAATGCTGATTACATTGCAAGAAAGGTTGAGGTTCAAAGCATGGGCGGTACGCCAAAGTAAGTAGACCGAAATCCATCAATATCTACTACTAATCATCCACCTTGAGATATCTATCCAGAACATCTCGCTGGTATTAAGTTGCGAGTCCCACCCATAGTGTAAACTCAATGCAACAGACAACTGCATTAAAAGAACTTTGCGTAAAGTAAACAATCCTTGCACCCGCGGGCACAAGCACCGTTGTTTTCCCCCTTGTGGCAACATCACATCCCCTAGACTCATGTTTCTGTCACTCAAGCTAGTCATCGAGGGGCATGAACCCACAATCGAGCATAACGTTCCCTCTTGGAGTCACTACTTACTACTCGGCCAAAGCAATAAATAACAACGGAGAACATACAAGAATTACTTATGAACTAAAATATAAAAGAGGTGAATCAAATATATTACTCAAGATCAATCTGAACATAATCTCATAATCCATCGGATCCCAGCAAACTCAACATAGCAACAGCATAAGGATTACATAGGTGCCTCGATCATGTAGGGCAGCTCACGAGGACTAATTAGTGAAGCACAAGAACGGGAGGAGAACATCACATAGCTACTGGTCATGGACTCATGGTCCAAGGGAGACTACTCACGAGTCATCCGGGAGGCGTCCATGGTGGTGGAGAACCTCCCGGTGGTGATCCTCCCCTCCGGCAGGGTGCCGGGAAGAGTTCTCCTAGTGCTCCTGATCTTGGAAGCGGCGGCGGCGGCGGAACAGAGATGGGATCGCGAAAAGAAGTCCTGTTCTGAGGGTTACGGATGACCCTTTAAATATATGCCAAAGTAGGGCACCGGGGGAGCCTCGGGGGGCCCAGGCGCCCCCCCGGCGCGGCCCAGGGGGGGCGCGCCCACAGGGCGCCTGGAGCCCCTGTGGCCCCCCAGGCTGCCCTTCGGACGCAGTGTTGTTTCCGGTTTGCTGATTTTTTATATAATTTTTCTGGATTTTTCTGGGCAGTTCTCGAAACGTGAAAACCTGAAATACAAAAACAGCCGAAAACAGAAACTGGCACTGGGGTGCACTGGATTAGTAAGTTAGTCCAAATATGATCAAAAGTGTATGGAAGTGTATGAATATCATAGCAATATCACCCAAAAGTGGCATGGAGCAAGCAGAAATTATAGATACGTTTTGGACGTATCAACATCCCCAAGCTTAATTCCTGCTCGTCCTCGAGTAGGTAAATGATAACAAGAATAATTTCTGTGGTGACATGCTATTAACTATATAGGACTTTCTCATAGTCATATGACAAAAGCTTGCTGAGACAATGATTCTATATTAATTAAGTTGTCTCAAGAGAAAATCACAAATGACTGAAAGTTTTACAATATGAAACTGAAACATCAAAAAGATTTGCAATGAACATGACGTGCAAATATGATAAAGTGATATCTAGCTTGCCCCCTTTAGTGATGCAAAACATAAATGCAAGGGCACCTTCAAGGTTTAAGTGATGACTAGATACAATCATTTCAGAATAAACGATATCACAATCATGCAAAAGACAATGCTACTTTGGGACAATGCACATTACACTCAGAATGACAATCATGCTCTCAGTAGTTGGTGCTTCAACATAAAGGTAAAAGAAAGGTTAAGTGCTAGAGCTTTTTATTTTGAAAACATGGAAGCAATTGTGTCAACAGTAGTAGTACTTCATATGTGTCATGTATAAAACATCTTATAAGTTGCAAGCCTCATGCATCGAATACCAATAGTGCTCGCTCCTTGTCCTAATTAGCTCGGATCCCCATGGGTTATCATTGCATTGCATATGTTTTAACCAAGTGTCACAAAGGGGTACCTCTATGCCACCTGTACAAAGGTCCAAGGAGATAGATCGCATTTGATTTCTCGTTTTTGATAGATCTCAACTTGAGGACATCCATACCGGGACAACATAGAAAATAGATGATGGACTCCTCTTTAATGCATAAGCATATTCTCATGAGAGATTGAGGATTAAGGTCCAAGCTAAAACTTCCACCATGATGCATGGCTTTGGTTGGCGGCCCAATGTTCTTCTCTAACAATATGCATATTAATTCAACCCACGGTAAATCACCCTTACTTCAGACAAGACGAACATGCATAGTAACTCACATGATATTCAACAAAAGTGTGACAGTTGATGGCGTCCCCAGAAACATGGTTACCGCTCAGCAAGCAACTTATAAGAAATAAGATACATAAACAACATATTCTTTACCACAATAGTTTTTAGGCTACTTTCTCATGAGCTATGTATTGCATGGTTAGTTTGCTTAGTGCAGGTGGAGGTTAGCAAAAGACTGGGAGCGACCAACTAAGAGAGCAATGATGGTCATAATCATGCAGAGCGACAAAGCAATATTGAATCAGGCATGGTAGTTATATCGCTACTTAGAAATAAAAGATCATCAAGGCTTGACAGACTTTCTTTACAGTCTTGAATATGCGTGAGCATACGCCAAGTCAATCAAAATAAATTCTCGAAGGAAGATATTACTAAACCATACCACATCATAGGCAAACAAACCAAGTTGGTACTCCAATAACACATTGGGAACCCCCCAGCTATTTGAGATTAACCAAAAGAAAACCTGAACTACTAAGCACCATCATGAAAGTAGCATCTTTATCATAGACACATTAACCCATGCAACGGAAACAAACTCTCTTAATAAGGTGAGCATGGTAATTAAAGAGAGTTCAAGCAACCAACTAAATAAAAGCTCTTGAAAAGATAAGCATGAATACTAAGAGCAGAGCACGATAGTAGCTATTAAAAGATAAAGAACACACACAGCATAGATAGACATGAAAATTCTATGTAATGTTCTAGGTAGAGGTGGAGCGTGTTTCTCTCCCACATAAAGGAATGCTGGGTTCCGACTCGTTATGAAAAACTAAAAAGAAAACTAAAAGCAAGACGCTCCAAGCATAGCACATAACGTATGAAATGATAAAAATATAGCGGAACGAAAGACGGACTGATAATGTTGATGGAGAAGGGGATGCACGGGGGGCATCCCCAAGCTTAGACGCTTGAGTCTCCTTGAATATTTCTTGGGGGTGCACGGGGGCATCCCCAAGCTTGAGCGTTTGACACTCCTGAATCTTTTTATCATCTTCCCTCGCACACTTGAAAACTCCCTTCATACACAACTCAGCATAATCTGATTAGCGAGGTTAGTACCCTTAATAAAATAATTATACCTTGCTGGAAATAAGGATATTCTTAAAGTTATACTGTTTCTCAAGATTGCCAAAAGGTTTTTGCAAAGAAAAAGCAAGTTCTCAATTTGCAAAGTGAAGGTAAGGCAAAACAGTACAGAATCTGTGAAAAACAGAACAGCAGGCAGTAATTGACCTGTTCGGGATACTTCTGCAACTCAAATCAAAAAACTCAGAACTGACGCACGAAAGAAAATTATATAGAGAACGCTGTCGAGAAAATTCAGACAAAAAAGATGATCTGGTGATTTTATACGAATTTTTCTATCCAAGGACAGAATCTGTTTCCTGGACAGCACCTCACAACTTTTGAACTTTCTAGGAATCAGAGGCTATACTTGGCACAAATATGAAAAGCAAAGATACAATGATGATGCTACAGCAGTAAACAACATCAAGACACAACAAAAACAAAAATTTTATTCATGTGGGCTGCCTCCCAAAAGCGCTTTCTTTTATGCCTTTAAGCTAGGCATAATGCATAGATCAAGTTTTATCAAGAGTAAAAGAATAACTAGCCCGTACAACGGACTCAAAAGGTAACTTGACCTTCTTACGAGGGAAGTGTTCCATCCCTTTCTTGAGAGGAAACTGAAATTTTATATTACCCTCTTTCATGTCAATGACAGCACCAACGGTGCGCAAAAAGGGACGTCCCAAAATAATTGGACATGAAGGATCACATTCAATATCCATAATAGTGAAATCAACGGGCACATAATTATCATTGACAACAATAAGAACATCGTCGATCCTCCCCAAAGGTTTCTTTATGGAAGAATCAACGAGACGAACACCAAAATAACAAGAATCATAAGGTTTCAATTTAAGCATATCATATATTCTTTTGGGCATAACAGAGGTACTAGCACCAACATCACATAATGCATAACAAGAGAAGTCATTCAAATAAATTTTTATCATAGGATCCCAACCATCTTCTAGCTTTCTAGGTATGGAGGCTTCTACTCTAAGTTTCTCCTCCCTAGCTTTGATGAGAGCATTAGTGATATGCTCCGTGAAGGTAAGGTTAAGTGTGCTAGTGCGGGGATCTCTAGACATCTTGTGAAGGAAATCAATAACTTCTGTAAGAGTGCAATTATCAAAAACAAGGTCACGAGCATCAAGTAAAGTAGTAGTGGTGTCCTTAAGGTTCACCTGTTTGGTAGTTTCTATAGCATCACCATTAATAGGTCCATTGGAACCAGGAGTACATTGGGTGCTAAGAGTGTGAACATCCTCAATAACTTGGATAGTAGCAACAGTATGGTGGGTAGGAAGGCTCTTAATTCTTTCTTCTTCCTCCCTTTCTCTAGACCATCTTTCTTTTAGCTTAGCCATCATCCTAATATTTTCATTAATTTGTACTTGAGTAGCATTAATAGGGATGACTTCCCTCTCTTTAAGAGGAGAAGCTTCAATTTTTAGCAATTTTACCTCATTGGCTAAGTGGTCTACCTTAAAAGAAAGATCATCTAGTTTATGTAGTTTCTCTTCTACATTCTTATTAAAGCCTTTTTGGGTAGTGATGAAATCTGTAAGCATGGTCTCTAGTTCAGTATTGAAGTTCTTGGTACTAGGATAAGCATTGTTGTTCCCATAAGAGTTAGAGGGGAACGGTCTAGGATTGTTACCAAAGTTACTCCTATAAGCATTGTTGTTGAAATTATTTCTAGAGATAAAGTTAACATCTACTTGTTCTTGAGCAAGAATTTAAAGGAACATCACGAGGATCAATAGTAGATTGCTTCGAAAGTAGAGACATGATCAAGTCAACTTTTGCATTAAGGGAGGAAATCTCCTCGACAGAGTTTACCTTCCTACCTGTTGGAGCGCGTTCGGTGTGCCATTGGGAATAGTTGGTCATCATCTCGTCGAGAAGCTTTGTGGCAGCACCAAGTGTAGTTGACATAAAAGTTCCTCCCGCGGCCGAATCTAACAAGTTCCGCGAGGTAAAGTTCAAGCCTGCATAAAAAGTTTGGATAACCATCCAAGTAGTCAAACCGTGAGTAGGGCAGTTTTTGATAAGAGATTTCATACGTTCCCAAGCTTGGGCAACGTGTTCATTATCCAATTGTTCAAAATTCATGATGTTACTTCTAAGTTGGATAATTTTAGCAGGTGGATAGTATTTTCCGATAAAAGCATTTTTGCACTTGTCCCATGAATCTATGCTATTTCTAGGCAAAGACTGAAACCAAATTTTAGCTCCTCCTCTCAAGGAGAAAGGAAAAAGCTTAAGCTTAACAATATTACCATCTATTTCTTGGTACTTTTGCATATCACAAAGTTCTACAAAGTTGTTCAAGTGTAAAGCAGCATCATCGCCAGCACCGGAGACAAGCTGACCCATATGCCGTGAGGAGAAGAACTGCTGTAGATCCCAGATTTCACACCAGAGAGCAGCAGGACTTCTATGAGACCGTGCTGATGGACAAGAAGCCCATAGTCGCAGACACCAGATATGTTGACTGGGAGTACATTGACAGCGAAGAGCATAGAGATTTCTTTCCACATGTGCATGAAAGCTTCACTGCATGTGGAGTTGCAGACTTTGTAGGTCAGAAATTGACCAGTTGGAACGATGAGATGATTATGCAATTCTATGCCACAGCTCACTTCTATCCTGATGGAAAGATCACATGGATGACTGAAGGTCAAAGGTTCTCTTCTTCTGTTGAAGAATGGGCAGAAATTCTGAATGCTCCAGTGCAACGAGAAGATGATATTGATGTCTATGGGATTCCAAAGAAGAATCATGACTCTATGAAAAACATGTACAAAGAGATTCCCGCAGCGGATTTGGAAGTATGGAAGCTCGGCTCAGTCTACCATCTCCAGGCAGGCTTACCTACCACTAATACCATTTTGAGGCATACCTTGATGCCCAAGTCTGGAGATCATCGCATGATCAGAGGATATTCTATCAACATGCTGCATATACTTGACGAGAAAGCACCTTTCAAGGTGATGGACTTAATGGTAGAGACCATTAAGAGGACTGCAGCTGACCAGAAAAGGTCATGTGGATTTGCCCCACAGATTCAGATGCTTATCAATGCCAAGTTTGGCACGGGCAAATTCTTGTTGGATAGGAAACATTTACCCCTGCAGCCAGAGCATGAAGACAATGTTGTTGTGATGGACGAGGAGGATTCGACATCTATTGAAGGTTAAGCCAAGATCGAAGCTGCTAAGAAAGCCAAAGCTGACAAAGAAGCAGCAGCAGCAGCAGCTAAACCAAAGAGTTTCGGAGAGCAAATTCTTGAAGCTACCCAAAGGATTGAACAACGCCTGGCCAGCATTGAACAGTCTCAGGAGAGCCTAGAGAGGATTGTTGACGAGAAGATCCACGCTCTGGACGTGAAGCTGACTGAGATTCAAGTGACCGTTAACAAGCTTGAGGCAGACTTTGAGGAAGCAAAGCAGGACAAGGCAGAGTTGCAGGATGACTTAGTCCAGGATTCTCATCGACAGACTGCTCCGGTTCCCAAAGGATCCCGATCAGCTGCCATTCCAGTGACTGACACCAGGACTACAACTTCAGCACCTCCCACAGTTCCAGCAGTTACTCCAGCTACAGCTCCAGTGTCCACTCCTCCAGCACAGACATCAGCTGAAGTCTTCTCCGATGCCGTCATATCTACTCCGACATCAACCCAGACGGGAGCCGCCAGCAGAGCCCACAGTGACGTTTAGCTCTATGCTTTTTCGAACTTTTTGGTAACTTGTTGCCAAAGGGGGAGAAATTGTATAGATCATAGGGCTTCGAGAGAGAGAGTGCTGTTGTCTTTGCGCTTTTGCTCTTTCGTTCTTTTGTGGTTTCTTTGAGATACTTTTGGTTTTCGAGACTTTCAGTGTGTTTGATACTCCGTTTGATGCTACCTTAATGAGTGCTTGGTCGTACTATGCTTTAATGTGTGCTTAATGCTTATCCTATGTCATTCCTATCTTGTATGGCTATTTACTCTTGTCTTGGTGATTGGGTGCATGTTGTTCATTCTTATCATTTTGTGCGCTCCACCAAGATGTATGTGACATGAAAGAGTGACCCATGATCCTAATCGATTGTGCATTTGCATTCAAACGCAAATCTTAAATAATGCAAAAATTTAGGGGGAGCTCTTGCTTATCACATACTTCTCAAAGCGACGATATTATTCATTGGTTATATCTCTTGTCGAAGCTTTGATCTATATGTTGTCATCAATTACCAAAAAGGGGGAGATTGAAAGTGCAACTAATCCCCGGGTGGTTTTGGAAATTAATAACAACATATATATCATTGAACTAATAGTTACTTGAGAATCATTTCAGAGAAGTTCAGTGATATGGGTATGGCAATGACTGAAGAAGTGGACCCCTCAAAATGCTAAGGCAAGCATTGATAAAAGCTCAAGACTCCATTTTTGGTTTAGTGATCCAAGATCACATTGAGTCCATAGGAAAAGCCAATACTATTAAAAGGGGATGAGGTTATGTTGATGATCTGGTTGCTCAAGTGCTTAGTGATACATCTCCTAAACTATCAGCAACTTTCACTGCCAAATACACTCATAAGTAATCTCGGTCCCACCGATATTCCAAACTCAGTCACACCGAGATGAACCACCTCAGCCATAAGCCAAACCCTAGCAAAATCGGATATTCCGATTCTGAAATCGGTTTCACCGAAACATGGGCTGCCAAGCTTCTGTAACCTTCTGTCATCAAATCGGTGTCACCGAGATGATAAAGTCGGTCCCACCGAAACTGGCATGCTCTTGTCTCTGCACGAATCGGACTAACCGAGATGGTATTTTCGGTCCCACCGAAAACCCCAACGTTCACATTATTTGAACTTTCGGTCTCACCGAGTTGTCCACTTCGGTCCCACCGAGATTGCTCAAATATGTGTGTAACGGTTGGATTTTGTGTGGAGGCTATATATACCCCTCCACCCCCTCTTCATTCGTGGAGAGAGCCATCAGAAAGAACTACCACTCCTACCTTACATTTCTGAGAAGAGAACTACCTACCCTTGTGTTGAGATCAAGTTGCTCCACTCCCACCATATGAAGCTTGATCTCTAACCTTCCCAAGTTGCTTTCCACTCAATCCTTTCTTCCACCACAGCAAAATCAGTGAGGAGAGTTGAGTGTTGGGGAGATTATTATTTGAAGCACAAGAGCAAGGAGTTCATCATCATCAACAACATCTATTACCTTTTGGAGGGTGGTGCCTCCTGGATTGGTTAGGTGTCGCTTGGAAGCCTCCGTCATCGAGATGTGGAGTTGAACCAAGAAGTTTGTAAGGGCAAGGAGATCGCCTACTTCGTGAAGATCTACCCCGAGTAAGGCTAGCCCTCCGTGGGCGTAGGCCATGATGGAATAGACAAGGTTGCTTCTTCGTGGACCCTTCGTGGGTGGAGCCCTCCATGGACTCGCGCAGCCGTTACCCTCCGTGGGTTGAAGTCTCCATCAACGTGGATGTACGATAGCACCACCTACCGGAACCACGGGAAAAATCACCGCGTCTCCAAAATTGCGTTTGCTCTTCTCCACCTCTCTTTACTACATGTGCAATTTACTTTCCGCTGCCTATACTCTAGAATTGCATGTGTAGGGTGATGCTTGACTTGATCATAATTGTGAATCTGCCAAAAACTGTTCTTTGTCAAAAGACAGAATTTTTATATTTACAAGTAGTCTAATCACCCCCCCTCTAGACTTACTTTCGATCCTACAAGTGGTATCAGAGCTTTGGTCTCCATTGTTTTGGTTTCCATTGAATTGGACTCCATAAGCTTGGTTTCAAAACCTAGGAGAGTATGGCGTCTAGTGAGGGTAATTATCGTAGAGGTCCTTACTTTGATGGTACAAATTTTGCTAGTTGGTAGCATAAAATGAAAATGCATATTCTTGGTCATAACCCAGCCGCATGGGGCATTATCTGTGTTGGTATGCAAGGTGAATTCTTCGAAGAAGGAAAAGTTCCAGATCGTGAAGCTACACCTGAAGAATTGCGGATGTTGCAAAACAATGCTCAAGCTTGTGACATTCTCTTCAATGCTTTGTGTCCCGAGGAGTTCAACAAAATCAGCCGTCTTGAAAATGCAAAAGAGATTTGGGATACTTTGGTTGAAATGCACGAAGGTACCGAGTCTGTGAAGGAATCAAAGCTAGATATTCTTCAAGGTCAACTTGACAAGTTCAAGATGAAGGATGGTGAAGGAGTCGCTGAAATGTACTCTAGGCTTGCTCTCATCACAAATGAGATTGCCGGCTTAGGAAGCGAAGAAATGACCGACCGATTCATCATCAAGAAGATTCTCAGAGCTTTGGATGGAAAGTATGACACCGTGTGCACTTTGATACAAATGATGCCAAACTACAAGACTCTCAAGCCAACTGAAGTCATTGGAAGAATTGTTGCTCATGAGATGACACTTAAGGATAAGGAAGAGCTTCACAACAAGTCAAGTGGTGCTTACAAAGCTACAAGTGATGCTCCCACAACCTCAAGTGACAAGTTAGTTTCCAATGAAGAGATAAGCCTAATGGTTAAGAACTTCAACAAATTCTACAAGTATAGAGGCAAAGAGAGAAGCTCAAAGTCTAGATCATATGATGAAAAGAGATCTTCTAGTCGTGATCGAAACTGCTACAATTGTGGAAGACCCGGACACTACTCAAATGAGTGTACGGCTCCCCACAAGAGAAGAGAAGAATCTCCAAGAAGAAGAAGTTCAAGAGATGAGTCACCTCGGAAAGAGAGAAGGAGTAGAGATGATCGTTATGAACGAAGACCCTCTCGGAGAAGCAAGGATTCAGAGAGGAAAGACAAGTCATCAAGGAGCTACACAGGAAGAAGACATCAAGCTCATGTAGGTGAATGGGTCTCCGGCTCCGACTCCGACAATCAGTCCGATGGAAGCTATCACTCCGACTCCGACTACAGTCAAGATGAAGGTGTTGCCGGTCTTGCTCTCGTATCCTCCAACTCCAACTCCTACGACTTATTTGATTCACCAAATGAGGGAATTGGAAGATGCTTCATGGCTAAAGGCCCCAAGGTATCACACCCTGAATTCATTGACTTCAATAGTGATGAGGATGACTTGCTTAGTGAAGATGAGCTCTTGCATGATAAATCTAGTGAGCCTAGTAACGATGAAAATGCTAGTAGTCTTTATAGTCGAGAAGAGTCGAATGACAATGCTATGAAGGAGATTGAGCGTCTAACTAAAGAACTAAACACTCTTAAGTTAGCTCATGAAACAACTCAAGAAGATCATAGAGAGCTCCTAAGATCTCATGAGAAGCTACGCTTCGAGAAGCTCACTCTAGAGCAAGAACATGAGTTTCTAAAAGCGATCAATGATGATCTTCGAAAGAAGAGTTCTTCATATCTTGCCAAACGACTTCTCTTGTCTAATTTCTTGCCACCCATTAAGACTAATCATGACAAGCATAAGAAAAATTCTTCCTCTAGCAGTAACAATAACCATGCTAAATCCAATATTGTTGCTTCTAGTAGTTCTCTTGATTCCACTAACAATGTTTCAAGCCAAGTTACACTTGAGCAAGAGAATAGTTTATTGAAAGGGATCATAGAGAAAGGTGTCTACAAGAGCCTTGCCGGAAGCAAGAACTTTGAGGAAATTGTTCGCAAGGAAGGAAGGCACCGGAAGAATCAAGGATTTGGTTTTGAGCGAAAGTTCAACGCCGAAGGTGTTGAGTGGGAAGAAGGTCAATATCCTACTCCACAGTTTGTTTCTCAAAAGGAGAAGTATGATCCTACTTCTTCCAATGTGGAACAAGCTCAAGATGACCTTCCACCACAATACCACAAGCTAAAAGCCAAGGACAAGCCTCAAGAGGAGATTGATGCATTCATTGAAGCACCTCAAGCCATGGTCAAATGGGTTCCCAAGGAAACGTCAAGTTCTACTTCGTCAAGCTCAACTACAACCCCAAGGATTCTCATCAAGATGATGTGGATCCCGAAGAAGAAGAACTAGGAAGTTCTTGAGGGTGACTCCGCCAACATACTTCACTCACATTCATTTTGGCAACTTGTGCAATCAACTTCCATATCGTGCACTAGTTCATGGAGTCACAAACCCTCTTGATGGTAAGTCAAGGGACAAGGTAATCATTGCTTTCATGGACATCATCTATTGTCAACTTCAATCTATGTCCATGGATATCCTTGTTTGTTCCTTGTGGGACTAACCCATGTAGGTATTGAAAGTGCCCGAATCCAAAGGTTAGCTCCCAACTCTTGATGATCTCCATCAACATTGAGCATCCACATCTTCAACATCTACATGAAGTCTTCTACGACAACCCAAGGTTAGTTTGACCCTTTAAAAGGGGTTCTCACATCTAGGGGGAGCTTTGCTCTAAAAATTGAGCTAAAGCATCTTCAAATGATGTGAACACATCAATGCTTTATGTAAAAGTGGTAACCCCACTTGTGCTTAAACGATGAGTATGACCTATGATCAAATGTTCTCATTTGGCTCCTAAGTCAAAATACTCATATAAAGATGACCTAGTCATCGACAAATTGTGTGTTAATTGCTAGAGTTATGGTTGTGCATGTTTGACACATATTTCATTCGCTATCTTATTGTGTGAGCATGTTGAATGCATGATTTTATCCATTCGAGGACATCCATTTGTTGTTTTGGTTGTTTTGATTTTTCTGACCAAATGGATGGACAAGAATGCCTAAGTACCTCCCCTAGCTATCTATGCTTTCTTGTCTCAAATTCTATTCATGCTTAAATCACAAACTTTGAACAAGTCGTTTTCGGACCCTCCGAGTGAGGAGCACTCGGAGCCACCGATCCGTCAAGGGCTAACCTCCAAAACCTTCTAAGTGATTTCGGTCAGACCAACTCACTAAAACTCGGTCAAACCGAAAGCATTTAGACTGATCTAGGTTTCATCTCGGTGAAACCGAGTTGTGATTTTCGGCGTGACCGAAGTGCATAACTGCCTAGCAGTTATCCATCTCAGTGCCACCGAGTTTTACAACTCGGTCCCACCGACAGCAAAGGGATATATATACCAAGGGTCGCGCGCGTTGATTCCTCCTTCAAACGTTTCGCCCCCACATCCCTTGCTGTCGTCGCCTTGATCTCCGGATCGTCGCCGTCGTCGCCTGTGCGCCCTCGCCGCAGGTCTCCGTCGCCGTCAACGGACTTCTCCTCCGCGCCGTTGCCGCCGTAGAGAAACTCCACCAAGTTAGGGTGAGTTTTGATCCCACTCGTGCTCCCATCTCCGATTCAATGCACGTTTGGTTTGCCCAATATCTTGCCACGATTGAAATCTTCCTTTACACCAGATTGGTTCGTTTGAACTAGATTCGAGTAAAAATTTTAGGGTTAGGTTTCCACGGAATACATCTCGGTGAAACCGATTTTATAATTTCGGTGTAACCGATTTGGCCTCTGGCCATTGCACTGCACCCTTCGGTCCAACCGAGTTGTGCAAATCGGTGTGACCGAAATGTAGTTTTTGTGAAACCCTAGTGTTTTCGGTAGGACCGAAACCCACTTCGGTCAAACCGAAAGTGGTGTGTCAAGCCCTGTTTAACACTTCGGATTCACCGAAACTCAAACTCGGTCTGACCGAAATGTCTTATGTGAAAACTTAAAACTAAAAATTTGAACTCATTTTTTGCAAAAACTTCTGCAGTTTGTGATAACTCTTCTTCTCTGCCTATACCTTATCTATTCACAGGTTGTCAGCCATGTCAGATACCAGTGACAGTCAGAACAGGTCAGAGACACCCATTGCAGACATTCCTGAGGCAGACACTAGTCCTCCTAGTAGCCCATTTGATGATGGTGAGAGGAGTACACCAAGTGGCATGCCTTCTGCAGCCACCAGAGCTAGAAAGGAGAAGAATTCCGATGATGAGGATTCTGATTTCGTTGTTGAGGAAGAGGTGACCTCAAAGCCTAAGAGAAAGGTTGTTGCCAAAGAGCAACAAGGTCAGCAGTCTAAGAAGGGCACCAGCAAAGTCAAGCAGTCAACTGTTGCCAAGAAGCTAAATTTGGGAGAGGCAGCTCCAAGCAAAGTGAAGAAGACCACCAAGAGAAAGAGGATAGTGCATGTGTCAGATTCTCATGCAGATGCAGCAGTCGAGGATGAGGATGAGGATGAGGAAGCACCCCAGCCTCCACCTCAGAAGCAGAAGCTCATGGGTGATGCCATTAAGGCTGGAGCCACATCAAAGTCCAAGAAATCTGCTCCAGCTAGGGCAGCTCCACCAAAGCCTGCTGCCAAGCCCAAGAGGACCGTCAGAAACATTCCAGCATCTGAGAAGAACAAGGATGATGTGCCACCAGCTGAGTCTGACGAGGAAGGACAAGTTTTGCTGAAACTCCGTCCAAAACTGCCACTTCACAATGATGCTCATCCTCAAGCCGAGGATATGAAGGCAAGGAAAGATAGAGGTCTCAGGCTATGGAGACAAGCTGACCCATATGCCGTGAGGAGAAGAACTGCTGTAGATCCTAGATTTCACACCAGAGAGCAGCAGGACTTCTATGAGACCGTGCTGATGGACAAGAAGCCCATAGTCGCAGACACCAGATATGTTGACTGGGAGTACATTGACAGCGAAGAGCATAGAGATTTCTTTCCACATGTGCATGAAAGCTTCACTGCATGTGGAGTTGCAGACTTTGTAGGTCAGAAATTGACCAGTTGGAACGATGAGATGATTATGCAATTCTATGCCACAGCTCACTTCTATCCTGATGGAAAGATCACATGGATGACTGAAGGTCAAAGGTTCTCTTCTTCTGTTGAAGAATGGGCAGAAATTCTGAATGCTCCAGTGCAACGAGAAGATGATATTGATGTCTATGGGATTCCAAAGAAGAATCATGACTCTATGAAAAACATGTACAAAGAGATTCCCGCAGCGGATTTGGAAGTATGGAAGCTCGGCTCAGTCTACCATCTCCAGGCAGGCTTACCTACCACTAATACCATTTTGAGGCATACCTTGATGCCCAAGTCTAGAGATCATCGCATGATCAGAGGATATTCTATCAACATGCTGCATATACTTGATGAGAAAGCACCTTTCAAGGTGATGGACTTAATGGTAGAGACCATTAAGAGGACTGCAGCTGACCAGAAAAGGTCATGTGGATTTGCCCCACAGATTCAGATGCTTATCAATGCCAAGTTTGGCACGGGCAAATTCTTGTTGGATAGGAAACATTTACCCCTGCAGCCAGAGCATGAAGACAATGTTGTTGTGATGGACGAGGAGGATCCGACATCTGTTGAAGGTTAAGCCAAGATCGAAGCTGCTAAGAAAGCCAAAGCTGACAAAGAAGCAGCAGCAGCAGCAGCTAAACCAAAGAGTTTCGGAGAGCAAATTCTTGAAGCTACCCAAAGGATTGAACAACGCCTGGCCAGCATTGAACAGTCTCAGGAGAGCCTAGAGAGGATTGTTGACGAGAAGATCCACGCTCTGGACGTGAAGCTGACTGAGATTCAAGTGACCGTTAACAAGCTTGAGGCAGACTTTGAGGAAGCAAAGCAGGACAAGGCAGAGTTGCAGGATGATGTAGTCCAGGATTCTCATCGACAGACTGCTCCAGTTCCCAAAGGATCCCGATCAGCTGCCATTCCAGTGACTGACACCAGGACTACAACTTCAGCACCTCCCACAGTTCCAGCAGTTACTCCAGCTACAGCTCCAGTGTCCACTCCTCCAGCACAGACATCAGCCGAAGTCTTCTCCGATGCCGTCATATCTACTCCGACATCAACCCAGACGGGAGCCGCCAGCAGAGCCCACAGTGACGTTTAGCTCTATGCTTTTTCGAACTTTTTGGTAACTTGTTGCCAAAGGGGGAGAAATTGTATAGATCATAGGGCTTCGAGAGAGAGAGTGCTGTTGTCTTTGCGCTTTTGCTCTTTCGTTCTTTTGTGGTTTCTTTGAGATACTTTTGGTTTTCGAGACTTTCAGTGTGTTTGATACTCCGTTTGATGCTACCTTAATGAGTGCTTGGTCGTACTATGCTTTAATGTGTGCTTAATGCTTATCATATGTCATTCCTATCTTGTATGGCTATTTACTCTTGTCTTGGTGATTGGGTGCATGTTGTTCATTCTTATCATTTTGTGCGCTCCACCAAGATGTATGTGACATGAAAGAGTGACCCATGATCCTAATCGATTATGCATTTGCATTCAAACGCAAATCTTAAATAATGCACAAATTTAGGGGGAGCTCTTGCTTATCACATACTTCTCAAAGCGACGATATTATTCATTGGTTATATCTCTTGTCGAAGCTTTGATCTATATGTTGTCATCAATTACCAAAAAGGGGGAGATTGAAAGTGCAACTAATCCCCGGGTGGTTTTGGCAATTAATAACAACATATATATCATTGAACTAATAGTTACTTGAGAATCATTTCAGAGAAGTTCAGTGATATGGGTATGGCAATGACTGAAGAAGTGGACCCCTCAAAATGCTAAGGCAAGCATTGGCAAAAGCTCAAGACTCCATTTTTGGTTTAGTGATCCAAGATCACATTGAGTCCATAGGAAAAGCCAATACTATTAAAAGGGGATGAGGTTATGTTGATGATCTGGTTGCTCAAGTGCTTAGTGATACATCTCCTAAACTATCAGCAACTTTCACTGCCAAATACACTCATAAGTAATCTCGGTCCCACCGATATTCCAAACTCAGTCACACCGAGATGAACCACCTCAGCCATAAGCCAAACCCTAGCAAAATCGGATATTCCGATTCTGAAATCGGTTTCACCGAAACATGGGCTGCCAAGCTTCTGTAACCTTCTGTCATCAAATCGGTGTCACCGAGATGATAAAGTCGGTCCCACCGAAACTGGCATGCTCTTGTCTCTGCACGAATCGGACTAACCGAGATGGTATTTTCGGTCCCACCGAAAACCCCAACGTTCACATTATTTGGACTTTCGGTCTCACCGAGTTGTCCACTTCGGTCCCACCGAGATTGCTCAAATATGTGTGTAACGGTTGGATTTTGTGTGGAGGCTATATATACCCCTCCACCCCCTCTTCATTCGTGGAGAGAGCCATCAGAAAGAACTACCACTCCTACCTTACGTTTCCGAGAAGAGAACTACCTACCCTTGTGTTGAGATCAAGTTGCTCCACTCCCACCATATGAAGCTTGATCTCTAACCTTCCCAAGTTGCTTTCCACTCAATCCTTTCTTCCACCACAGCAAAATCAGTGAGGAGAGTTGAGTGTTGGGGAGATTATCATTTGAAGCACAAGAGCAAGGAGTTCATCATCATCAACAACATCTATTACCTTTTGGAGGGTGGTGCCTCCTGGATTGGTTAGGTGTCGCTTGGGAGCCTCCGTCATCGAGATGTGGAGTTGAACCAAGAAGTTTGTAAGGGCAAGGAGATCGCCTACTTCATGAAGATCTACCCCGAGTAAGGCTAGCCCTCCGTGGGCGTAGGCCATGATGGAATAGACAAGGTTGCTTCTTCGTGGACCCTTCGTGGGTGGAGCCCTCCGTGGACTCGCGCAGCCGTTACCCTCCGTGGGTTGAAGTCTCCATCAACGTGGATGTACGATAGCACCACCTACCGGAACCACGGGAAAAATCACCGCGTCTCCAAAATTGCGTTTGCTCTTCTCCACCTCTCTTTACTACATGTGCAATTTACTTTCCGCTGCCTATACTCTAGAATTGCATGTGTAGGGTGATGCTTGACTTGATCATAATTGTGAATCTGCCAAAAACTGTTCTTTGTCAAAAGACAGAATTTTTATATTTACAAGTAGTCTAATCACCCCCCTCTAGACTTACTTTCGATCCTACATATGGGATCGCAAAAAGAAGTCCTGTTCTGAGGGTTACGGAGGACCCTTTAAATATATGCCAAAGTAGGGCACCGGGGGAGCCTCGGGGGGCCCAGGCGCCCCCCCGACGCGGCCCAGGGGGGGGGGGGGCGCCCACAGGGCGCCTGGAGCCCCTGTGGCCCCCCAGGCTGCCCTTCGGACGCAGTGTTGTTTCCGGTTCGCTGATTTTTTATATAATTTTTCTGGATTTTTCTGGGCAGTTCTCGAAACGTGAAAACCTGAAATACAAAAACAGCCGAAAACAGAAACTGGCACTGGGGTGCACTGGATTAGTAAGTTAGTCCAAATATGATCAAAAGTGTATGGAAGTGTATGAATATCATAGCAATATCACCCAAAAGTGGCATGGAGCAAGCAGAAATTATAGATACGTTTTGGACGTATCACCTGGTCGCTATTCATTATCCGTGGTTATTTCATAATAACAAGCTTAAAGGGTTTGGATATTTGAGCTATGTTGGGTCATTGGCCTTATACACATTAACTGCCACGCGGGACAAGATATGGGCAACCAGCGTCATAGTATCAGTCGAAGCCTTCCGGACGTCAGCGACCGAGCGACGCGCGCCGGGTTAGACCGCATAACACAACTTCCTTTGTAATGGAGGTTGCTAGATCTGGTCATCGGTCGCGTATGCAGCGTGCATGAATGCAAAGGGTGATGGGTCCAAGACCCCTGTGTGCTTAGGATTTAGACCATCGTGTTGACCTCTCTGTCGGGCCTAGGTAGGGCAGCGACGTGTTGATCTTCCGAGGCGGGGCATGACCCCGGAAATTGTGTCCGGCCAAAGATGATCGAGCATGTCGGGTTATGTGGTGCACCACTGCAGGGAAGTAATCTATTCGATAGCCGTGTCCACGGTAACAGGACGACCCAGAGTTGTATTCCGGCCTCATAACAACTAGAATTGGATACTTAATAAAACACACCCATTCAAGTGCCAGATACAAGTCGGTGATCGCTTTCCCACAGGGCGACGAGGGGAGTGATACGTCACCAACGTATCTCCAATTTTTTATTGTTCCATGCTGTTATATTATCATTCTTGGATGTTTTACAATCATTTATAGTCACTTTATATCATTTTTTGCTACTAACCTATTGACATAGTGATACGTCCAAAACGTATCTATAATTTCTGCTTGCTCCATGCCACTTTTGGGTGATATTGCTATGATATTCATACACTTCCATACACTTTTGATCATATTTGGACTAACCTACTAATCCAGTGCACCCTAGTGCCAGTTTCTGTTTTCGGCTGTTTTTGTATTTCAGGTTTTCACGTTACGAGAACTGCCAGGAAAAATCCAGAAAAATTATATAAAAAATCAGCGTTCCAGAACCTACCTTGTGCCCAAAGGACAGCCCGGGGGGGGGGGCACCAGGGCTCCAGGCGCCCTGGCGGCGCCCCCCCTGGGCCGCGTCGGGGGGGCGCCTGGCCCCCCCCGAGCCCCGTCTGGTGCCCCCCTTCGGCATATATTTAGAGCGTCCTTCGAAACCCTCGGGAGGAAAACTCTTTTTCGCGATCTCATCTCTATTCCGCCGCCGCCGCCGCTTCCAAGATCGGGAGCACCAGGAGAACTCTTCCCGGCACCCTGCCGGAGGGGAGGATCACCATCGGGAGCTTCTCCACCACCATGGACGCCTCCCGGATGAGTTGTGAGTAGTCTCCCTTGGACCATGAGTCCATGACCAGTAGCTATGTGATGTTCTCCTCCCCTTCTTGTGCTTCACTAATTAGTCCTCGTGAGCTGCCCTACATGATCGAGGCACATATGTAATCCTTATGCTGTTTCTATGATGAGTTTGCTGGGATCCGATGGATTATGAGATTATGTTCAGATTGTGATTGAGTAATATATTTGATCTACCTCTTTTATATTTATGTTCATAATTAATTCTTGCATGTTCTCCGTTGTTATTTATTGCTTTGGCCAAGTAATACGTAGTGACTCCAAGAGGGAACGTTATGCTCGATTGTGGGTTCATGCCCCTCGATGACTAGCTTGAGTGACAGAAACATGAGTCTAGGGGATGTGCTGTTGCCACAAGGGGGAAAACAACGGTGCTTGTGCCCGCGGGTGCAAGGATTGTTTACTTTACGCAAAGTTCTTTTAATGCAGTTGTCTGTTGCTTTGAGTTTACACTATGGGTGGGGCTCGCAACTTAATACCAGCGAGATGTTCTGGATAGATATCTCAAGGTGGATGATTAGTAGTAGATATTGATGGATTTCGGTCTACTTACTTTGGCGTACCGCCCATGCTTTGAACCTCAACCTTTCTTGCAATGTAGTCAGCATTGGTTTGCGTTCGTGGTCCTGTCAATTGCCCAGCTGTAATTCGTTTACATCACATAGCTGTTTTATCATCTTTTGGGATAGAGACATCACTAGTGAACATCATGAGACTCCGGTCTATATTACCATCATTGATCACATCCGCTATTTACTTTTCGCTTTACTTACTATTGCAAACATTATCTATCACTACTATCATTTGCGTTTAACCCTTTGTGAACTACAAGGCCGGAGGGATTGACAACCTCTCTGTACTCTTTGGGAGCAAAGTTATTTGTATCTGTGTGCAGGTCCACGTTGATTGCTAATCCGGCGCCATTAGCAGTTGACACCTACTTGTTGAACCTAGGAGTCTCTGGGGATTCGATCCTTGGCATCTTTGCTAAGGGAAAAACTTCCACAACACTGCATCTTACACCTTCCACTTGGGGTAACCAACGAGGGGTTAGAGGCCCATCAAGGAGTTTTTCTGGCGCCGTTGCCGGGGACTCCACTCTTCAGGATAGGGGAGTTGCACGCTATCTTTTACCTTTGCTTTTAGTCTTGTTAGTTTACCTTTCAGTTTTCTTTATGTCTTTTCACCAGTTATGCTTATGGACAACCTTGCTATTGGATCGTTGCTTGCGGGAAGACGCCCCACACCTGTGGTGGTTGCTCCTCCCCCTACTGAAATTGTGCCCTATAAAATACCAGCTGGTATTATCAATTATGTTTTGGCTAATCGTTATGCAGGAGACAGACATCCCGGTGAACACTTGCTATATCTGTCACAATTATGTTCATTATTTAAGCTTGCAGGTGTATCAAGGGAGTTTGTCATGAGGAAATTGTTCGCCGTATCACTTATAGATAAGGCTTCAGATTGGTATAAGCTTCTCGATAACTCGCACTTGCTTGATTGGCAAGAGCTTATGTCTCTCTTTTATACTAAGTTTTATCCTCTTCATGATACTTATGTGGAGAGTAAGAGTACCTTTGTGCATGTGGATCATGGTAACAATGCTTTATGTGATGCTTATATTGTTGAGTTTATTCGTGATCCCACTGAAAATTATTATGAGAAGGGAACATATGCTTATAAATATTTCAATAATATCAAGTTCCCTTTCTTTATGTTGAAGGTTTTGAAGCTGCACTTGTTTTCTCTTCCTATGCTTATTGCTTTGTGCTTCAATGAATTATTCTATTGCAATATTCCTATGCATAGGAAGCATGTTAGGCTTAAATGTGTTTGGTATTTGCTTCGTGATGCTCTCTTTTGTTCTTCAACTCTTATTCCTACGAGAGCATCATTAAAGTCTTAAGCCTATCTTTATGGCTATAAAGAAAGAGCTCTAGGGAGACAACCCTTGTTATCTTTGCTTTCAGTTTGTTCTTTCAGTTTTTAGTGGTCTTGATGTTTGTTACTACTGTATCAACATCATTGTATCTTTTCTTTTCAGCTTTGTGCCAAGTGTAGCCTCTGATTGCTAGAAAGTTCAAAAGTTGTGAGGTGCTGTCCAGGAAACAGATTCTGTCCTTGGATAGAAACATTCGTATAAAATCACCAGATCATCTTTCTAGTCTGAATTTTTTCGACAACGTTCTCTATATAATTGTCTTTCGTGCATCTGTTCTGAGTTTTTTGATTTGAGTTGCAGAAGTGCCCCGAAGAAATCAATTACTACCTGCTGTTCTGTTTTTCACAGATTCTGTCCTGTTTTGCCTTTCCTTCATTTTGCAAATCAAGAGCTTGCTTTTTCTTTGCAAAAACCTTTTGGCAATCTTGAGAAACAGTAGAACTTCAAGAATATCTTTATTTCCAGCAAGGAACAATTATTTTATTAAGGGTACTAACCTCGCTAATCAGATTATGATGAGTTATGTATGAAGGGAGTTTTCAAGTGTGCGAGGGAAGATGATAAAAAGATTCAGGAGTGTCAAGCGCTCAAGCTTGGGGATGCCCCCGTGCACCCCCAAGAAATATTCAAGGAGACTCAAGCGTCTAAGCTTGGGGATGCCCCCGTGCATCCCCTTCTCCATCAACATTATCAGTTGGTCTTTCGTTCCACTATATTTTTATCACTTCATGTGTTAAGTGCTATGCTTGGAGCGTCTTGCTTTTAGTTTTCTTTTTAGTTTTTCATAACGAGTCGGAACTCAGCTTTCTTTATGTGGGAGAGAAACACGCTCCACTTCTACCTAGAACATAACATAGAACTTTCGTGTCTATCTTTGTTGTGTGTGTTCTTTGTCTTTTAATAGCTACTATCATGCTCTGCTCTTAGTATTCATGCTTATCTTTTCAAAGAGCTTTTGTTTAGTTGGTTGCTTGAACTCTCTTTAATTATCACGCTTATCTTATTAAGAGAGTTTGCTTCCGTTGCATTAGTTAATATGTCTATGATAAAGATGCTACGTGCATAATGGTGCTTAGTAGTTCAGGTTTTCTTATGGTTAGTCTCAAATAGCTGGGGGATTCCCAATGTGTTATTGGAGTACCAACTTGATTTGTTTGCCGATGATGTGGTATGGTTTAGTAATATCTTCCTTCGAGAATTTATTTTGATTGACTTGGCGTATGCTCACGCATATTTAAGACTGTAAAGAAAGTCTGTCAAGCCTTGATGATCTTTTATTTCTAAGTAGCGATATAACTACCATGCCTGATTCAATATTGCTTTGTCGCTCTGCATGATTATGACCGTCATTGCTCTCTTAGTTGGTCGCTCCCAGTCTTTTGCTAACCTCCACCTGTACTAAGCAGACTAACTTTGCAATGCATAGCTCATGGGAAAGTAGCTTAAAAACTATTGTGGTAAAGAATATGTTGCCTATGTATCTTATTTCTTATAAGTTGCTTGCTGAGCGGTAACCATGTTTCTGGGGACGCCATCAACTGTCACACTTTTGTTGAATATCATGTGAGTTGCTATGCATGTTCGTCTTGTCTGAAGTAAGGGTGATTTGCCATGGGTTGAATGAGTATGCATATTGTTAGAGAAGAACATTGGGCCGCCAACCAAAGCCATGTATCATGGTGGAAGTTTTAGCTTGGACATTAATCCTCAATCTCTTATGAGAATATGCTTATGCATTAAAGAGGAGTCCATCATCTATTTTCTATGTTGTCCCGGTATGGATGTCCTCAAGTTGAGATCTATCAAAAACGAGAAATCAAATGCGATTTATCTCCTTGGACCTTTGTACAGGTGGCAAAGAGGTACCCCTTTGTGACACTTGGTTGAAACATATGTAATGCAATGATAACCCATGGAAATCCGAGCTAATTAGGACAAGGTGCGAGCACTATTGGTATTCGATGCATGAGGCTTGCAACTTATAGGATGTCTTATGCATGACACATATGAAGTACTACTACCGTTGACAAAATTGCTTCTATGTTTTCAAAATAAAAAGCTCTAGCACATAACCATTCTTTTACTTTTATGTTGAGTCTCCACCTTATTTCTTCAAGCACCAACTACTGAGAGCATGATTGTCATTCTGAGTGTAATGTGCATTGTACCAAAGTAGCATTGTCTTTTGCATGATTGTGATATCGTTTATTTTGAAATCATTGTATCTAGTCGTCACTTAAACCTTGAAGGTGCCCCTGCATTTATGTTTTGCTTCACTAAAGGGGGCAAGCTAGATATCACTTTATCATATTTGCACATCATGTTCATTGCAAATCTTTTTGATGCTTCAATGTCATGTTGTAAAACTTTCAGTCCTTAGTGATTTTCTCATGAGGCAACTTAATTACTATAGAATCATTGTCTCAGTAAGCTTTTGTCATATGACTATAAAACGTCCTATATGGTTAATAGCATGTCACCACAGAAATTATTCTTGTTATCATTTACCTACTCGAGGACGAGCATGAATTAAGCTTGGGGATGTTGATACGTCCAAAACATATCTATAATTTCTGCTTGCTCCATGCCACTTTTGGGTGATATTGCTATGATATTCATACACTTCCATACACTTTTGATCATATTTGGACTAACCTACTAATCCAGTGCACCCTAGTGCCAGTTTCTGTTTTCGGCTGTTTTTGTATTTCAGGTTTTCACGTTACGAGAACTGCCAGGAAAAATCCAGAAAAATTATATAAAAAATCAGCGTTCCAGAACCTACCTTGTGCCCAAAGGACAGCCCGGGGGGGGGCACCAGGGCTCCAGGCGCCCTGGCGGCGCCCCCCCTGGGCCGCGTCGGGGGGGCGCCTGGCCCCCCCGAGCCCCGTCTGGTGCCCCCCTTCGGCATATATTTAGAGCGTCCTTCGAAACCCTCGGGAGGAAAACTCTTTTTCGCGATCTCATCTCTATTCCGCCGCCGCCGCCGCTTCCAAGATCGGGAGCACCAGGAGAACTCTTCCCGGCACCCTGCCGGAGGGGAGGATCACCATCGGGAGCTTCTCCACCACCATGGACGCCTCCCGGATGAGTTGTGAGTAGTCTCCCTTGGACCATGAGTCCATGACCAGTAGCTATGTGATGTTCTCCTCCCCTTCTTGTGCTTCACTAATTAGTCCTCGTGAGCTGCCCTACATGATCGAGGCACATATGTAATCCTTATGCTGTTTCTATGATGAGTTTGCTGGGATCCGATGGATTATGAGATTATGTTCAGATTGTGATTGAGTAATATATTTGATCTACCTCTTTTATATTTATGTTCATAAGTAATTCTTGCATGTTCTTCGTTGTTATTTATTGCTTTGGCCAAGTAATATGTAGTGACTCCAAGAGGGAACGTTATGCTCGATTGTGGGTTCATGCCCCTCGATGACTAGCTTGAGTGACAGAAACATGAGTCTAGGGGATGTGATGTTGCCACAAGGGGGAAAACAACGATGCTTGTGCCCGCGGGTGCAAGGATTGTTTACTTTACGCAAAGTTCTTTTAATGCAGTTGTCTGTTGCTTTGAGTTTACACTATGGGTGGGGCTCGCAACTTAATACCAGCGAGATGTTCTGGATAGATATCTCAAGGTGGATGATTAGTAGTAGATATTGATGGATTTCGGTCTACTTACTTTGGCGTACCGCCCATGCTTTGAACCTCAACCTTTCTTGCAATGTAGTCAGCATTGGTTTGCGTTCGTGGTCCTGTCAATTGCCCAGCTGTAATTCGTTTACCTCACATAGCTGTTTTATCGTCTTTTGGGAGAGAGACATCACTAGTGAACATCATGATAGTCCGGTCTATATTACCATCATTGATCACATACGCTATTTACTTTTCGCTTTACTTACTATTGCAAACATTATCTATCACTACTATCATTTGCGTTTAACCCTTTGTGAACTACAAGGCCGGAGGGATTGACAACCTCTCTGTACTCGTTGGGAGCAAAGTTATTTGTATCTGTGTGCAGGTCCACGTTGATTGCTAATCCAGCGCCGTTAGCAGTTGACACCTACTTGTTGAACCTAGGAGTCTCTGGGGATTCGATCCTTGGCATCTTTGCTAAGGGAAAAACTTCCACAACACTGCATCTTACACCTTCCACTTGGGGTAACCAACGAGGGGTTAGAGGCCCATCAAGGAGTTTTTCTGGCGCTGTTGCCGGGGACTCCACTCTTCAGGATAGGGGAGTTGCACGCTATCTTTTACCTTTGCTTTTAGTCTTGTTAGTTTACCTTTCAGTTTTCTTTATGTCTTTTCACCAGTTATGCTTATGGACAACCTTGCTATTGGATCGTTGCTTGCGGGAAGACGCCCCACACCTGTGGTGGTTGCTCCTCCCCCTACTGGGCTAGAGTAGCACCTGGGGGGTGCCCCGAGGGGGCACGCGCCCAGGTGGGTTGTGCCCACGTCGGTGGCCTCCCGCACCGCCTCTTTGCTCTATAAATACTCAGATATTCCAGAAACCCTAGAGGACTCGATGAAATTCTATTCCAGCCGCCGCAAGGTCCCGAACCACGAGATCCAATCTAGACAACATCACGGAGAGGTTCACCACCTCCATTGGTGCCTCTCCGATGATGTGTGAGTAATTCCTTGTAGACCTACGGGTCCCTAGTTAGTAGCTAGATGGCTTCCTCTCTCTCTCTCTCTCTCTCTCTCTCTCTGTGTGTATCTCTCTCTCTCTCTCTCTCTCTCTCTCTCTCTCTTTTGATTATCAATACAATGGTCTCTTAGATATCCATATGATGTAACACTTTTGCGGTGTGTTTCTTGGGATCCGATGAACTTTGAGTTTATGATCAGATCTATCTTTTTATATCCATGAAAGTTTTTTGAGTCTTCTTTGATCACGTATATGCATGATTGCTTATAGCCTCATATTTCTTATCCGATATTTGGGTTTTGTTTGGCCAACTTGATCTATTTATCTTGCAATGGAAAGAGGTGCTTTGTAGTGGGTTCGATCTTATGGTGCTTGATCCCAGTGACATATAGGGAACCGACACGTATGTATCATTGCTACAAAGGATAAAACGATGGGGTCTATTTCTACATAAATAGATCTTGTCTACATCATGCCATCGTTCTTATTGCATTACTCCGTTTTTCCATCAACTTAATACACTAGATGCATGCTGGATAGCGGTCGACGTGTGGAGTAATAGTAGTAGATGCAGGCAGGAGTCGGTCTACTAATCTTGGACATGCTGCCTATATAATGATCATTGCCTGGATATCGTCATGATTATTTGAAGTTCTATCAATTGCCCAACAGTAATTATTTCGCACCGTTTGCTATTTTCTCGAGAGAAGCCACTAGTGAAATCTACGGCTCCCGAGTCTCTTTCTCATATTATTTGCCTTTGCGATATATTTTCCTTTACTTTTATTTTTAGATCTATTAAACCAAAAATCCAAAAATACCTTGCTGCAATTTATCTTATTTGGCGTTTGATCTATCAATATTTACAACTCTATCTCGTCCGTTACCCGAAAGGGATTGGCAACCCCTTTTACATATCGGGTTGCGAGTATTTGTTATTTGTGTGTAGGTGTTGTTTACGTTGTGTTGCTTGGTTCTCCTACTGGTTAGATAACCTTGGTTTCATCACTGAGGGAAATACCTACCGCTGTTATACTGCATCATCCCTTCCTCTTTGGGGAAAAACTGACGTAGTCCTACCAGTCATCAAAAGGAAATTTCAGGCGTCGTTGCCGGGGAGCACTTTCAACATATACCAGCTTCCTAATCACAAATCCCATCTCCTCGCAAATTGCATTATTTGCCATTTGCCTCTCGTTTTCGTCTCCCCCACTTCACAAATATTTGCCGTTTTTATTCGCCCTCTTTTTCGGTCGCCGTTTTCCGGTCGGATCTATCGCCCACTTGTGTTCTTGTTTATAATTGCTCAAAAATGACGCAAGAGAACACTAAGTTGTGTGATTTTTCCAATACCAACAACAATGATTTTATTGGCACTCCAATTGCTCCTCCCGCCACTAGTGCAGAGACTTGTGATATTAATACTGTTTTGTTGAATCTTGTCATGAAAGATCAATTTTTCGGCACTCCTAACGAGGAAGCCACGTCCCATCTTAATACCTTCATGGAATTATTTTATATGCAAAAGAAAAAAGATGTGGACAATGATCTTGTGAAATTTAAATTATTCCCGTTTTCTTTGGGAGATCATGCAAAAATTTGGTTTTCTTATTTGCCTCGCAATAGCATTGATTCTTGGAACAAATGCAAAGCCGCTTTTATCACTAAATATTTTTTGCCCGCAAAAATTATATCCCTTAGATCCCAGATCATGAATTTCAAGCAACTTGAACATGAGAATGTTGCACAATCTTGGGAAATGATGAAAATGATGCTAAGGAATTGCCCAACTCATGGGTTAAATCTGTGGATGTCATACAATTTTTTTACGCGGGTTGAATTTTGTTTCTCGAAACCTTTTGGATTCCGCCGCGGGTGGTACTTTTATGGAAATTAGTTTGGGTGAAGCCACCTGTCGGTGTACAAAAGTAGGGGCGCTCGTTTATACCCCGTACTTGTGCACGGGCAGTCAGAGCCAGGCCTGCGACCACACATAACAAAGTAGAGGAGGGAAGCCAGAGACGCAAAGTTACCAGAGCAACACCAAGACGGTGGCACAAGAAGGCCAAGCAAGAAGACAGGCTCTCCCCCGACAAGCCTCTTTCCGGGGTGGCCCGCGCACCCCCGGCAAGAGCCCTTGCCGGGGCAACTCACCCAAACGCCTCTGTTGCAGCCACCCTTGAGCCTGGGAGCTCCAACATCATCAGCAGCGTTGGAACCAAGGCTCGAGAAGCACCCACGTGATGGCATGCAGATCTTCGTAAATACAAGGGTCTAGGACTCCCAAGATGAGAACCAAAAGACAAGGCAATCGCAAGGCTCCTTGCCAAGGATGCCCACGAGGCCGCAACAAGGCTCCTCACCGAAAACACCCCAAGGCCCCGGCAAGCCTCTTGCCGAGGACGCTCACAGAGGCCCCGAGAAGGCCCTTGCCAGGAATAGACGCAGGACCTTGGCTAGCCCTTGCCACCCCATCGTCGCGCCAACTCGACGATCGACCCACTAGCCCAAGTAGGTACCCACGTGGCAGTACGTGGTTCCTGGTCCAGCTAGTCAAGCACCTGCGTTGTGGCAGGAAGATCTTCGTGAAGACCCTACCACCACGCCATCTCAGCTGCCTGCCCCACTGGCCTGGACGCGCGTCGCATCCAGACGGAGCAGCCACAGACGGGACGGGCCTCGTTCCGTCCCCGATAAAGCAAGTGGACACCTAAGTAGCGCATTTAATGCGTCTTGTCCCGTAATGGCATGAGATAAGCCTGTGCACTGTACACCTTTCCACCTCCTATGTGCCACTGTGGCAGCCCCTTTGGACTATAAAAGTAGGCCCGAGGCATACTGGAGAAGGATTAGGATCTTTGGAACTAGACATGCACCGTAGCTAGTTCAAGAACTCAAGAACACTCAAATATACACCAAAGCAGGACTAGGGTATTACGCATTCTCGCGGCCCGAACCTGGGTAAATGATCCTTGTACTGACTCTTAGACTCGCTCTTTGCACAACTTCGCGCCCGCCAACCGTAGAAGTGATTCCAGTGATCCCATAGGTGTCGTTTCCACCGAAATCTTAGGCACGCCAGGTAGGGGGTGCAGTTGTGAACATCTGGTCTAGCGGTTAGTTTGGTGGTTCGTTATCGCCATGGTCTCCGAGGTAGAAGATGACCAAGCGTGCGGCATCATCAGCGAGTACGATGGATGCTAATGCAGCAACAGAAAAGATAAGTCATGCAAAACTTTGAGTAATTCCTTTTTACATAAGGTTATTTTCCTGGGAGATCTTGCCCTATGTATGATAAACCTGTACGCAATGGGTCCCCTTCGCTATTGGCAACACCTTCATCCTGTTTCAAGTCTGCTCAACAGTTCGAGCGGCCGCGTCGAGAACGGCAGGGTAGCCTTTCCGTCACTAGCAACGCTTTTGTCCTGTTTCAAGTCCGCTCGACAGTTCAAACAACCGCACTGGGGCGGTAAGGTGGTTTGCCTGGCAGCAAGCACACCTGGCAAGCTATTGGGGATCCGTCCTCAAGGCGCCGTGGCTTGAGTTCGCGCGCCGGCAAGCCTATCCAAATAAAGTGTAGGGTGGACATACAAAGGGAAATCAAACAGGAAAGTAGCACGCATTACTTCAAGGTACTGCAGAGTTATATTACATCAATTGTTGCTGCGGTTCTAACTAAAGATAAAAATTGTCTTGGTTGTGAACCTGCAACGGCGATAAGAAACAGGGTGCCTAATCTCGACGCTGGCCTTCTACCCTTTGAATTCCGTCGACGCAACTGATGATAGGCTTGATACGCTCCTTGAGAGTCGTGAGATCCACATCATCCGGCAAGCTATCCAGCGCGGCGTCGAAGTCGAGGTCGGGGTTCCAGTATGCCATCTTGGTGAGAACCTTGGTCAAGGCGCCCTGTCAGAGCCTCCGGGACTCGTCGGCCAGATAAACGCTCAGTCGGAGCGGAGGTTTTCCAAGGCGTCGAGGATGCACTCGAAGAACATGGTCAGGCTGGCGTTGATGGTGAGGTTCGCCTCCCGAGAAAACCTGAAGTTTGGCATGCCCATGGCGGCCAACTGCACGGTGAGCTTCTTCGCAACAGCGATGAGGCGGCTGATCCAGAGGTTATCGCCCTTCACGTAATCAGCGTAGCCAGCGGCATCGTCCTTCCGCAGCTGCTTCTCCTTCTCCAGACCCTTGGTCAGAGTATCCTCCCGAGCCCTGGCCTCCGAAAGCATCCCCTTGAGGCCCTCTAGCTCCAGCTTCAGGTCTTTGATGGAGTCCTGGGCCACGGAGATCTGCTCGGCCTTGCCAAGAACTTCGGCCTACGACTCCATCAAGGCAGTGTTGAGCGTGTCCTTCTCCTTGGTCAGCCTCTGAACCTGTGCATTCAGGCCATCTCGCTCCACCTCCAGCTCCTTCACCTTGCCGGCATGGACCAGAGCTTGAGCATTGAGTGCCTCTTCGTGCGTCTGCTCTTGTTCCTGGGTCCGCTGTGCGACAAGCTTCTCGACCTCTTGATCCTTGCCGCGGAGTGCGGCGGCAAGTGCCTACTCACGAGCGACGAGGTCTTCCTCCTGGAAATGTAGTCGAGCTTGGCGCTGGTTGTGGACGGCCTCGTCCTGGGCGGACCGCTCCTTTGCCATCTCCTTGGCCTTCTCAAAATCAGACTACGCCAGGAGAAGGTCACGGGCGCGCTCGTCCAGCTGCTCCAGAGAAGTCCTCGGCTCATCCCGGGCCTGGGCAAACCAAATCTGCATCTGGGCGACGCGCTCCTGGAAGTCCGCCTCCGCCTTATCCACCACCGCCGACCTGAATTTCGCCTTGTCCAGGTGGGTGCGGTGGAGCGTTTGGAGCTTTTGGAAGATGGAGCCCATGGCCCGAAGGAGCTGCTTTTCTCAAGAATCGTCGCCACCAACGCTCGGCTCATCAACGACCTCGAGCCCGGCGGCGGCAAGCGCCTCGTTGTCAAAAACCTCCCCCTCGGCTGGAGCCCTGCTGCTTGCCGTCCATGGGAGGTGGACGAACAAATCGTTGCTCACCTCCAAGTAACGACCCGAGCCAGAGGCGGCGGAGGAGGAAGGTTGGTCGTCAGCAGCAGCCTTGCCGACCTCCTCGGTGACAGCCTTGCCGGCCTCCTCGACAGCAGCCTCGCCGGTCCCTCCGGCGGGCCCTTTGCCGGCCTCCTTGGCGCTGGCTTTGCCGGTCCCTCCGACAGGCCCCTTGGCTGCCTCCTTAGCAGTGGCCTTGGCGGCCTCCTCGGCAGCGATCCTGTTGGCCTCGGCCTCAGTGTCCTTGACGACCTCCTCGATGATGGGCTCGACATCCACCCGGTCCATCGAGGGAGGGTCTAAAAGTCAAGAGAAAAAGTGAGGCAAGGCCAAAGTCGAAGCTCAACTTAAAGAAAACAAATCAGGGATAGAGAACAAAGATATTATTTGTACCAGGCTGAGTAGGAGTGGCGCTCTCCCCGCCAACAATCGTTGCCGGGGAGAGTCACCGGCGCTCAAGTTCCTCTCCTCCTCCTCCATGGGCGTGGGCTTGGTGGTCAGTGCCCTTGCCGGAGACGCCTCTCGGGGCGGTGTAGTGGAGGGGGGCGACGTGTTAGGGGTGGCCCCCTACGGGCCCTCCTGCTGCCGTTCCACACATACAAACCCGGCAAGGTTAGCATCAAGGATTCACGCCCCGGTGTTCATCCATGAAAGGGTAAGTAGCGAACTTACGCCGGGGGCTGTTGTCCGGACTGCTCTCCACCACAGCGGCATACCTGAGGTACCCGCCGGGGGCTTATCGGCAGACGACGCCCTGACCCTCTTCGCCGCCCTCTGGGCCAGCGTCTCCATGTCCCTACAAAGACAACTTAGAAAAAGAGAGATAATGCAGAAATGAAGTCAGGAGGTAATGCGAGGAGCGAAATACATACTCATCCTCCCTCTCCTCCTCCTCCTCCTCCTCTGGCTTCCTCTTCTTCCTCCTTGGGCTAAGAGACCCAAGATCAAAGTCGACATCCATGACGACTTCTGCGGGAGGGGGAGAAGGAGATGGGGTCCGGCCATGCTTGGACGAAGAGGAGGTAGCTGCCGTCCTCTTCACCACCGCGATCTTCCCCGCCTTCTTCTCCGCCGCAGCCTTCATCGACCTCGTCTCATGCACGAGTTGCTCCGGGGGCTGCTGCCGCCGCACGATGCTGCTAGGCCGGACCGGCTCGCCCGAGCCAGCCCGCTGCAGGACGCGTCGCCTCCCTGTGGCAGGAGGGTTGGTGGCCTCGGCCTCCTTATCAGTCGACTCCTCGACCACGTCTACGACAAGAGGGGAGCCGGCGTCGACACCCACGCGGTTGGCCTGCCCGGCGGACTTCGCCCATCCGGCGAGCTCCTCTTCCTCAGTGGCCGCGTTGGCCTCGTCCTCCACGTGTCCGGCGCTGCCGGCCTCCAGGGCAAGCGCCGCCTACGCTGCCCTGGCGGCAATATAATCCAGCTCCACCTGGGTGGTATCGTGGACGAGCACCGGCTCTTCGCGGACACGGCTCTCCGACAAGGTGTCGAATAACTCCTGCACCCGATCTGCCGGCGGCTCGACCCATGCCGGGTCAAGGCCGTGCGCGTTGAAGTCCGGCATCATAGCAATGATGGCGGACTTGCGAGAGTTGTTTCTCAGCGGGACCACTCCCGCCGACAACCCAAACAGAGGCCCCTTGACGGCCTTGCCGATCCTCTCGACCCTACCATCATGGTCCACGTCTAGCTGGAAGAGCCTCTGGCAAAGATGGGCATGCTCCATCATCGTGAAGTTGTGCTTCAGACCAGGGCAGAGCCTCATGATGTCGGCCGCGTTCTGGAAAAGCCAGGCCGGCCTCCCCTTGTTTTTCAGTGGCGCGATTCAGCGGCGGATGAAATCAGCCCCAAGCATCTCGAGGGTGAGCCTGGCCTGAGCGAGATGGTGGATCCTGGTGGTGACAATCAAGAGCTTCTTGTCGTTGATGTCGACGTACCCCCAGTCCTTGTGGCGGATCGGCGGGCTCTGACGAACTTGGCAGAAATCCGGTGGGTCATCCTCCTCAATCCATAGCCACCAGCTCCTCCACTCTTCCCACCTCTCCTTCCGCGCACCGTCCGTATACGTACCCTTCTCCTGGGTCCGTGGAATCCAGGTGACATAGCCGGAGATGGCGTCCCCCTGGATGCGAGGGAAGAAGTAATGGCGAAAGAGCACCGTACTGGGAACCAACCCGGCGAAACCCTCGCAGAGGTTGGCGAAGAAAGCCATGCACACCATGGCATTGGGAGTGAAATCAAGGAGATGGAAGCCGTAGGTATGCATGATGTCGTTGAAGAAATCGGAGAAAGGGGGACATAGGCCGCAGTAGAAGTAGTCGACAAAGAAGGGGTACCGATTCGGGCCGGCCTGGGTGAATTGGGCGGGGACGACGCGCGTGGCTGGATGCCCCGTCATCTTGCACCCCCACAGGGGCTTTGAAGTAGTCCCTGAGATGGACCACGTCGACCGTTGGGAGGAAGTAGGCGTGCTGCATCCGAAGCGTCGCCAACTCGCTCTCTGGTAGCTCCTTCTCCCCACATCCTTGACCACTCCCTTGCCCTTGCTGGACTTGGGTGCCATAGCGGCTGGGGAAGAGGAGAGGAATCAGGGGCAAGCGTAGCACGGTGGCGGTGAGCGGGGGCGAATGCTTTGGCTTTTCTCTTGGAGAAGAAGCAGAGGAACGGCGAACCCGAGATTGGAGAAGCGCAGGAGGTAAATGAGCGGCGCGCCTGCGGTTTTCCCCTTTTATGGGGAAGGCGCGGGCTGCCCCCTTTACCATTTACTAAGACATGACACCGGCATGCAGCAACCGCCCATGCACAACCCCCATGTCAGCGCAGATCGTAGGGAAGTGCAACCACCGGAGGAGTTACTGCGATAAAAAGGATCCAACCCCACTGCCCACGCACCGTTCTATGCCTAGCCCAACAACGCGTTGCGCTTATGTATGACCCAGGCCCGGGGGCTCCTGTCAGTCTAGAAAAGTAGGGGCGCTCTTTTATACCCCTTACTTGTGCACGGGCAGTCAGAGCCACGCCTGGGACCACACATAAGAAAGCAGAGGAGGGAAGCCTGAGACGCAAAATTACCAGAGCAACACCAAGACGGTGGCACAAGAAGGCCAAGCAAGAAGACATGCTCTCGCCAGGCAAGCCTCTTGTTGGGGCGGCCTGCGCACCCCCCGCAAGAGCCCTTGCAGGGGCAACTCACCCAAATGCCTCCGTTGCAGCCACCATTGAGCCTGGGAGCTCCAACATCATCAGCAGCGTTGGAACCAAGGCTCGGGAAGCACCCATGTGATGGCATGCAGATCTTTGTAAATACAAGGGTCTAGGACTCCCAATATGAGAACCAGACGACAAGGCAATCGCAAGGCTCCTTGCCGAGGATGCCCACGAGGCCCCGACAAGGCTCCTCGCCGAAAACACCCCAAGGCTCCGGCAAGCCTCTTACCGAGGACGCTCACAGAGGTCCCGACAAGGCCCTTGCTGGGAACAGACGCGGGACCGCGGCAAGCCCTTGCCGCCCCATCGCCGCCCCAGCTCGACGATCGACCCACTAGCCTAGGCAGGTACCCACGTGGCGGTACGTGGTTCCTAGTCCAGCTAGTCAAGCACCTGCGTGGTGGCATGCAGATCTTCGTGAAGACCCTACCACCACGCCATCTTAGCTGCCTGCCCCGCTAGCCTGGATGCGCATCGCAACCAGACGGAGCGGCCACGGACGGGACGGGCCTCGTTTCTGTCCCGGATAAAGCAAGTGGACACCTAAGTAGCGCATTTAATGCGGCTTGTCTCGTAATGGCATGAGATAAGCATGTGCACTGTACACCTTTTCACCTCATGTGTGCCACTGTGGCAGCCCCTTTGGACTATAAAGGGAGGCCCGAGGCATACTGGAGAAGGATTCGGATCTTTGGAACTAGACATGCACCGTAGCTTGTTCAAGAACTCAAGAAGACTCAAATATACACCAAAGCAGGACTAGGGTATTACGCATTCTCGCGGTCGAACCTGGGTAAACAATCCTTGTACTGACTCTTAGACCCGCTCTTTGCACAACTTCGCGCCCGCCAACCGTAGAGGGATTCCAGTGATCCCATAGGTGTCGTTTCCACTGACACCACCAAATTGCTTAATAATATTATGGCGAATTACTCGCAATGGCATACCGATAGGGTGCCGACTAGCAAAAAAGTTAATTCGGCTGAGATTGTTTCCTTGAATGAAAAAGTTGATGCTCTTATGAAAATGGTTGCTGGTAAAAGTGCTCCTATTGATCTTAATGATATGCCTTAATCTACTTTGATTGAGAAAACTAGTGATTCTATAGATGTGAACTTTATCTCCAGAAATAATTTTAACAACAATGCTTATAGAGGTAATTTTATTCCTAGGCCTTTTCCTAGTAATTCCTCTAATAATTATGATAATTCGTATGGAAATCAATCTTACAATAATAGTAGGAACACCTTTGATCTAGAGAATAATATTAAAGAATTTATCAATACTCAAAAAGTCTTCAACGCTTCCATAGAGGAAAAATTGAATAAGATTGATGATATGTCTAAGAGTATTGATGTAATTTCTCATGATGTAGAGAACCTCAAGTTGAAAATTTTTGTGCCTAAAGTTGAAGAATCAATTAAAGCTCTTTATGTTTCTACGGATGAAATTAAGAAAAGAACCGCCATGCTTAGAGCTAAACGAGAAATTTTAGAAAAGCCTTTTTCTAGTGACTGCTTTCATAAAAATGATGAAGACATTAAAATGATTGGTGTTTCTTCTATTGATTCTTTGTTTAGTAAAGTCCAACTTGATGATAATGGGACTGGAGAAGAGTCAACTTTAGGTAGAAGGCATCCCAATATTTTGGAGATTGAAAATCTTGTAGAGAAAATTGATAAAAGTGGGTTCTGAGAGGTCAAGACTTTAACTAGTGATGTGCCGGCAATCTTGGATTACAAAGACTTTAATTATGATAGTTGTTCTTTGATTGATTGTATTTCTTTGTTGCAATCCATGATTAATTCACCTCATTCCTATGAACAAAATAAAGCTTTTACTAAACATATTGTTGATGCTATGATGAAAGCTTTAGATGATAAGTTGGAATTAGAAGTATCAATTCCTCGAAAGTTGCATGATGAATGGGAACCTACTATCAAAATCAAAATTAAAAATTATGAGTGTTTTGCCTTGTGTGATTTGCGTGCTAGTGTTTCCACGATTTCGAAATCTCTTTGCAATGTTCTTGGTCTTACCAATATTGAGATTGCTCTCTTAATTTGCATTTGGCGGATTCCACTATTAAAAAGCCTTTGGGAAGGATCAAGGATGTTTTGATTCTTGGAAATAGGAACTATGTACCCATAGACTTTATTGTTCTTGACATCGATTGCAATCCGTCTTGCCCTATTATACTTGGTAGACCGTTTTTGCGCACTATCCACGCGGTGATTGACATGAAAGAAGGGAATATTAAATTCCAATTTCCCTTGAGAAAAGACATGGAACACTTCCCTAGAACCAATATCAAATTTTCTTATGAATTTATAACGAGGGCAACTTATGGAACATCCAACAAGGATGACAACACTTGATATCTTGGTGTCATGCCTAGCTAAGGGCGTAAAACGATAGCGCTTGTTGGGAGGCAACCCGACCTGTATATTTTTGATTTTTGATTTCCTTGCTGTTTTCAATAAAATACCCTTTAATACCTCTGTCTAGATGTGTTTTTGTGGTTTGAATAAAAGGTTTGTGCCAAGCAAAGCCTTAGGATAATGTTGGGTGTTAGTAGATTTGATCTTGTTGAAAAACAGAAAAAAAATTCGCTCACAAGAAAAAAAATCTCATTTTTAACAGAAGTGTGCTTTTTGGTTGATTCTTTTTTCAGAAGATTAATATACAAATTTCCCACGTGTACCTAATTTTTTTCAAGATTTTTAGAGTTACAAAAGTATTCGAAACTTCCATATTACTACACACCGTTCTGTTTTTGACAGATTCTGTTTTTATTGTGTTATGTGCTTGTTTTGATGATTCTATGGTTTTTGTTTGATGAGTTTTTACCATGGTAAAGTTGGAATACAGTAGATATAATACAAATACAAAATATGAATGTGTTTTCTACATTACTTATAGTAGTAATTTGTTTTGTTATACTAACGGATCTCACGAAAGGTTTTGTTGAAGTTTTGTGTGATTGAAGTTTTCAAGTTTTGGGTTATCTTACGATGGATGAAGGAATAAGGAGTAACAAGAGCCTAAGCTTGGGGATGCCCCAACATCCCAAGCCATTATCTAAAAGAGAAGCAAGCAACTAAGCTTTGGGATGCCCCCGAGTGGCATCCCCTCTTTCTTTTAACGACCATCGGTATTTTACTCGAAACTATATTTTTATTCATCACATGATATGTGTTTTTCTTGGAGCGTCTTGTATGATATGAGTATTTGCTTATTTTGTTAGATTTTTAAGTTATCAATCCTTGCTGTACACACCTATTAGAGAGAGCCATAATTATGCCATGACTTGTTAGAATAGCTCTCTATGCTTGACTTAAATTTTTATGAGCTATGGATTTGCTCTAGTGCTTCACTTATATGTTTTTGAGCACGGTGTGCTTTAGTATTTTTGAAGAAATACTCTCTTGATTCACTTATATTTATTTGAGAGTTAGTAAATTTTTAAGAAATTCTCTCTTGCTTCACTTAAATTATTTTGAGAGAAAGAAAGAAAGACAACATTATGCTCATGATCTTCACTTATATTTGTTTGAGCTTATCAAAAGCAACATATGAAATTAGTTCCAAAGTGATAGATATCCAAGAAGGATATAATAAAAACTTTCATGAAGATCATTGGACAAAATAAACTTGTTTCGTTGTAATAGTCTTGATACATGATGATATGATATGTGAGTCATGTCAATGTGTAATTATGCTTTAGTAAGAATATTAGTGTTAAGTTTGTTATTCCTTATGCAAGCACGAAAGTCAATAATCATGCAATGAAATTACATTGTACTTGTGGTGCATTATTCGATGTTATTTATGCTCAATGCTCGCTTATGAGATTATTCGTTTCATGGTTGGTCGCTTCCCAGTCTTTTGCTAGCCTTCATTTTGCACTAAGTATTATCACTACTTGTGCATCCAAAATCCTTTATCCCGGTTTTGCCACATGAGTCCACCATACCTACCTATATGCGGTATTCCCTTGCCATTCTAAGAAAATTTGTATGTGCCATCTCTAATTTTCCAAATAAATTTCCCTTTTGTGTGCCCGTACCACTCGCGAGGCGGTGAGGGTGCTTAATATTTTCCATGCTCGATGTGTTATTCTCACGATGAGTGTTTATTCACTTGTCATTTCACGAGAGTAAGGCAAATGTATTAGGGATGCCCAGTCCTGAAATGAAAAACAAATTTACTTTATGTTGTAAAATAATAAATTCCTTGGAAAGTGTTGGTATGGAAGGCAACCGTGGATTCGGCTAGCCATGGCTTGTGAAAGTTTGGTCGAAAAGGAATAAACTTTATTCTATGTTTGGGAACTGCCTATGATATTTCTAGCATGGAAAGTGTTGGGACCTTAAGTTGTTTTCGTTGGTGGGAAAAGTATACCTCCCAAAATAATTTTATCTCTCAATTTAAGCTTTGAGCTCTGGCACCTCTACAAATCCCTACTCCCATCTGCGAAGGGCCTTTCTTTTACATATGCAATTTTTATTTTGAATTTGAGTCTCCATCTTCTCTTATAAAGCACCAACTAAGAAACACTATGATTGTACTTGAGCATTGGGTGTAACTAATATGCGAGTGTGTTTCATGAATGGATCAATGGTTGAGCATGATGAGCTAGGGATAACTTATTTTAGCATTGATATTTTGAAAGACATGGTTGCTTGTTGATATGTTTGAGTATTTAAATCTCATGTCAAAACTAGACTATTGCTTTGAACCATATAAAAGTCCAATTGTCCATTCTATAAAGAAAAGAATATGATATGACATGATAGGCAACATTCCACATAAAAAATTCTGTTTTTATCATTTACCTACTCGAGGACGAGCAGGAGTTAAGCTTGGGGATGCTGATACGTCTCCAACGTATCTATAATTTTTAATTGTTCCATGCTGTTATATTATCATTCATGGATGTTTTACAATCATTTTATAGTCATCTAATATCATTCTTTGGTACTAACCTATTGACATAGCGCCATGTGCCAGTTGTTGTTTTCTACATGTTTTTTACATCGCATGAAATCAATATCAAACGGAGCCCAAACACCGCGAAACTTTTTGGAGATTTTTTATGGGCCAGAAGACACCTAATGGGCCACACGAGCACCTGGGGGGTACCCCGAGGGGGCCACAACCCACCAGGGCGCGTTAGGCCCCCCTGGTGCGTCCAGGTGGGTTGTGCCCACCCCGGTGGCCTCTCGCACTGCCTCTTTGCTCTATAAATACTCACATATTCCAGAAACCCTAGAGGAGTCGACGAAATTCTATTCCAGCCACCGCAAGGTCCCGAACCACCAGATCCAATCTAGACACCATCACGGAGAGGTTCACCACCTCCATTGGTCCCTCTCCGATTATGTGTGAGTAGTTCCTTGTAGACCTACGGGTCTGTAGTTAGTAGCTAGATGGCTTCCTCTCTCTCTTTTGATTATCAATACAATGGTCTCTTGGAGATCCATATGATGTAACTCTTGTGCGGTGTGTTTCTTGGGATCCGATGAACTTTGAGTTTATGATCAGATCTATATTTTTATATCCATGAAAGTTTTGTGAGTCTTCTTTGATCTCTTATATGCATGATTGCTTATAGCCTTGTATTTCTTCTCCGATATTTGGGTTTTGTTTCGCCAACTTGATCTATTTATCTTGAAATGGGAAGAGGTGCTTTGTAGTGGGTTTGATCTTACGGTGCTTGATCCCAGTGACAGAAAGGGAACCAACATGTATGTATCGTTGCTACTAAGGATAAAAATATGGGGTCTATTTCTACATAACTAGATCTTGTCTACATCATGTCATCGTTCTTATTGCATTACTCCGTTTTTCCATGAACTTAATACACTAGATGCATGCTGGATAGCGGTCGATGTGTGGAGTAATAGTACTAGATGCAGGCAGGAGTCAGTCTACTAATCTTGCATGTGATGCCTATATAATGATCATTGGCTGGATATCGTCATAATTATTTGAAGTTCTATTGCCCAACAGTAATTGTTTTCCCACGTTTGCTATTTTCTTGAGAGAAGCCACTAGTGAAATCTACGCCCCCAGGTATCTTTCTCATATTATTTGCCTTTGCGATCTATTTTCCTTTGCTTTTATTTTCTTATCTATTACACCAAAAACCCAAAAATACTTTGCTGCAATTTATCTTATTTGGTGTTTGATCTATCAATATTTACAACTCTATCTCGTCCGTTACCCGAAAGGGATTGACCAGCCCTTCTACACGTCGGGTTGTGATTATTTGTTATTTGTGTGGAGGTGATGTTTATGTTGTTTTGCTTGGTTCTCCTACTGGTTCGATAACCTAGGTTTCATCACTGAGGGAAATACCTACCGCTGCTATACTGCATCATCCCTTCCTCGTTGGGGAAAAAATCGACGTAGTCCTAGCAGTCATCATGGAGGATCGCCGGGTACGATTATGCTATACGATGTTACTTGGTGAACTTACCAACTACTCTCTTCTACTGCTGCAAGATGGAGGCTGCCAGAAGCGTGATCTTCGATAGGCCTATCTTCCCCCTCGTATTCCGGCATTCTGTAGTTTAGCCTACAGATATTACCCCATTATACATGTACCATTGCATATGTAGTGTAGATCCTTGCTTGCGAGTACTTTGCATGAGTACTCACGGTTTCTTTGCTTCCCCTTTTCCTCCCTTTTCCCTCCTTCTCGGATGATGCAAACAGATGGTGGAGCCCAGGAGCGAGATGCCACTTCCAACGGCTACTACTACCCCGACGGAGGCTACTACAACGTGGAGGCCGCCGACGACCAGGAGTAGTTTAGCAGGATCCCAGGTAGGGGGCCTTGCCTTTTCGATCTATATCCCTGATTATGATAGCCATCTTATGGCAACTTGTTTGATTTATGTCCGCACTCAGATAATGTTGCTCCGTTGACTCGTTTATTATCGAGCTTATGTATTCGAGCCCTCGAGGTCCCTGGCTTGTAATATGAAGCTTGTATGATCTTTAATTTGTGTCTAGAGTTGTGTTGTGATATCTACCCGTGAGTCCCTTGTCTTGGTCATACACATTTGCATGCATGATTAGTGTACGGTCAAATTGCGGGCGTCACAAGTTGGTATCAGAGTCGACTGCCTGTAGGAATCCCCTTACAAACTCCTTGGACGAAGTTGAGTCTAGTCATTGAAAATGCTTTTACTAACATGGCTGTGTGGCTTACGGGCCCATGTCGCCATTGGGTGGTATTATGATGTTTTATTCCTTGTCTATACTCTGGGACTCTGATCTCTCTTCTATTCGGGTTAAAGTGAAATTACCAACTCTAACATTAGGTTGTCATGATCTGATCCACCCAGAGACCCCCTTATTACAGATGATAGTCTGTTGTAACAGAAGATTCTAAAGATACTCTACGATGTTCTCTCGAGACTTTGTGCCATCGCTTTTGCAACTCCCTTCCATCGACAAACTCCCTATGGATAAGCACGTACACTTGCCATTCATACAATCATTCCCCATTGATCTTGTTATTACAAGATACCCCGAAATTCTCTTTATTGTTCCGAGAATACTTTGTGCCTACTGCCTTGCAGATCTTTGCCGCATGAATACCCTTAGGAATAATTCCTCAGATTAATAGAGGATTTGTTCATTTCTAGTTGTTCATGTGTTTCACAAAATTCTTTGAAAAACTATTTGATCTTCTGAAAATCCTCAGCAACCTATTGATCCTGAATTTCTTGCCTTCCGACATTATGGTTAATTCTATATTTCTAGTAATCTCCGTTGACATTCTTTGTCACTATCATTTTAAGTCCCTTGATTCAATATGTTGCGAATGCTCGCAATCCTCAATCAGATCCTAGAATTCATCCTTCCGGCTCAGACGTCATTTTGTACATGACTGGATCTCGACCAATCATATTGCCATCGATTGTATCCCTAAGACTAGGCAACTTATCCATCCTTATCAGAGCATTTGCTTCTGATCCCTTGATTTGGAAATCATAATTCCTTTACATTTGAGCTTTGAATTAGTCAGTTGTTCCTATAATCCAATGCTTTTGCATTGTTTCTTCCTCTGGTTGTATGTCGATGCTCACATCAACCCCATTATGGACCGTCAGATCCTTTGTTTAATTATCATCCGACAGTGTCCTTTGTATACAAAAACCTCGAGAAGTTCTTTCCCTGATACATAATGCCACTGGTAAATCCTATTTTCTAATTTGGCCAACCATGCTCTGCTTTCGAGCTGGTGATATTTACTCTTGAAGCTTGAGGTATATGTTTCTAAGATGCCCCGATGTGTTGAACCTATACCTTCCCCAAAACTGTATGAACCCGAAAGTTTTCACAAGTCACACCCTTCTGGTGTTTTACCAGATAATTTTGTACCATACAACTACTTTGAAGATGAGGAGTGAATGAAAGGTTGGACATTGAAGAAGTGGGAGTCGACCTTGGAGCTTGTGTTCATGCCCATGGACCCGATATGGAACTTATCATGGAAGCTTCTTGTAATAATAATGATCCTCTTGTTATGAGTTCATTTTGTATCTATGTTTGGTCCTTGATTGATCATCTTTGCTCCTTTTCTCGAACAATTTGAAGCACTTGTCTTCCGCAGATCAATTCCCCGGTCCAACTTATATTTTGTGCTACCTTCGAGTATTACCCTTCGGTATCTCAAAAATATCACAGACCCATGTTGCATATTATGAGTCTTCATCAAGAATTATTTCTTACCGATTCCATTTTCCTGGGTTCTGAATTGTTAGACACTCAAGAACCCCAGTAACTGAATTGAGTCTGCACTATGATTCAACAACTCTTAGTAATCTTATTTACTTACGAGTTTGTACCCGATCACGTCATTCCTAGCCTGTTTAGCTATATCAATCTCGTGATGATTTTAACTGTGCTACCTAGTACTTATTCCCAGAGCACAACTTTCTATGATGAGATAATCTTACGTTGATTTCCTCGTCTTATCGTTTCACTCCGAACAACAAACTTGACTCCGAGTTTGTGTCGTGTATGTGGTTCCAATAATCTTTCACTGCATCATCCCTTTTGCTTGATGTAGTCACTGTTCGATTGCTTCTTCGTGGAGACTCTCGACAAAATTTGCAGTGTTCACCAACAACATTTTGACTCCTTCCAGGATATCAATCAAATTCTTGATGATAAGTGCCATCCTCATCCCTTGGTAATTTGAGTTACCATCGACAACATCTTTACCTTCCATTCATCACAAACTTGTTCATGTTTTGGATGCAACTTTCTATCCAACTTGTATTATGATCTACCTTGAAGTATTACTGCCTTTTTGTCAAGGATGTTGTGAGAGTTTCACCACCTCTTAAGAAATTCTTGATACACTGATGCTTCTCGCCATCACCATTCTTTTCTTGGTCCCCGTGTTGAGTAAACTCTGTAGTGAGAATTTAATATCTTTGGAAACCCTATTGCTTCAAAGTTAATGGACGATAATTCCAATTTAGTGTACTGGTTGCTAAATCTCCATTCCGACGTTGGTCGTGCAACCCAGTGATCCGTCTCCAACGTATCTATAATTTTTGATTGTTCCATGCTATTATATTATCTGTTTTGGATGCTTTATATGCACTAATATGCTATTTTATATTGTTTTTGGGACAAACCTATTAACCTAGAGCCCTGATACGTCTCCAACGTATCTATAATTTTGATTGTTCCATGCTATTATATTATCTGTTTTGGATGTTTTATATGCATTCATATGCTATTTTATATTATTTTTGGGACTAACCTATTAACCTAGAGCCCAGTGCCAGTTTATGTTTTTCCTTGTTTTTGAGTTTCGCAGAAAAGGAATATCAAACGGAGTCCAAACAGAACGAAACTTTACGTGGTTTTTTCTTGGACTAGAAGACATCTAGAGGACTTGGAGTACACGCTAGGGGATCTACGAGGCAGCCACAAGGGTGGAGGGCGCGCCCTGGGGGGGGGGGGGTAGGACGCGCCCCCTACCTTGTGGGACCCTCGTAAACCCCCTGACCTAATTCTTCTGCCTATATATTCTCAAATATTCCAGAAACTTCAGAACATCCACCGAAACCATTTTTCCGCCGCGGTAACCTTTTGTTTTCGCGAGATCCCATCTGGAGGCCTTTTCTGGTACTCTGCCGGAGGGGGATTCGACCATGGAGGGCATCTACATCAACACCATTGCCCTTCCGATGACGTGTGAGTAGTTCACCACAGACCTACGGGTCCATAGCTAGTAGCTAGATGGCTTCTTCTCTCTCTTTGATCCTCAATACCATGTTCTCCTCGATGTTCTTGGAGATCTATCCGATGTAATCTTCTTTTGCGGTGTGTTTGCCAAGATCCGATGAATTGTGGATTTATGATCAGATTATATATGAATATTATTTGAGTGTCTTCTGAATTCTTATATGCATGATTTGATATCTTAGTAATTCTCTTCAAATTATCGGTTTGGTTTGGCCAAGTAGATTGATTTTTCTTGCAATGGGAGAAGTGCTTTGCTTTGGGTTCAATCTTGCGGTGCTCAATCCCAGTGATAGTAGGGGACATGACACGTATTGTATTGTTGCGATCGAGGATAACAAGATGGGATTTTCATCATATTGCTTGAGTTAATTCCGCTACATCATGTCATCTTACATAATGCGTTACTCTGTTCTTATGAACTCAATACTCTAAATGCAGAATCGTTTGGGTCGATGTGTGGAGGAATAGTAGTAGATGCAGGCAGGAGTCGGTCTACTTGATACAGACGTGATGCCTATATTCATGATCATTGCCTTAGATATCATCATAAGTTTGTGCTTTTCTATCAATTGCTTGGCAGTAATTTGTTCACCACCGTAATATTTGCTATCATGAGAGAAGGCTCTAGTGAAACCTATGGCCCACGGGTTAATTTAACATCTTATAAGTTTCTGATCTACTATTTTCCAATCTTTTACTTTCCAATCTATAAACCAAAAGCCCAAAAATATTTACTTTACAAGTTATCTATCTCTATCGGATCTCACTTTTTCAAATAACTGTGAAGGGATTGACAACCCCTTTTTGCGTTGGGTGCAAGTTGTTTGATTGTTTGTGGAGGTATCTGGCGATTTGTGCGTACTCTCCTACTGATTGATACATCGGTTCTCAAAACTGAGGGAAATGCTTACTCTATTTTAATGCATCACCCTTTCCTCTTCAAAGGAAAAACCAACGCAAGCTCAAGAGGTAGCAAGCCGAGTACCAGTTTCTATTTTTCCTTGTTTTTGAGTTTCGCAGAAAAGGAATATCAAACGGAGTCCAAACGGAACGAAATGTTACGAGGATTTTTCTTGGACCAGAAGACATCCAGAGGACTTGGAGTGCATGTTAGGGAAGCCACAAGGCAGCCACAAGGACGAAGGGTAAACCCCCACCCTTGTGGGCCCCTCGTGACTCCACCAACCTATTTGTTCTGCCTATATATTCACATATATTCCAGAAACTCTAGAGGAGGCATCGAAACCACTTTTCCACCGTCATAACTTTCTATATCCACGAGATCCCATCTGGAGGCCTTTTTGGGTACACTGCCGGAGGGGGATTCGACCATGGAGCGCATCTACATCAACACCATTGCCCTACCAATGAAGTGTGAGTAGTTCAGCACAGACCTACAGGTCCATCGCTAGTAGCTAGATGGCTTCTTCTCTCCCTTTGATCCTCAATACCATGTTCTCCTCGATGTTCTTGGAGATCTATCCGATATATTCTTCTTTTGCGGTGTGTTTGCCAAGATCCGATGAATTGTGGATTTATGATCAGATGGTCTATGATTTGATATGCATGATTTGATATCTTAGTAATTCTCTTCGAACTATCGGTTTGGTTTGGCCAACTAGATTGGTTTTTCTTGCAGTGGGAGAAGTGCTTTGCTTTGGGTTCAATCTTGAGGTGCTCAATCCCAGTGACAGTAGGGGACATGACACGTATTGTATTGTTGCCATCGAGGATAACAATATGGGGTTTTCATCATATTGCTTGAGTTAATTCCGCTACATCATGTCATCTTACTTAATGCGTTACTCTGTTCGTTATGGACTTAATACTCTAGATGCAGAATCATTTCAGTCAATGTGTGGAGTAATAGTAGTAGATACAGGCAGGATTCGGTCTACTTGACATGGACGTGATGCCTATATTCATGATCATTGCCTTAGATATCATCATAATTATGCACTCTTCTATCAATTGCTTGGCAGTAATTTGTTTAACCACCGTGATATTTTCTATCTTGAGAGAAGCGTCTAGTGAAACCTTTGGCCCCCGGGTCTATTTTCTATCTTATTACTTTTTGATCTACGATTTTGTAATCTTTTACTTTCCAATATATAAACCAAAAATACCAAAAAAGATTTATTTAATAGTTTATCTATCTCTGTCAGATCTCACTTTTGCAAATAACCGCGAAGGGATTGACAACCACTTTATAGCGTTGGGTGCAAGTTGTTTGATTGTTTGTGCAGGTATTAGGCGATTTGCGAGTTGTCTCCTACTGGATTGATACCTTGGTTCTCAAACTGAGGGAAATACTTACTCTCGTTTGTAGCATCACCCTTTCCTCTTCAAGGGAAAAACCAACGCAAGCTCAAGAGGTAGCAGCGGGCAGAAGGCCAAAAGAAACCTGCACGAAGGATTTCTGGCACCGTTGTCAGGTAGATCTACGCCAAGTCAAGAGTCAAGATTTGTCTTCTGTCAAGTCGCCAATCTCTAGTGCCGTTGACACCTACGTCAAGTCAAGTCATACCAAGTACTCTTCATAAAACTCTCATCTCTTGCATTTACATTATTTACCATTCACCTCTCGTTTTCTTCTCCCCCACTTCTAAAACAATTTTTGAAAATATTTGCCTTTTCTTCGCCCCTTCTCCGTTCGTCTTCCTCGCTTGCTTTCTGTGTGCTCCTGTGTTGTATTGCTTAACTTTTTGCTATGGCTCAACCAAAAAACTCTGATCCTCACCTTAGAATGTTGGAAGAAATTGAAAATAATGTTAGGAACTTCATGTCTCTGTAATTTGAGCACAATAATTTCTTTAGAAACGAGCTCAAGGAGCAGAAAAGTTTCATGGAATATCCGAATAAAGAGCTCGATGATATATCTTAGGAATTTTATGGTCTGAAATCTCAATTTACTCATCTTGAAAATTTAGTTGGCCAAATTTCTGATAAGCATGCCACCCTAGTAAGTAAGATGGCCGCTAAACCAGAATCTAAAAATAATGATAAAGATCTTAAAGCGATTGATGGGACTCCTGTTGAATCTTTGTTTCCTAATATGGATCTTGATAAAGACGGGACTGGAGATGAGTCAACTTTAGCTAGAAGGCATCCCAATAATTCAGAGTTTTTAGATCTTGATGCAAAAATTGATAAAAGTGGGATTGGTAAGGTCAAAACTTTAAGTAGCAATGAACCCACTATTTTGGATTTCAAGAAATTAAATTATGATAATTGTTCTTTAATAGATTGTATTTTCTTGTTGCAACCCATGTTGAATTCTCCTCATGCTTATAATAAAAATAAAGCTTTTATTAAACATATCATTGATGCTATGATGCAATCTTTTGAATAAATGCTTGAATTGGAAGTTTCTATTCCTAGAAAACTTTATGATGAGTGGGAACCTACTATTAAGATCAAAATTAAAGATTATGAGTGCCATGCTTTGCGTGATTTGGGTGCTAGTGTTTTCACGATTCCAAAAACTTTATGTGATGTGTTAGGTTTCCGTGAATTTGATGAGTGTTCTTTAAATTTACATCTTGCGGATTCCACTATTATTAAACCTATGGGGAGGATTAATGATGTTTTTATTGTTGCAAATAGGAATTATGTGCCCGTATATTTCATCGTTCTTGATATAGATTGTAATCCTATGTGTCCAATTATTCTTGGTAGACCTATCCTTAGAACGATTGGTGCAATTATTGATATGAAAGAAGGAAACATTAGATTTCAATTTTCGTTAAGGAAGGGCATGGAAAACTTTCCTAGAAATTAAATTAAATTTCTTTATAAATCTATTATGAGAGCTACTTATGGATTGCATACCAAACATGACAATACTAGATCTATTCATGTTTTATGCCCTGTCGTCTTGCACCCCCACAGGGGATTTGAAGTAGTCCCTGAGATGGACCACGTCGACCGTCGGGAGGAAGTAGGCGTGCTGCATCCGAAGCGTCGCCAACTCGCTCTCTGGTAGCTTCTTCTCCCCACATCCTTGACCACTCCCTTGCCCTTGCTGGACTTGGGTGCCATAGCGGCTGGGGAAGAGGAGAGGAATCAGGGGCAAGCGTAGCACGGTGGCGGTGAGCGGGGGCGAAAGCTTTGGCTTTTCTCTTGGAGAAGAAGCAGAGGAACGGCGAACCCGAGATTGGAGAAGCGCAGGAGGTAAATGAGCGGTGCGCCTGCGGTTTTCCCCTTTTATGGGGAAGGCGCGGGCTGCCCCCTTTACCATTTACTAAGACGTGACACCGGCATGCAGCAACCGCCCCATGCACAACCCCCACGTCAGCGCAGATCGTAGGGAAGTGCAACCACCGGAGGAGTTACTGCGATAAAAAGGATCCAACCCCACTGCCCGCGCACCGTTCTATGCCTAGCCCAACAACGCGTTGCGCTTATGTATGACCCAGGCCCGGGGGCTCCTGTCGGTCTAGAAAAGTAGGGGCGCTCTTTTATACCCCTTACTTGTGCACGGGCAGTCAGAGCCACGCCTGGGACCACACATAAGAAAGCAGAGGAGGGAAACCTGAGACGCAAAATTACCAGAGCAACACCAAGACGGTGGCACAAGAAGGCCAAGCAAGAAGACATGCTCTCGCCAGGCAAGCCTCTTGTTGGGGCGGCCTGCGCACCCCCCGCAAGAGCCCTTGCAGGGGAAACTCACCCAAATGCCTCCATTGCAGCCACCATTGAGCCTGGGAGCTCCAACACCATCAGCAGCGTTGGAACCAAGGCTCGGGAAGCACCCATGTGATGGCATGCAGATCTTTGTAAATACAAGGGTCTAGGACTCCCAATATGAGAACTAGACGACAAGGCAATCGCAAGGCTCCTTGCCGAGGATGCCCACGAGGCCCCGACAAGGCTCCTCGCCGAAAACACCCCAAGGCTCCGGCAAGCCTCTTGCCGAGGACGCTCATAGAGGCCCCGACAAGGCCCTTGCTGGGAACAGACGCAGGACTGCGGCAAGCCCTTGCCGCCCCATCGCCGCCCCAGCTCGACGATCGACCCACTAGCCTAGGCAGGTACCCACGTGGCGGTACGTGGTTCCTGGTCCAGCTAGTCAAGCACCTGCGTGGTGGCATGCAGATCTTCGTGAAGACCCTACCACCACGCCATCTTAGCTGCCTGCCCCGCTGGCCTGGATGCGCGTCGCAACCAGACGGAGTGGCCACGGACGGGACGGGCCTCGTTTCCGTCCCGGATAAAGCAAGTGGACACCTAAGTAGCGCATTTAATGCGGCTTGTCCCGTATTGGCATGAGATAAGCATGTGCACTGTACACCTTTTCACCTCATGTGTGCCACTGTGGCAGCCCCTTTGGACTATAAAGGGAGGCCCGAGGCATACTGGAGAAGGATTCGGATCTTTGGAACTAGACATGCACCGTAGCTTGTTCAAGAACTCAAGAAGACTCAAATATACACCAAAGCAGGACTAGGGTATTACGCATTCTCGCGGTCGAACCTGGGTAAACAATCCTTGTACTGACTCTTAGACCCGCTCTTTGCACAACTTCGCGCCCGCCAACCGTAGAGGGATTCCAGTGATCCCATAGGTGTCGTTTCCACTGACACCACCAAATTGCTTGATAATATTATGGCGAATTACTCGCAATGGCATACCGAAAGGGTGCCGACTAGCAAAAAAGTTAATTCGGCTGAGATTGTTTCCTTGAATGAAAAAGTTGATGCTCTTATGAAAATGGTTGCTGGTAAAAGTGCTCCTATTGATCTTAATGATATGCCTTAATCTACTTTGATTGAGCAAACTAGTGATTCTATAGATGTGAACTTTATCTCCAGAAATAATTTTAACAACAATGCTTACAGAGGTAATTTTATTCCTAGGCCTTTTCCTAGTAATTCCTCTAATAATTATGATAATTCGTATGGAAATCAATCTTACAATAATAATAGGAACACCTTTGATCTAGAGAATAATATTAAAGAATTTATCAATACTCAAAAAGTCTTCAACGCTTCCATAGAGGAAAAATTGAATAAGATTGATGATATGTCTAAGAGTATTGATGTAATTTCTCATGATGTAGAGAACCTCAAGTTGAAAATTTTTGTGCCTAAAGTTGAAGAATCAATTAAAGCTCTTTATGTTTCTACGGATGAAATTAAGAAAAGAACCGCCATGCTTAGAGCTAAACGAGAAATTTTAGAAAAGCCTTTTTCTAGTGATTGCTTTCATAAAAATGATGAAGACATTAAAATGATTGGTGTTTCTTCTATTGATTCTTTGTTTAGTAAAGTCCAACTTGATGATAATGGGACTGGAGAAGAGTCAACTTTAGGTAGAAGGCATCCCAATATCTTGCAGATTGAAAATCTTGTAGATAAAATTGATAAAAGTGGGTTCTGAGAGGTCAAGACTTTAACTAGTGATGTGCCGACAATCTTGGATTACAAAGACTTTAATTATGATAGTTGTTCTTTGATTAATTGTATTTCTTTGTTGCAATCCATGATTAATTCACCTCATTCCTATGAACAAAATAAAGCTTTTACTAAACATATTGTTGATGCTATGATGAAAGCTTTAGATGATAAGTTGGAATTAGAAGTATCAATTCCTAGAAAGTTGCATGATGAATGGGAACCTACTATCAAAATCAAAATTAAAAATTATGAGTGTTTTGCCTTGTGTGATTTGCCTGCTAGTGTTTCCACGATTTCGAAATCTCTTTGCAATGTTCTTGGTCTTACCAATATTGATATTGCTCTCTTAATTTGCATTTGGCGGATTCCACTATTAAAAAGCCTTTGGGAAGGATCAAGGATGTTTTGATTCTGGGAAATAGGAACTATGTACCCATAGACTTTATTGTTCTTGACATCGATTGCAATCCTTCTTGCCCTATTATACTTGGTAGACCGTTTTTGCGCACTATTCGCGCGGTGATTGACATGAAAGAAGGGAATATTAAATTCCAATTTCCCTTGAGAAAAGACATGGAACACTTCCCTAGAACCAATATCTAATTTTCTTATGAATTTATAACGAGGGCAACTTATGGAACATCCAACAAGGATGACAACACTTGATATCTTGGTGTCATGCCTAGCTAAGGGCGTAAAACGATAGCGCTTGTTGGGAGGCAACCCGACCTGTATACTTTTGATTTTTGATTTCCTTGCTGTTTTCAATAAAATACCCTTTAATACCTCTGTCTAGATGTGTTTTTGTGGTTTGAATAAAAGGTTTGTGCCAAGCAAAGCCTTAGGATAATGTTGGGTGTTAGTAGATTTGATCTTGTTGAAAAACAGAAAAAAATTCGCTCACAAGAAAAAAAAATCTCATTTTTAACAGAAGTGTGCTTTTTGGTTGATTCTTTTTTCAGAAGATTAATATACAAATTTCCCACGTGTACCTAATTTTTTTCAAGATTTTTAGAGTTACAAAAGTATTCGAAACTTCCATATTACTACACACCGTTCTGTTTTTGACAGATTCTGTTTTTATTGTGTTATGTGCTTGTTTTGATAATTCTATGGTTTTTGTTTGATGAGTTTTACCATGGTAAAGTTGGAATACAGTAGATATAATACAAATACAAAATATGAATGTGTTTGCTACATTACTTATAGTAGTAATTTGTTTTGTTATACTAACGGATCTCACGAAAGGTTTTGTTGAAGTTTTGTGTGATTGAAGTTTTCAAGTTTTGGGTTATCTTACGATGGATGAAGGAATAAGGAGTAACAAGAGCCTAAGCTTGGGGATGCCCCAACATCCCAAGCCATTATCTAAAAGAGAAGCAAGCAACTAAGCTTTGGGATGCCCCCGAGTGGCATCCCCTCTTTCTTTTAACGACCATCGGTATTTTACTCGAAACTATATTTTTTTTCATCACATGATATGTGTTTTTCTTGGAGCGTCTTGTATGATATGAGTATTTGCTTATTTTGTTAGATTTTTAAGTTATCAATCCTTGCTGTACACACCTATTAGAGAGAGCCATAATTATGCCATGACTTGTTAGAATAGCTCTCTATGCTTGACTTAAATTTTTATGAGCTATGGATTTGCTCTAGTGCTTCACTTATATGTTTTTGAGCACGGTGTGCTTTAGTATTTTTGAAGAAATACTCTCTTGATTCACTTATATTTATTTGAGAGTTAGTAAATTTTTAAGAAATTCTCTCTTGCTTCACTTAAATTATTTTGAGAGAAAGAAAGAAAGACAACATTATGCTCATGATCTTCACTTATATTTGTTTGAGCTTATCAAAAGCAACATATGAAAATTAGTTCCAAAGTGATAGATATCGAAGAAGGATATAATAAAAACTTTCATGAAGATCATTGGACAAAATAAACTTGTTTCGTTGTAATAGTCTTGATACATGATGATATGATATGTGAGTCATGTTAATGTGTAATTATGCTTTAGTAAGAATATTAGTGTTAAGTTTGTTATTCCTTATGCAAGCACGAAAGTCAATAATCATGCAATGAAATTACATTGTACTTGTGGTGCATTATTCGATGTTAGTTATGCTCAATGCTCGCTTATGAGATTATTCGTTTCATGGTTGGTCGCTTCGCAGTCTTTTGCTAGCCTTCATTTTGCACTAAGTATTATCACTACTTGTGCATCCAAAATCCTTTATCCCGGTTTTGCCACATGAGTCCACCATACCTACCTATATGCGGTATTCCCTTGCCATTCTAAGAAAATTTGTATGTGCCATCTCTAATTTTCCAAATAAATTTCCCTTTTGTGTGCCCGTACCACTCGCGAGGCGGTGAGGGGTGCTTAATATTTTCCATGCTCGATGTGTTATTCTCACGATGAGTGTTTATTCACTTGTCATTTCACGAGAGTAAGGCAAATGTATTAGGGATGCCCAGTCCTGAAATGAAAAACAAATTTACTTTATGTTGTAAAATAATAAATTCCTTGGAAAGTGTTGGTATGGAAGGCAACCGTGGATTCGCCTAGCCATGGCTTGTGAAAGTTTGGTCGAAAAGGAATAAACTTTATTCTATGTTTGGGAACTGCCTATGATATATCTAGCATGGAAAGTGTTGGGACCTTAAGTTGTTTTCGTTGGTGGGAAAAGTATACCACTCAAAATAATTTTATCTCTCAATTTAAGCTTTGAGCTCTGGCACCTCTACAAATCCCTACTCCCGTCTGCGAAGGGCCTTTCTTTTACATATGCAATTTTTATTTTGAATTTGAGTCTCCATCTTCTCTTATAAAGCACCAACTAAGAAACACTATGATTGTACTTGAGCATTGGGTGTAACTAATATGCGAGTGTGCTTCATGAATGGATCAATGGTTGAGCATGATGAGCTAGGGATAACTTATTTTAGCATTGCTATTTTGAAAGACATGGTTGCTTGTTGATATGTTTGAGTATTTAAATCTCATGTCAAAACTAGACTATTGCTTTGAACCATATAAAAGTCCAATTGTCCATTCTATAAAGAAAAGAATATGATATGACATGATAGGCAACATTCCACATAAAAAATTCTGTTTTTATCATTTACCTGCTCGGGTTAAGCTTGGGGATGCTGATACGTCTCCAACGTATCTATAATTTTTAATTGTTCCATGCTGTTATATTATCATTCATGGATGTTTTACAATCATTTTATAGTCATCTAATATCATTCTTTGGTACTAACCTATTGACATAGCGCCATGTGCCAGTTGTTGTTTTCTACATGTTTTTTACATCGCATGAAATCAATATCAAACGGAGCCCAAACACCGCGAAACTTTTTGGAGATTTTTTATGGGCCAGAAGACACCTAATGGGCCACACGAGCACCTGGGGGGGGGGTACCCCGAGGGGGTCACAACCCACCAGGGCGCGTTAGGCCCCCCTGGCGCGTCCAGGTGGGTTGTGCCCACCCCGGTGGCCTCTCGCACTGCCTCTTTGCTCTATAAATACTCACATATTCCAGAAACCCTAGAGGAGTCGACGAAATTCTATTCCAGCCACCGCAAGGTCCCGAACCACCAGATGCAATCTAGACACCATCACGGAGAGGTTCACCACCTCCATTGGTCCCTCTCCGATTATGTGTGAGTAGTTCCTTGTAGACCTACGGGTCTGTAGTTAGTAGCTAGATGGCTTCCTCTCTCTCTTTTGATTATCAATACAATGGTCTCTTGGAGATCCATATGATGTAACTCTTGTGCGGTGTGTTTCTTGGGATCCGATGAACTTTGAGTTTATGATCAGATCTATATTTTTATATCCATGAAAGTTTTGTGAGTCTTCTTTGATCTCTTATATGCATGATTGCTTATAGCCTTGTATTTCTTCTCCCATATTTGGGTTTTGTTTCGCCAACTTGATCTATTTATCTTGAAATGGGAAGAGGTGCTTTGTAGTGGGTTTGATCTTACGGTGCTTGATCCCAGTGACAGAAAGGGAACCAACATGTATGTATCGTTGCTACTAAGGATAAAAATATGGGGTCTATTTCTACATAACTAGATCTTGTCTACATCATGTCATCGTTCTTATTGCATTACTCCGTTTTTCCATGAACTTAATACACTAGATGCATGCTGGATAGCGGTCGATGTGTGGAGTAATAGTACTAGATGCAGGCAGGAGTCAGTCTACTAATCTTGCATGTGATGCCTATATAATGATCATTGGCTGGATATCGTCATGATTATTTGAAGTTCTATTGCCCAACAGTAATTGTTTTCCCACGTTTGCTATTTTCTTGAGAGAAGCCACTAGTGAAATCTACGCCCCCAGGTATCTTTCTCATATTATTTGCCTTTGCGATCTAGTTTCCTTTGCTTTTATTTTCATATCTATTACACCAAAAACCCAAAAATACCTTGCTGCAATTTATCTGATTTGGTGTTTGATCTATCAATATTTACAACTCTATCTCGTCCGTTACCCGAAAGGGATTGACAACCCCTTCTACACGTCGGGTTGTGATTATTTGTTATTTGTGTGGAGGTGATGTTTATGTTGTTTTGCTTGGTTCTCCTACTGGTTCGATAACCTAGGTTTCATCACTGAGGGAAATACCTACCGCTGCTATACTGCATCATCCCTTCCTCGTTGGGGAAAAAATCGACGTAGTCCTAGCAGTCATCATGGAGGATCGCCGGGTACGATTATGCTATACGATGTTACTTGGTGAACTTACCAACTACTCTCTTCTACTGCTGCAAGATGGAGGCTGCCAGAAGCGTGGTCTTCGATAGGCCTATCTTCCCCCTCGTATTCCGGCATTCTGCAGTTTAGCCTACAGATATTACCCCATTATACATGTACCATTGCATATGTAGTGTAGATCCTTGCTTGCGAGTACTTTGCATGAGTACTCACGGTTTCTTTGCTTCCCCTTTTCCCTCCTTCTCGGATGATGCAACCAGATGGTGGAGCCTAGGAGCGAGATGCCACTTCCAACGACTACTACTACCCCGACGGAGGCTACTACAACGTGGAGGCCGCCGACGACCAGGAGTAGTTTAGCAGGATCCCAGGTAGGGGGCCTTGCCTTTTCGATCTATATCCCTGATTATGATAGCCATCTTATGGCAACTTGTTTGATTTATGTCCGCACTCAGATAATGTTGCTCCGTTGACTCGTTTATTATCGAGCTTATGTATTCGAGCCCTCGAGGTCCCTGGCTTGTAATATGAAGCTTGTATGATCTTTAATTTGTGTCTAGAGTTGTGTTGTGATATCTACCCGTGAGTCCCTTGTCTTGGTCATACACATTTGCATGCATGATTAGTGTACGATCAAATTGCGGGCGTCACAAGTTGGTATCAGAGTCGACTGCCTGTAGGAATCCCCTTACAAACTCCTTGGACGAAGTTGAGTCTAGTCATTGAAAATGCTTTTACTAACATGGCTGTGTGGCTTACGGGCCCATGTCGCCATTGGGTGGCATTATGATGTTTTATTCCTTGTCTATACTCTAGCACTCTCATCTCTCTTCTATTTGGGTTAAAATGAAATTACCAACTCTAACATTAGGTTGTCATGATCTGATCCACCCAGAGACCCCCTTATTACAGATGATAGTCTGTTGTAACAGAAGATTCTAAAGATACTCTACGATGTTCTCTCGAGACTTTGTGCCATCGCTTTTGCAACTCCCTTCCATCGACAAACTCCCTATGGATAAGCACGTACACTTGCCATTCATACAATCATTCCCCATTGATCTTGTTATTAGAAGATACCCCGAAATTCTCTTTATTGTTCCGAGAATACTTTGTGCCTACTGCCTTGCAGATCTTTGCTGCATGAATACCCCTAGGAATAATTCCTCAGATTAATAGAGGATTTGTTCATTTCTAGTTGTTCATGTGTTTCACAAAATTCTTTGAAAAACTATTTGATCTTCTGAAAATCCTCAGCAACCTATTGATCCTGAATTTCTTGCCTTCCGACATTATGGTTAATTCTATATTTCTAGTAATCTCCGTTGACATTCTTTGTCACTGTCATTTTAAGTCCCTTGATTCAATATGTTGCGAATGCTCGCAATCCTCAATCAGATCCTAGAATTCATCCTTCCGGCTCAGACGTCATTTTGTACATGACTGGATCTCGACCAATCATATTGCCATCGATTATACCCCTAAGACTAGGCAACTTATTCATCCTTATCAAAGCATTTGCTTCTGATCCCTTGATTTGGAAATCATAATTCCTTTACATTTGAGCTTTGAATTAGTCAGTTGTTCCTATAATCCAATGCTTTTGCATTGTTTCTTCCTCTGGTTGTATGTCGATGCTCACATCAACCCCATTATGGACCGTCAGATCCTTTGTTGAATTATCATCCGACAGTGTCCTTTGTATACAAAAACCTCGAGAAGTTCTTTCCCTGATACATAATGCCACTGGTAAATCCTATTTTCTAATTTGGCCAACCATGCTCTGCTTTTGAGCTGGTGATATTTACTCTTGAAGCTTGAGGTATATGTTTCTAAGATGCCCCGATGTGTTGAACCTATACCTTCCCCAAAACTATATGAACCCGAAAGTTTTCACAAGTCACACCCTTCTGGTGTTTTACCAGATAATTTTTTACCATACAACTTCTTTGAAGATGAGGAGTGAATGAAAGGTTGGACATTGAAGAAGTGGGAGTCGACCTTGGAGCTTGTGTTCATGCCCATGGACCCGATATGGAACTTATCATGGAAGCTTCTTGTAATAATAATGATCCTCTTGTTATGAGTTCATCTTGTATCTATGTTTGGTCCTTGATTGATCATCTTTGATCCTTTTCTCGAACAATTTGAAGCACTTGTCTTCCGCAGATCAATTCCCCGGTCCAACTTATATTTTGTGCTACCTTCGAGTATTACCCTTCGGTATCTCAAAAATGTCACAGACCCATGTTGCATATTATGAGTCTTCATCAAGAATTATTTCTTACCGATTCCATTTTCCTGGGTTCTGAATTGTTAGACACTCAAGAACCCCAATAACTGAATTGAGTCTGCACTATGATTCAACAACTCTTAGTAATCTTATTTACTTACGAGTTTGTACCCGATCACGTCATTCCTAGCATGTTTAGCTATATCAATATCGTGATGATTTTAACTGTGCTACCTAGTACTTATTCCCAGAGCACAACTTTCTATGATGAGATAATCTTACGTTGATTTCCTCGTCTTATCGTTTCACTCCGAACAACAAACTTGACTCCGAGTTTGTGTCGTGTATGTGGTTCCAATAATCTTTCACTGCATCAGCCCTTTTGCTTGATGTAGTCACTGTTCGATTGCTTCTTCGTGGAGACTCTCGACAAAATTTGCAGTGTTCACCAACAACATTTTGACTCCTTCCAGGATATCAATCGAATTCTTGATGATAAGTGCCATCCTCATCCCTTGGTAATTTGAGTTACCATCGACAACATCTTTACCTTCCATTCATCACAAACTTGTTCATGTTTTGGATGCAACTTTCTATCCAACTTGTATTATGATCTACCTTGAAGTATTACTGCCTTTTTGTCAAGGATGTTGTGAGAGTTTCACCACCTCTTAAGAAATTATTGATACACTGATGCTTCTCGCCATCACCATTCTTTTCTTGGTCCCCGTGTTGAGTAAACTCTGTAGTGAGAATTTAATATCTTTGGAAACCCTATTGCTTCAAAGTTAATGGACGATAATTCCAATTTAGTGTACTAGTTGCTAAATCTCCATTCCGACGTTGGTCGTGCAACCCAGTGATCCGTCTCCAACGTATCTATAATTTTTGATTGTTCCATGCTATTATATTATCTGTTTTGGATGCTTTATATGCACTAATATGCTATTTTATATTGTTTTTGGGACAAACCTATTAACCTAGAGCCCTGATACATCTCCAACGTATCTATAATTTTGATTGTTCCATGCTATTATATTATCTGTTTTGGATGTTTTATATGCATTAATATGCTATTTTATATTATTTTTGGGACTAACCTATTAACCTAGAGCCTAGTGCCAGTTTATGTTTTTCCTTGTTTTTGAGTTTCGCAGAAAAGGAATATCAAACGGAGTCCAAACGGAACGAAACTTTACGTGGTTTTTTCTTGGACTAGAAGACATCTAGAGGACTTGGAGTACACGCTAGGGGATCTACGAGGCAGCCACAAGGGTGGAGGGCGCGCCCTGGGGGGGTAGGACGCGCCCCCTACCTTGTGGGACCCTCGTAAACCCCCTGACCTAATTCTTCTGCCTATATATTCTCAAATATTCCAGAAACTTCAGAACATCCACCGAAACCATTTTTCCGCCGCGGTAACCTTTTGTTTTCGCGAGATCCCATCTGGAGGCCTTTTCTGGTACTCTGCCGGAGGGGGATTCGACCATGGAGGGCATCTACATCAACACCATTGCCCTTCCGATGACGTGTGAGTAGTTCACCACAGACCTACGGGTCCATAGCTAGTAGCTAGATGGCTTCTTCTCTCTCTTTGATCCTCAATACCATGTTCTCCTCGATGTTCTTGGAGATCTATCCGATGTAATCTTCTTTTGCGGTGTGTTTGCCAAGATCCGATGAATTGTGGATTTATGATCAGAATTACTAAGATATCAAACCTATGGCCCCTGGTGTATTTTACATTTTATAAGTTTCTGATCTACTATTTTGCATTCTTATACTTTCCAATCTATAAACCAAAAACCCAAAAATATTTACTTTACAAGTTATCTATCTCTATCGGATCTCACTTTTGCAAATAACCATCAAGGGATGACAACCACTTTTTGCATTGGGTGCAAGTTGTTTGATTGTCTGTGCAGGTATTTGGCGATTTGTGTCTAGTCTCCTACTGGATTGATACCATGGTTCCCAAAACTGAGGGAAATACTTACTCTACTTTGTTGCATCACCCTTTCCTCTTCAAGGGAAAAACCAACGCAAGCTCAAGAGGTAGCAGGAAGAATTTCTGGTGCCGTTACCGGGGAGATCTACGCCAAGTCAAGACCTACCAAGTACCCTTCATTAAACTCTCATCTCTCGCACTTACATTATTTTCCTTTCGCCTCTAGTTTTCCTCTCCCACACTTCTAAAACGATTTTCGAAAAGATTTTCCTTTTCTTCGCCCTTCTTTCGTTCGTCTTGTTCGCTTGCTTTTTGTGTACTTGTGTGTTCGGTTGCTTTGTCACGATGAATCAAGAAAATACTAAATTATGTGACTTTTCCAACACCAATAATAGTGATTTTATTAGTACTCCAATTGCTCCTGCTACTAATGCAGAATCTTGTGAAATCAATGCTGCTTTATTGAATCTAGTCATGAAAGATCAATTTTCTGGCCTTCCTAGTGAAGATGTCGCTTCCCATCTGAATAATTTTGTTGATTTGTGTGATATGCAAAAGAAAAAGGATATAGATAATGATCTTGTTAAATTAAAGCTATTTCCATTCTCACTACGAGATCGGGCTAAAACTTGGTTTTCATCTATGCCTAAAAATAGCATCGATTCATGGAATAAGTCCAAAGATTCTTTTATTGGCAATTATTTTCCTCCCACTAAGATCATCTCCCTTAGAAACGATATTATAAATTTGTAACAACTTGATCATGAGCATGTCGCACAATCTTGGGAGAGGATGAAACTTATGATAAGAAATTGTCCTACACATGGCTTGAATTTATGGATGATTATACAAAAATTTATGCTAGATTGAACTTTGCTTCTAGAATTCTTCTAGATTCGGCCGTGGGAGGTACTTTTATGTAAATCACTTTAGGAGAAGCTACTAAACCCCTAGATAATATAATGGTTAATTATTACCAATGGCATACCGAAAGATCTTCCACTAGTAAAAAAGTGCATGCAATTGAAGAGATTAATGTTTTGAGTGGAAATATGGATGAACTTATGAAATTATTTGCTAGCAAGGGCACTAATATTGATCCTAATGAAATGCCCTTGTCCACTTTGATTGAGAATAATAATGAATCTATGGATGTGAATTTTGTTGGTAGGAACAATTTTGGTAAGAACGCATATAGAGGAAATTTTAATCCTAGGCCTTTTCCTAGTAATTCCTCTAAAAATTATGGTAATTCCTATAACAATTCTTTTGGAAATTATAATAAGATGCCCTCAGATTTTTAGAATAGTCTTAAAGAATTTATGAGTGCTCAAAAGAATTTTAATGCTATGATTGAAGAAAAACTGCTTAAGATTGATGATTTGGCTAGGAACATGGATATAATTTCTCTTGATGTTGATTCTTTGTAACTTTGATCTACTCGACCTAATCGTGATATCAATAAGTATCTAAAAGCTATGAGAATTTCCATTGATGAGTGCAAATAAAGAACCGCTAAGATTTGTGCTAAGAAATATTGGTTTATAAAAACATGTTCTTTCAGTTTCCGTGAAAATAATGATGAAGATCTTAAAGTGATTGATGTGACTCCTATTGAATCTTTGTTTTCCAATATAAATCTTGATAAAGAGTGATAAAAGTGGGATTGACGAGGTCAAAACTTTAACTAGCAATGAACCCACTAGTTTGGATCTCAAGGAATTTAATTATGATAACTGGTCTTTAATAGATTGTATTTCCTTGTTGCAATCCATGTTAAATTCTCCTCATGCTTACAATCAAAATAAAGCTTTTACTAAACATATCATTGATGCTATGATGCAATCTTTTGAAGAATAGCTTGAATTAGAAGTGTCTATCCCTAGAAAACTTTATGGTGAGTGGGAACCTACTATTAAGATCAATATTAAATATTATGAGTGCCATGCTTTGTGTGATTTGGGTGCTAGCGTTTCTACAATTCCAAAAATGTTATGTGATGTGCTAGGTTTTCGTGAAATTGATGAGTGTTCTTTAAATTTGCATCTTGACGATTCCACTATTAAGAAACCTATGAGAAGGTTAATGATGTTCTTATTGTTGAAAATAGGAATTATGTGCCCATGGATTTCATTGTTCTTGATATAGATTGCAATCCTACATGTCCTATTATTCTCGGTAGACCTTTCCTTAGAACAGTTGGTGCAATTATTGATATCAAAGAAGGAAACATTAGATTTCAATTTCCATTAAGGCAAGGCATGGAACACTTTCCAAAAAATAAAATAAAATTGCCTTATGAATCTATTATGAGAGCTACCTATGGATTGCATACCAAAGATGACAATACCAAGATCTATTTGCATTTTATGCCTAGCTAAGGGCGTAAAACAATAGCGCTTGTTGGGAGGCAACCCAATTTTATTTTTGCTTTTTGCTTTTTGGTTCTGTTTTTCAATAATAACACATTATAGCTTCTGTAGTAATTGTGTTTTGGTGTTTTAATTAGTGTTTGAGCCAAGTAAGACCTTTGGGATGGCTTACGGTGATCATTGATTAGATTTTGCCGAAAAACAGAAACTTTTGTGCCCAATGCAGAAAATTCAATAATTCACTGGAATGTGAAAACCTTCGGAATTGTTTACACAAAATTGATATACAAATTCCCCACGTCGTCCTAATTTTTCCGATTTTTTATAATTACAGAAGTATGCGAAGTTTTCAGATTGCTACAGACTGTTCTATTTTTGACAAATTCTGCTTTCTATGTGTTGTTTGCTTATTTTGATGCATCTATGGCTAGTATAGGGGGGGTATGAACCATGGAAAAGTTGGAATATAGTAGATATTACAACAATATAAAATTAGAATAAGATCACAACAGTACCTTGAGTGGTTATTTGCTTTGTTTTACTAACGGAGCTCACGAGATTTCTGTTGAGTTTTGTGTTGTGAAGTTTTCAAGTTTTGGGTAAGGATTTGGTGGACTAGGGAATAAGGAGTGGCAAAAGCCTAAGCTTGGGGATACCCAAGGAACCCCAAGGTAAAATTCAAGGACGTCCAAGAGCCTAAGCCTGGGGATTCCCCGAGAAGGCATCACCTCTTTCGTCTTCATCCATCGGTAACTTTACTTGAGGCTATATTTTTATTCACTACATGATATGTGTTTTGCTCGGAGCGTCTTGTATGATATGAGTCTCTGCTTTTTAGTTTGTCACAATCATCCTGGCTGTACACACCTTTTATGAGAGATACACTTCAATCTTGATTTATTAGAATACTCTATGTGCTTCACTTATATCTATTGAGCTAGGCAATTTTGCTCTAGTGCTTCACTTATACCTTTTTAGAGCACGGTGGTGGTTTTATTTTATAAAACTTGTTGAACTCTCTTGCTTCACTTGTATTATTTTGAGAATCTCAAAAACGGCATGGTAATTAGTTTGGGTTATGAATTTAGTCCTAATATGATAGACATCCAAGGGAGGTATAATAAAAACTTCCATATGATAAGTGTGATTGTTTTGAGATATGAGGATGGTAATATTAGAATCATGCTAGTAGTAAATTGTAGGGTAGAGAAAATAATTGTGTTAAGGTTCGTGATTCCCGTAGCATGCACGTATGATCTCCAAATGTGTAACCAAAACGAAATGCTTGTGTCTTGATTGTTCACCTTTGTGTGAAGGTCGGGGGGGGGGGGGCGATGGTTAACTCCTACCAACCTCCCCCCTAGGGGCATGCGTAGTAGTACTTTGCTTCGAGGGCTAATATTTTTTTGCAATAAGTATGTGAGTTCTTCATGACTAATGTTGAGTCCATGGATTATACGCACTCTCCCTTCCACCTTGCTAGCCACTCTACCTATTATGGCATTTCCAAAGCCATTCCGAGATATATTGCCATGTAACTCCACCTTTCCATCTATTATGACATGCATCATCATTGTCATATTGCTTTGCATGATCATGTAGTTGACATAGTATTTGTGGCGAGGTCACCATTCATCTTTTTATACATGTCACTCTTGATCATTGCACATCCCGGTACAACGCCGGAGGCATTCATATTGAGTCATATTTTTGTTCTACTATTGAGTTGTAATATCGAGTTGTAAGTAAATAAAAGTGTGATGATCATCATTATTAGAACATTGTCCCTCGTGAGGTTATCAAAAATAAAATAGGCCAATGAAGCCCAAATAAGCAAAACATGCCAAAGAAGCCCACCAAAAAAAGAGAGGCCAAAGAGCCCAAGAAAATGAGAGAAAAAGAGAGAGGGGACAATGTTACTATGTTTTTCCACACGTGTGCTTCAGAGAAGAACCATGTTCTTCATGATAGAGTCTCCTATGTTGTCACTTTCATATACCAGTGGGAATTTTTGTTATAGAACTTGGCTTGTATATTCCAACGATGGGCTTCCTCAAATGCCCTAGGTCTTCATGAGCAAGCAAGTTGATGCACACCCACTATTTTTCTTTTGAGCTTTCATACACTTATAGCTCTAGTGCATCTGTTACATGGCAATCCCTACTTGCTCACATTGATATCAATTGATGGACATCTCCATAGTCCATTGACTTGCCGACTTGATGTGAGACTTTCTCCCCACTTTTGTCTATTACCACCTTCTATTCCACCCATAGTGCTATATCCATGGCTCACACTCATATATTGCGTGAAAAGTTGAAAAGGCTGAATCGCGTTAAAAAGTATGAACCAATTGCTTGGCAGACACTGGGGTAGGCACGATTACCTTGTGTTGAGAAGAGGGAGAATAATAAGACTATATGATTTTGTATGGATAACTTTCTTTAGCCATGTTATTTTTGAAGCTTAATGATTTACTATCTAGTATGCTTGAAATATTATTGTTCTCATGTCAACATACACTTTTGCTTAAAACATACATATCTGAACTTTCATGCCACATTAAAGAAGAATTGCATTGAAAAATATGTTAGGTAGCATTCCACATCAAAACTTTGGTTTTTATCATTTACCTACTCGAGGATGAGCATGAATTAAGCTTGGGGATGCTTGATATGTGTCGAACGTATCTATAATTTTTTATTGCTCCATGCTATTATATTAATACTTTGAATGTTTTATATGCATTAATATGCTATTTTATATTATTTTTGGGACTAACCTATTAACCCAGAGGCCAGGGCCAGTTTCAGTTTTTTCCTTGTTTTTTAGTTTTGCAGAGGAATATGAAACAGAACAAAACTTTTCAAGGATTTTTCTTGGACCAGAAGACATCCAGAGGACTTGTAGTACACGTCAGGGGATCTACGAGGCGGCCACAAGGGTGGAGGGCGCGCCCAGGGGGTAAGGCGCGCCCCTACCTTGTGGCCCCCTCCTAAACCCCCTGACCTAATTCTTCCACCTATATATTCTCAAATATTCCAGAAACATCAGAATATCCACCGAAACCACTTTTCCACCGCCGTAACCTTCTGTTTCCGCGAGATCCCATCTGGATGCCTTTTCTGGTACTCTGGCAGAGGGGGATTCGACAACGGATGGCATCTACATCAACACATTTGCCCTTTCGAGGAAGTGTGAGTAGTTCACCATAGACCTACGGGTCCATAGCTAGTAGCTAGATGGCTTCTTCTCTCTCTTTGATCCTCAATACCATGTTCTCCTTGACGTTCTCGGAGATCTATCCGATGTAATCTTCTTTTGCGGTGTGTTTGCCAAGATCCGATGAATTATGGATTTATGATCAGATTATATATGAATATTATTTGAGTGTCTTCTGAATTCTTATATGCATGATTTGATATCTTAGTAATTCTCTTCAAATTATCGGTTTGGTTTGGCCAACTAGATTGATTTTTCTTGCAATGGGAGAAGTGCTTTGCTTTGGGTTCAATCTTGCGGTGCTCAATCCCAGTGATAGTAGGGGACATGACACGTATTGTATTGTTGCGATCGAGGATAACAAGATGGGATTTTCATCATATTGCTTGAGTTAATTCCGCTACATCATGTCATCTTACATAATGCGTTACTCTATTCTTATGAACTCAATACTCTAAATGCAGAATCGTTTGGGTCGATGTGTGGAGGAATAGTAGTAGATGCAGGCAGGAGTCGGTCTACTTGATACAGACGTGATGCCTATATTCATGATCATTGCCTTAGATATCGTCATAAGTTTGTGCTTTTCTATCAATTGCTTGGCAGTAATTTGTTCACCACCATAATATTTGCTATCATGAGAGAAGGCTCTAGTGAAACCTATGGCCCACGGGTTAATTTAACATCTTATAAGTTTCTGATCTACTATTTTGCAATCTTTTACTTTCCAATCTATAAACCAAAATCCCAAAAATATTTACTTTACAAGTTATCTATCTCTATCAGATCTCACTTTTTCAAATAACTGTGAAGGGATTGACAACCCCTTTTTGCGTTGGGTGCAAGTTGTTTGATTGTTTGTGGAGGTATCTGGCGATTTGTGCGTACTCTCCTACTGATTGATACATCGGTTCTCAAAACTGAGGGAAATGCTTACTCTACTTTAGTGCATCACCCTTTCCTCTTCAAGGGAAAAACCAACGCAAGCTCAAGAGGTTTTTCTTGCAGTGGGAGAAGTGCTTTGCTTTGGGTTCAATCTTGAGGTGCTCAATCCCAGTGACAGTAGGGGACATGACACGTATTGTATTGTTGCCATCGAGGATAACAATATGGGGTTTTCATCATATTGCTTGAGTTAATTCCGCTACATCATGTCATCTTACTTAATGTGTTACTCTGTTCGTTATGGACTTAATACTCTAGATGCAGAATCGTTTCAGTCAATGTGTGGAGTAATAGTAGTATATACAGGCAGGATTCGGTCTACTTGACACGAACGTGATGCCTATATTCATGATCATTGCCTTAGATATCATCATAATTATGCACTCTTCTATCAATTGCTTGGCAGTAATTTGTTTAACCACCGTGATATTTTCTATCTTGAGAGAAGCGTCTAGTGAAACCTTTGGCCCCCGGGTCTATTTTCTATCTTATTACTTTTCGATCTACGATTTTGTAATCTTTTACTTTCCAATATATAAACCAAAAATACCAAAAAAAATTTATTTTATAGTTTATCTATCTCTGTCAGATCTCACTTTTGCAAATAACCGCGAAGGGATTGACAACCACTTTATAGCGTTGGGTGCAAGTTGTTTGATTGTTTGTGCAGGTATTAGGCGATTTGCGAGTTGTCTCCTACTGGATTGATACCTTGGTTCTCAAACTGAGGGAAATACTTACTCTCGTTTGTAGCATCACCCTTTCCTCTTCAAGGGAAAAACCAACGCAAGCTCAAGAGGTAGCAGCGGGCAGAAGGCCAAAAGAAACCTGCACGAAGGATTTCTGGCACCGTTGTCGGGTAGATCTACGCCAAGTCAAGAGTCAAGATTTGTCTTCTGTCAAGTCGCCAATCTCTAGTGCCGTTGACACCTACGTCAAGTCAAGTCATACCAAGTACTCTTCATAAAACTCTCATCTCTTGCATTTACATTATTTACCATTCACCTCTCGTTTTCTTCTCCCCCACTTCTAAAACAATTTTTGAAAATATTTGCCTTTTCTTCGCCCCTTCTCCGTTCGTCTTCCTCGCTTGCTTTCTGTGTGCTCCTGTGTTGTATTGCTTAACTTTTTGCTATGGCTCAACCAAAAAACTCTGATCCTCACCTTAGAATGTTGGAAGAAATTGAAAATAATGTTAGGAACTTCATGTCTCTGTAATTTGAGCACAATAATTTCTTTAGAAACGAGCTCAAGGAGCAGAAAAGTTACATGGAATATCCGAATAGAGAGCTCAATGATATATCTTAGGAATTTTATGGTCTGAAATCTCAATTTACTCATCTTGAAAATTTAGTTGGCCAAATTTCTGATAAGCATGCCACCCTAGTAAGTAAGATGGCCGCTAAACCAGAATCTAAAAATAATGATAAAGATCTTAAAGCGATTGATGTGACTCCTGTTGAATCTTTGTTTCCTAATATGGATCTTGATAAAGACGGGACTGGAGATGAGTCAACTTTAGCTAGAAGGCATCCCAATAATTCAGAGTTTTTAGATCTTGATGCAAAAATTGATAAAAGTGGGATTGGTGAGGTCAAAACTTTAAGTAGCAATGAACCCACTATTTTGGATTTCAAGAAATTAAATTATGATAATTGTTCTTTAATAGATTGTATTTTCTTGTTGCAACCCATGTTGAATTCTCCTCATGCTTATAATAAAAATAAAGCTTTTATTAAACATATCATTGATGCTATGATGCAATCTTTTGAATAAATGCTTGAATTGGAAGTTTCTATTCCTAGGAAACTTTATGATGAGTGGGAACCTACTATTAAGATCAAAATTAAAGATTATGAGTGCCATGCTTTGCGTGATTTGGGTGCTAGTGTTTTCACGATTCCAAAAACTTTATGTGATGTGTTAGGTTTCCGTGAATTTGATGAGTGTTCTTTAAATTTACATCTTGCGGATTCCACTATTAATAAACCTATGGGGAGGATTAATGATGTTTTTATTGTTACAAATAGGAATTATGTGCCTGTATATTTCATCGTTCTTGATATAGATTGTAATCCTATGTGTCCAATTATTCTTGGTAGACCTATCCTTAGAACGATTGGTGCAATTATTGATATGAAAGAAGGAAACATTAGATTTCAATTTTCGTTAAGGAAGGGCATGGAAAACTTTCCTAGAAATTAAATTAAATTTCTTTATAAATCTATTATGAGAGCTACTTATGGATTGCATACCAAACATGACAATACTAGATCTATTCATGTTTTATGCCCACCTAAGGGCGTTAAACAATACCGCTTGTTGGGAGGCAACCCAATTTTATATTTGTTTTTGCTTTTTCGTTCTTTTTTTTTTCAATTTTCACACATTATTACTTCTGTATTAATTGTGTTTTGGTGTTTTAATTAGTGTTTGAGCGAAGTAAGACCTTTGGGATGGCTTACGATGATCGTTGATTTGATTTTGGTGGAAAACAGAAACTTTGCGCCCATTGAAGAAAATTCAATAATTCCGTGGAACGTGAAAACTTTATGAAACTTTTACACAAAATTGATATACAAATTCCCCATGTCTTCCTAATTTTTCAGAATTTTTAGAGTTACAGAACTATGCGAAGTTTTCAGATTGCTTCTGACTGTTCTGTTTTTGACAGATTCTATTTTCTATGTGTTGCTTGCTTATTTTGATGAATCTATGGCTAGTATCGGGGGGTATGAACCATGGAAAAGTTGGAATACATTAGATATTACACAAATAGAAAATTAAAATAATATCAAAACAATTCCTTGAGTGGTTATTTGATTTGTTTTACTAACGGAGCTCAAGAGATTTCTATAGAGTTTTGTGTTGTGAAGTTTTCAAGCTTTGGGTAAGGATTTGATGGACTATGGAATAAGGAGTGCCAAGAGCCTAAGCTTGGGGATGCCCAAGGCACCCCAAGGTAATATTCAAGTATGTCCAAGAGCCTAAGCTTGGGGATGCCCCAGGAAGGCATCCCCTCTTTCGTCTTCGTCTATTAGTAACATTACTTGAGGCTATATTTTTATTCACTACATGATATGTGTTTTGCTTGGAGCATCTTGTATGATTTCAGTCTTTGCTTTTTAGTTTTCCACTATCATCCTTGCTGTACACACCCTTTGAGAGGGACACGCTCGAATCGTGATTTATTAGAATACTCTATATGCTTCACGTATATCTTTTCAGCTAGGCAATTTTGCTCTAGTGCTTCACATATATCTATTTAGAGCACGGCGGTGGTTTTTAATTTATAGAAATTGTTGAACTCTCATGCTTTAGTTATATTATTTTGAGAGTCTCTAAACAGCATGGTAATTTGCGTAGGTTAGGAATTTAGACCTAATATGATGGGCATCCAAGGGAGATATAATTAAAAAAAATCATATGTAGAGCATTTAATTGTTTTGAGATATGAGGATGGTAATATTAGAATAATGCTAGTAGTAAATTGTGGGGTTGAGGAAATAATTGTGTTAAGGTTTGTGATTCCCGTAGCATGCACGTATGGTCTCCTAACTGTGTAACCGAATTGAAGCGCATTGTGTCTTGATTGTTTACCTTTGCGTGAAGGTCGGGGGCGCGCGATGGTTAACTCCTACCAACCTCCCCCTAGGAGCATGCGTAGTAGTACTTTGCTTCGAGGGCTAATAAACCTTTTTGCAATAAATTTGTGAGTTCTTTATGAATAATGTTGAGTCCATGGATTATACACACTCTCACCCTTCCACCTTATACCCTCCCTTAAAATAGCCATCATAACTACCTATTATTGCATTTCCATAGCCATTCCGAGATATATTGCCATGTGAATCCACCGTTCCGTTTATTATGACACGCATCATCATTGTCATATTGCTTTGCATGATCATGTAATTGACATAGTATTTGTGGCAGAGCCACCATTCATTTTTTATACATGTCACTCTTGATCATTCCACATTCCGGTACACCACCAGAGGCATTCATATAGAGTCATATCTTTGTTCTAGTATCGAGTTGTAAGTAAATAAAAGTGTGATGATCATCATTATTAGAACATTGTCCCATGTGAGGTTATCAAAAATAAAAGAGGCCAACGAAGCCCAAATGAAAATAAAAGAGGCGAAAGGAGCCCACGAAATGAAAAAAGAAGAAAAAAATGAGAGATAGAGAGAGAAAGGACAATGTTACTATCTTTTTCCACACTTGTGCTTCAAAGCAGCACCATGTTCTTCATGATAGAGAGTCTCCTATGTTGTCACTTTCATATACTAGTGGGAATTTCTGTTATAGAACTTGGATTGTATATTCCAATGATGGGATTCCTCAAATGCCCTAGCTCTTCATGAGCAAGCAACTTGATGCACACCCACTAGTTTTCTTTTGAGCTTTCAAACACTTATAACTCTAGTGCATCTATTACATTGCAATCCCTACTCATTCACATTGATATCGATTGTTGGGCATCTCCATAGTCCATTGATTTGCCTAGTTGATGTGAGACTTTCTCCCCACTTTTGTCTATTACCACCTTCTATTATACCCATAGTGCTATATCCATGGCTCACGCTCATGTATTGCGTGAAAAGTTGAAAAGGCTGAAGCGCATTAAAAAGTATAAAACAATTGCTTGGCTGACATCGGGGTGGGCATGATTTTACCTTGTGCTGAGAAGAAGGAGCATAATAAGACTATATGATTTTGTAGGCATAACTTTCTTTAGCCATGTTTTTTTTGAAGCTTAGTGATTTACTGTCTAGTATGCTTGAAATATTATTGTTCTCATGTCAATATAAACTTTTGCTTGAAACATATGGATCTGAATATCCATGCCACAATAAAGAGATTGCATTGATAAATATGTTAGGCAACATTCCACATCAAAAATTCTGTTTTTATCATTTACCTACTTGAGGACAAGTAGGAATTAAGCTTGGGGATGCTTGATACGTCTCCAATGTATCTATAATTTTTTATTGTTCCATCATATTATATTATCTGTCGGGGATATACCCCGCGGTATGAACCGGCCGGAATTATAACCCGGCCGGACTTGGTGGTTTACTTGAGAGACGTTTTACACTTGACGATTCACTAGCAACCTGCCTAAATAAATACCACTCACTGGTAACCCGGCAGGCGGATCATGGATGACAAGGCCCAAGGCCCAGAAGGCCAGTTCATATTAATAGTGGGCCGGTTTATGAATAAAGCGCAAGGAATATTCTCATACAAAGGAAGCAAGACTAGGACTCCTTGTAATAGATCAATCCTAGTCCTACTAGGACTAGTCATGTAACCCGCCCCTTCAACATATATAAGGAGGGGCAGGGCTCCCCAAAGAGGACAAGTTCTCACAAGTTAGACAAGAGACAAGTTTAAGAGGAGAAGTTTAGACAAGTTTCTAGGGTCAGACACAAAGAGCCGGTTTACCGGCGACACCACGAGGATCATAATGTGACCTAGCCTCAAACAACATGTAGGGTTATTACCGGATGATGTTTCCCCGGGGCCGAAGCTGTCTAAATCCGTGTCTTGCATCGCGTCTCTCGATTCCGCTCAACCCCTCTCAAGCTACTACATAGATGCGCGGCCTCACCACTAAGTCCGAAAACCGGACATCTGACGTGTTAATTCCACGACAGTTGGCGCCCACCGTGGGGCCTGCGCACGGTGGTGTTGAGTTCTTGAAGGGATCTGTTCTTAAAGGTTTCGAGAAGTTTACTATCAGCCGGATGAAGAAGAACCGGCGTGGATGCGCACGGTGATGAAGTTATTAATTCAACGACGATTAGGGTTCCACCGTTCGTACGGCACCGCTGGATGTGACGAAGCTATCCGGCGAAACCGTTTTCTACGCCGAGTCCGATGTCAACAAGGAGTTGATCCAATGCACGCCTGTGCGTCAAGCCGCTCCGACAGCTTCGTATGAGCACTAAACCGCCACACTAAACTGTCGCCATCAGTATAGCGATCCCGAACCGGACACGCTTCCGCTTCCATGACCTCATCAAGTTGTCTCCGCCTCGTCGAGGGCGTCTTCAGCTGCAAGTTGTCGCTTCTACCTCAACTCTGGTCTACCACAACCATCACGTGTGCCTGCACTATTGCCATCTCAGCTCTAAAGCGGGGGTACACAAGGTCAAATCAAGACCCCAGAAAAACTACGGTCAAAGAACCAAACCGGAATTGGTCACGGTCGTGCCAATCACCAGCTTCACACCCTCGCCCCTCGAAGGCCTGAAGACATGTTTTCGCCACCGACGGCTGGGGCCGGGCCGCCCGGGACTCGCCTCGCCGCAGCCCTCTTCCACACCGGCCGCGCCTCTCCAACCCGTCGTTATTGCAGACGCATCGCGTTGACCCGTCGGCGCCTCGTCGACCGCCTGCCTCCGTTGCCGCAAGTCTACGCTGCGCCTCGCCTCCCTGCCAAGAACCGCCCGTCCCCATCGTAGTACTCACCTCGCCGCGGGATTCCTCACCAAGGAGCCGCCTCAAGTATCTGCTGAAGAAACACCCTGGCCTACTGCCGCCAAGGCTCGACGCCTCCAAGCCGCCTACCGGCAGAGCCGCTGCCTCCGTCAAACTGCCGCATCGCCGGTCCTCGTCCTGGCATCGCCTATCTTCGTTGAGTCACCGTGGCCCTCTCGCCCCGCACGGCCTCGTGCTAATCCAGCCGCGCCCACCTCAAGTGCCGTAGCCGCTTCAATCTCTGATCCGAGCTGCTGGGCACCAACGCCTCGGGCGTGACGAGCCGCCCCGACCTCAACTCCTACCTCAAATCGCCACGGCCACGGCCTCCTTTTGATGACGCTGCTTCAAGTTGGCCTCGGCCTCCCTTTGATGACGCCGCTTCAGGTCGGCCTCCCCTTCACCGCCGCGTGATGCAAGGCTGTCTGAGTCGTCATTGCCTTGCTGGCTCGGACTGCCCTCTACCTTGGACTCGCCAGGCTGCAAACCGATCCGCCTCACCCACGGGCTCCGCCATCGCCGGTAAACCGCTGCGAGCTGCTGCCGTGGCTGACCCGCCACACTCCACCGACCGCGCCCGCCGGCTCATCCCAGGGTTTGACCGCGCCGACCCGCTCATCCCAGTTGCTGCGGGCGCCTCCGTTTCGTTTCCACCCCCACCGGTTCAAGCTGGATTTCAGGCCTCGAGGTTTCCTCGTCCACTGGCCGCGCTCAGCTGTCCTCCACCGTGCGCGCGATTACCTCAAGTTACCACCTTCGGCCTTGAATCACAACGCCTTGCTCGGCCGGCCGTCATCGGGTCGTTTCCTGCGTCAGCGACCCTGCCAGCTCCGGTTAGACGCTGTTTCTCTATGTCCTACCGGATCACTTGACAACCGGTTTTGTTTTCCTCCCCTGCCACAAGTTGTCGCAAGCTGCAGCGGCCTCGGGCCCGTCCTTGTGCTGGCTGTCGCCGCCTCGGCCATGTTTGTTTCAGTCGCCTTCCACCTCTGAACGGGCTCTCTGCAATTCTGTGCTACTGTGGAGTCAATAAAAGGAAAAGACAAAGGTACGGAGTGCACACTGGCAAATGTGCTGGCCCAGTGTTTCGTTCGTGCCACACTACCTAATGAATGAACGTGCATAAATCACCGCTCTTATGGCCCGTTCTACATCAACTCGCGGTCCGCACGGCTTACCACGCCAGTGATTGACTCGCCGTTCGTCGTCAAAACATACCAGGTGATATCTGGACAGTCTGTTTTTAAAAGTACAGATTAATTTTGTGAGAACAATTACTTGGATTTGCAAGATTGTTTTGCAGGATAATTATTCACTATAAAAGGATTATACTATGATTACAAAGCGGATGCCATGATCAATTCACCCATCCACCTTCACGGCCGGTTCATGGATGTGTCTCACGACCGCACTGGTTTACAACGACGTGGCTGTATCTCGCGACCGCGCCGTCTGGCCTATCTGTTCTTCTAGCAAATCAGCCGGTTCACGCATCCGCACCAGTTTACAACATGGAGGACACCTTGCTCATCTCCATCGGTTTACAACCCCACTGCCGGTTTAACTGTTTGAGCTGCCTCTGATACTGCGGTCGTTTTACTGTCCACCCTATGATCCGGGCTATTTAACATACCGGTTCAAATTCACTCAGGTGATATCCATCTACAACATTATTTCTCTTGTTATATATCATTTTTCATTAAGAAAATAAGATGCTTTGATCAGTCTATCTGATTTTGCAGAGTATACAAAGGAGCAATAAAACTCTCTAAAGAACATGAGATCATATCCGGTTCGAAGAGAGGACGCTTCAAGATTTACCCACCGGTCCAGGAGGAACCCTGGAGACCCTCTGAAAAGATGGATAATCCACGTTCAGTGATTGGTTTAGATTTACCCACCGGTTCAGGAGGAACCCTGGAGACCCTCTGAAAAGTTGGATAATCCACGTTCAGTGATTGGTTTAGATTTACCCACCGGTTCAGGAGGAACCCTGGAGACCCTCTGAAAAGTTGGATAATCCACGCTCAGTGATTGTTTTATAATTACCCACCGGTTCAGGAGGAACCATGGAGGCCCTCTGGAAAGATGGATAATCCACGTCCAGTGATTGGCTTAAATTTGTTACGGTTCTATCGGCCCTCTAAAAAGATGGATAAATACCACGTTCAGTGATTGGCTAGGCCCTCTGGGAAAGATGGATAAATCCACGTCCCATTGATTGGCTCAGTTTTTATTTGCGGTTCTATCGGCCCTCTGAAAAGATGGATAAACCCACGTTCAGTGATTGGCTAGGCCCCCTGGGAAAGATGGATAATCCACATCCCATTGATTCGCTGAACCTTGGTTTGAGCCTGGCAGCTCTTAAAAAGCCTCGACTACATGGTCTTATTTGCAACATTTGCATCTTTTTTGTGTTTGTGTTTTATAACCCTTTAAACCGGAGTGGAACAACTACAGAAGCTGACCACATATCTATAAAATGGAAAGTCTGGGTCATGAATACCAGCATGAATAAACCGGTGTTCATTATAACCCGGATCATCCATCAGGCAAAAAGCCACAAATTTCTGAACACAGTTTTTCAGAACAAGATGAACCGGTGTCTGTTATCAAAACCCGGGTTTGTTATTGGATCCATGAAGATCTTTATCAAGAAATTTTGATATCTACCGGATTAAGAATATCAAGCATACTTGATCGCAGGTATGAAGTATCTTGTTTTTAAATACATATTGGCAGTACATGATCAGTTATAATGACCGGTGTTTATTAAACCGGCCTGGTTTTGACTATAAGTCGCCAGTATGAGGCAAAATAATGACCGGTGTTTATTAACCCGGCCCGGTTATGATCAAACATCACTGGAACCGGTTTTTAAACCGGATTATATTATTCAGATCTTTAGTAGCCAACATGGCTGGATTTTTATTATGGTTATCAATATTATGATTGAGCTTTTCAAAGTCGCTTCAGCGCAATGGATATCATATTGTCGATGGAGGTAATTTATTCTACAAAGGAATAGTCCCGAGTTACTGTAGGCTTACAACCCGGCACTTGGGGGCTACATTATTCAAATTGAGTTTACATCAAATACACAAGTCTCATGTCGCTGCAAGCATGCACCATGACACTTGGGGGCTAATGCAAAGTCATTTTTTGATCACCTTATTGAAGACCCGACTCATCATATTATAATGAGCCGGCCCTTGGGGGCTACATGCTGCTGTTCAAATTTACATGATCATACTTTCAAAGTCCCTGCTCATTATTACATAATGACCCGACACTTGGGGGCTACACTATTCAAATTGAGATTACATCAAATACACAAGTCTCAAGCACACAAGCAAGTTGTCTACTTGACACTTGGGGGCTAATGGAAAGATCATTTGCTTCATCTGGAAGTACCGGTTCACCTTCTAAATGTAGCTAAACCGGAACTTGGGGGCTACCAATCGCTCCTTTCAACAATTCAAGGTACACAAGTATTCATTCATTATATTGAAGGGTCCACTGCTCAGTTGGTAGAGCACAAAAAGCTCTTAAACTTGTGGACATGGGTTCAAACCCCACGATGGAAGTTACATCAAGTGTTATTTTCAATGTTTATATCTACAAAGTCCCTGCTCATTATTGCATAAAGACCCGACACTTGGGGGCTATATAATATGGAATATTCAGTTTCATAGTAATTGGGATGAATGATCCGGATTTCTTCAAGATTATACAAGGCTATGTTCTACGAAGTATATACAAAGTCCCTGCTCATTATTACATAATGACCCGGCACTTGGGGGCTATAGGTAATATGCATATAAAGGAGGAACATCTTCAAATTTTCAGTTCTGACAAATCAGATTAATTGTGTGACCCGGCAATTTTGGCAATCATAAACCGGCAAGTTCTACATCTTCAAGCCGGCTGGATATCAGTTGAATATTTCAAAGACCAATATTTTTGTCAAGTCAGAACATTGGAAGGACGATTCAAATGGATTCTTTATTTACAATATTTCTTATGCAAGCAAGTTGAATACGAAGTTGGTCTGTTGACCCGGATTTTCTAGAAGAAGGAAGGACAAGGACTTAAAGATGATCAGGTGCCGGTTTACAAGAATTCTTAACTCGGAGCACAAACCTGTCTGATTCGCTCTTGTGTTTATTTTGCAGCATAAGTTTACCATGGATAAATCCAAGCTAAACTTGGGGGCTAATGTCGGGGATATACCCCGCGGTATGAACCGGCCGGAATTATAACCCGGCCGGACTTGGTGGTTTACTTGAGAGACGTTTTACACTTGATGATTCACTAGCAACCTGCCTAAATAAATACCACTCACTGGTAACCCGGCAGGCGGATCTTGGATGACAAGGCCCAAGGCCCAGAAGGCCGGTTCATATTAATAGTGGGCCGGTTTATGAATAAAGCGCAAGGAATATTCTCATACAAAGGAAGCAAGACTAGGACTCCTTGTAATAGATCAATCCTAGTCCTACTAGGACTAGTCATGTAACTCGCCCCTTCAACATATATAAGGAGGGGCAGGGCTCCCCAAAGAGGACAAGTTCTCACAAGTTAGACAAGAGACAAGTTTTAGAGGAGAAGTTTAGACAAGTTTCTAGGGTCAGACACAAAGAGCCGGTTTACCGGCGACACCACGAGGATCATAATGAGACCTAGCCTCAAACAGCATGTAGGGTTATTACCTGATGATGTTTCCCGGGGCCCGAAGCTGTCTAAATCCGTGTCTTGCATCGCGTCTCTCGATTCCGCTCAACCCCTCTCAAGCTACTACATAGATGCGCGGCCTCACCACTAAGTCCGAAAACCGGACATCTGACGTGTTAATTCCACGACATTATCTGTTTTGGATGTTTTATATGCATTAATATGCTATTTAATATTATTTTTGGGACTAACCTATTAACCTAGTGTGACGCCCCAAGACCGATGCTCCAGAAGACTTCCAGCTATTCTCAGTTCCGTCGTGTGATTTGTTTGTTTGGTGCATTCATCATTGCATCATTTGCATTGCATCATGTCATCATGCCATCATGCCATTTTATTTTGTAACTCAAATAAACAAATCGCATGGATCTTCGGTCCATTTAAATCGAGGGAAGGGTGACTTCTGTTTATAACATATCCTCCTAATAATTATGGAGCTATTATAATATTCCATTAATTTGGAATTTACCACAACACACATGCAATCTCGATCATATGTCTTTTCTGCTTCAAGTTTCACCTCCAAACCTTGTCTATAACTCCTCCTTTTATCGAGGCTCTTCCTAAATTCTCAACATTTTTGAGCACTTCTAAATCCTAGTCCTAGTTCAAACCCATTTGAATGAAATTCAAATGAGTTTGAATTTACATCTTTCAATCATGCCTCTTTTCTATTTTGCTTGGAACCAGCGCATTTTCGTGAGTCAGGGAAAATTAACATCATGCCCAAATTCTTTCTCCAGCCCCTTTCTTTCCTCTCCTTTTTTTTTCTGTTTTGTGAAGAAGTAAGAAGCAGAAGCCCACCTCCATGGCCCATTTGCTCCTCTCGGTCCAAGGCCTCCCGCAGCCTCCTAGGCCCAACAGACGACTCCCTCTCCTCTAACTCTAGCCCACACCTACACACCCCTACGCGCTCCCTTGATCCCATCTCCCTCTCCCTCTAGTTCCCTTGCCGCCGCCACTCAACGCACGCATGCACGCAGACCTCGCTCCTCTCCCTCGACCGCTCGCTCTCTCGCTCATCCTCCAACGCCACCACCTCGATCTCTGCCTCCCCCTCTCGTGCACTGCCACCTACCTCACGCACGACCCCGCCATCGTGCGCCACCGTCGTGCTGCACCGGCCGCCGACCTCGCTCGATCCGAGCGTCGTCTTCCACACCTCCAGGAGCCCAGGCCCCGCCTCCGTTTTCGGCCGCCGCCAGCGAGCATCTCTGCCGGAGGCACGTCCGCCACCCCTCCCGCGACTCCGTCTCCACCTCATCACCCGCCGTTGACCACGGCTGCCGGAGCACGTCGGCCACTTCTTCCTCCACCTGAGCCTCCCCTTGAGCTCCTCTGCCTCCACGCCCGCATGTCATCGGCGTTCCCGGCGACCTCGCCAGGAGCTTCCCCAAGCTCTAGTAGGACTCGCACGCCGCTTGCTCTGCCCGGATCCGGTGCAGTCTGACCGGATCCACCACGGCCTCACCGCATAGCTCACCACCGGCCTCCTGTCTAGCTTCTATTTGGACCAGCAAGAATGTTGCCAAGGACCGTATGCGGACGCATCATCTCCAGGATTTTTCGCCAAGTACCTCTACGTGCGGACTCGCCAAGTACTCGACCTGGATGCGCCAATTTTTACTATGAACGGCTACACGTCCGACCCCGTATACGAACCTCAAGCGCCAAGTTCCACTACCATCGTCATGGATTCAACAAGACCAAGTGTACGACTACGCCCGGCGATGCGAAAAGTACCTCTACCGACGACCCTGAACATCTACAAAAACGTGTACCACTACTTCCACGACGTTCTGGAACGACTACTTCCCTCAACAAACTCGAACCGCTCCGAAAACGCACGCTTCAAAGGTATACCACCGAGACGATCCCCGTGGATGAATGTTGCATGTGTTGTATGAGATGCATCCTTGTTTGCCTCGAGTTCGAATTGTCGGTGCACGTTTCCCCTCTTTTGCCTTGCCACCGACATGTGGGAACCCGATACCCGGAGGACCCCACCTATCTCTTTGCATGACACGATCACGTCACTTCTTTTGTGCCGGCCTGTCAATGAGTTACCGGTACCGAAACGTTGCCGTGACACCATTTCCGTTTCCGCCGCCATGGCACTCCTTTCGTTCCGCCATGGTGACCAAATGCTCCATATCTTAACATGCCTAAGTTTTCGCAAAATTGCATAAAACTTGCAAATGTCATCCGTATCATGATAACAACATTTAAAATGTTTAAATTGTTGATTGCTTAAAATTGCTAAATATGCACGTGGGGTTTTTCCGGAATTGTTGGTTGTTATTTCCGGCCTCATTTAAAATGCCTAGATAGTTAGTTTACCTATGTTTCACCTCTTGCCATGTTAACCAACATTTAAACTTGTTGTCTACATAAATGAGGGTGAACTAAATAATTGAATGTGGTGTTTCATGAAAATGCAACTCGTTCCATATTGAGCTCCACTTAATTTGCAGTGTTTTTTGTTGCACTTTGCCATGCTTAATTAAGCCGGACATGCATCATACTTGTTTGTGCATCATGCCATGTTTATGCTGGTGCGTTTACCATGTTGTTTGCTTCTTTCCGGTTTGCTTCTCTCGTTAGCTTCTGTTTCGTTCTGGAGTTGTGAGGATTTGTTTGACTACGATCGTTTGTCTTCTTCATGGACTCGTTTTTCTTTTGTGCGGGATCCCAGGCAAGATGACCATTCCTTGATACCACCTCTATCGCGCTACCTATCTATTTGCTTGTCAGCCCCTACCTTGCCATGAAACCTGTAACTACCTTCCTAGCAAACCGTTGTTTGGCTAAGTTATGCTTTTGCTGAAGCCCCTCTTATAGCGTTGATAGTTGCAGGTGAAGATGAAGTTTGCTCCATTTTGGATTGGATGTTTTGGGCATAATACAATATCTCTATTTAAACTAATGCACCTATATACTTGGCAATGGGTGGAAGGCTTGGCCTTTTGCTCGGTGTTTTGTTCCACTCATGCTGCCTTAAGAACCGATAAACTGGTGTTAGGTTCCTTGATTTTGCGTTCGTAACATGGTTGTGGTTTATGGCCCCCTCTTGATAGTTTGCTTTGAATAAAACTCCTCCAGCAAGGCCCAACTTTGGTTTTAACCTTTGCCTAATAACTAAAATTTGCATAGGGAATATCTTCCCCGAGGATTCTTAATTAACAACCCAGGACATTGCTCCTCATGAGTGTTGGTCCAAATTGGGCTGCGTGCAGGGCCGCCTCGGGGAAACACGAGGTATTTGGTATTCACCCGTAGCTTCTCCCATCCGATCGTGGCCTGAGACGAGATACGTGCGGCTCCTGTCGGGGTGTCGGTGCGTCAGGAGGTCTTGCTGGACTTGTTTTGCCATTGTCGGAATATCTTGTGCACCGGGATTCCGCGTCTGATCGGGTTGTCCCTAAGATAAGAGGTTTTACCTCTACTGATCGTGAGAGCTTGTGATGGGCTAAGTTGGGACACCCTTGCAGGGTTATGATCTTTTGAAAGCCGTGCCCATGGTTATGTGGCGGATTGGAGTTTGTTAATATCCGGTTGTAGATAACTTGACACAAAACTCTAACAAAATACACTACCGTGTGAGTAGTCGTGATGGTCTCTTTTCGAGGGAGTTCAGGAAGAGAACATGGCTGGGTTATGAATGACTCGTAGGTACACAGGATCACCTAGTGATCATGACTAGTTCATGATTATTGGCTTTCACTTCTCTTCTCGCTCTGAAAGTTCGTAAGCTAGCCACCTCATCTATGCTTAGTGCTTGTTGCAGCCCACTTTATACCTTCTCCTCACCCAAAGGATTTGATAGTTTTGATACCCGGGAATGGGATTGCTGAGTCCTCGTGACTCACGGTTTACTACAAACATAGGTGCTGGCACAACTGAGTATGATGCAGGCAATGGCTAGGAGCTCTAGTGGGAGTTCGATGAAGAACGTGGGTGTATGTACGTGACATACCCCGATGATCAGTAGTGGTTCCTACTAGGGCCGATCGGGCATAGTTGGGTGGTTATCTTCTTTTCATTTGGATCCGTCCGTAGTCGGACTTTGTGTGTACTCTAAATGATGTATGAATAATTTGATCATTATGTGATGTGGCGATTGTAAGCCAACTATTTACTTCCTTGTTCATTTACATGGGAATGTGTGAAAATGACCCTTCTTGCGATCATACCAAAATGCGGTTATGCCTCGAAGTCGTTCCTCGACACGTGGGAGATATAGCTGCATCTTGGGCGTTACACGTAGAGCCCAGCGCCAGTTTCTGTTTTTTTCCTTATTTTTGAGTTTCGCAGAAAAGGAATATCAAAAGAAGTCCAAACGGAACGAAACTTTACGAGGATTTTTCTTGGACCAGAAGACATATAGAATACTTGGAGTTTACATCATGGAAGCCACGAGGCGACCACAACGACGGAGGGCATGCCCTGGGGGTAGGGTGCGCCCCCACCCTTGTGGGCCCCTCATGACTCCACCAACCTATTTCTTCCGCCTATATATTCACATATATTCCAAAAACCCTAGAGGAGGCATCGAAACCACTTTTCCACGGCCGTAACTTTTTGTATCCACGAGATCCCATCTAGAGGCCTTTTTCGGTACTCCGCCGGAGGGGGATTCGACCATGGAGGGCATCTACATCAACACCATTGCCCTTCCGATGAAGCGTGAGTAGTTTATCATAGACTTACGAGTCCATAGCTAGTATCTAGATGGCTTCTTCACTCCCTTTGATTCTCAATACCATGTTCTCCTCAATGTTCTTGGATATTTATCCGATGTAATATTCTTTTGCGGTGTGTTTGCCAATATCCGATGAATTGTGGATTTATGGTTAGATTATCTATGAATATTATTTGAAACTTCCCTGAATTCTTATATGCATGATTTGATATCTTAGTAATTATCCTCGAACTGTCGGTTTTGTTTGGCTAACTAGATTGGTTTTTCTTGCAATGGGAGAAGTGTTTTGCTTTGGGTTCAATCTTGCGGTGCTCAATCCCAGTGATAGAAAGGGACATGACACGTATTGTATTTTTGCCAACGAGGATAACAAGATGGGGTTTTCATCATATTGCTTGAGTTAATTCCGCTACATCATGTCATCTTACTTAATGCGTTACTCTGTTGGTTATGGACTTAATACAAGAGATGCAGAATCATTTATGTCGACGTGTGGAGTCGGTCTACTTGACATGGATGTGATGCCTATATTCATGATCATTGCCTTAGATATCGTCATAATTATGCGCTCTTCTATCAATTGCTTGGCAGTAATTTGTTTACCCACCGTAATATTTGCTATCTTGAGAGAAGCCTCTAGTGAAACCTATGCCCCCGGGGTCTATTTTCCATCTTATTACTTTCTGATATACTATTTTGCAATATTTTAATTTCCAATCTATAAAACAAAAATACCAAAAATATTTATTTTATAGTTTATCTATATCTATCATATCTCACTTTTGGAAATAACCATGAAGGGATTGACAACCCATTTATAGCGTTGGGTGCAAGTTGTTTGATTGTTTGTGCAGGTATTTGGCGATTTGCGCATTGTCTCCTACTGGATTGATACCTTGTTTCTCAAACTGAGGGATACTTACTCTCGTTTGCTGCATCACCCTTTCCCCTTCAAGGGAAAACCAACGCAAGCTCAAGAGGTAGCACCCAACCTATATTTCGAGTGCACCTTTCAATCAATGTTTAACTGTGGATGTTTTCCTCGAACATACATCAATATGTATTATACCATTTGATCTAGCAAATGTTATCTTCTTGTTCACGTAATTGTGGAAATCCATCTTTTTGCAATTCTCGATGAATTGTCGCCGAGTCCATCAGCCACATCCTCATCTTCTCCTTGGTTAATGATGAACTCTAGTTTCAGAACTTGCTTGCATAGTTCATTTCTCAACAATCTTACAATGCCATCTCGTCAATTTGTGTTGCACCTTTTATTTTCAGACATGCTAGGTCTGAGGTATCCTGACACCAATCAGATCTGATTCTCGGTCAGATATGATGTTGAAAACATATTTCCAAGAATTGTAGCATTGGTCGTTATGTAACCCGGTAAGGTGATGTCATGCCTAGCACACCTGGCCGTAGGACCTATTGTTCTAGTATCCTCTTTAGGGAGGTTAGCCATTCTCCCATAAGAAATTGTAAGGCTTATTCCATGAGTTGTTCCTGATGGATCCTTTGTGTATGCAAGTCTGGCCTTTGCTTTAAGACCAGGTCAATGCTATCTCGAAGCATGTCCGTGATACTTCGCGTTTCTATAAGAGCATTTGAAGCACAATACAAAATTTTCCTTATCAATTATCCTAACATTCTTGTATGGGTAATGTCATGCAAAATCTCTCCCCTTACCTAAAAAGATTTTCTACTTTATATCCTGTCATGGATATCATGCTCTGCTTGTCCTTGGGAAAGATATACCCCTGAAATATGTGTTCAAACACATTTTCCTTTCCATTGTTATGTTTAATCTGATAACCACATTTTCGTTTCCATTGTTTTGTTTAACCTTTCCGTGGTCCATATGATCTAAGCAGTAATATGCTCTTGATTATGTAAACACCTTAGTGTACGACCCTGTTAGTAAGACATATTGTTGACGACATTTCGGTAACCACTGATGGACGAGAACTTTGCCTATTGGTCCGCCTCGTTCAACGAGCAGGAAAATGGTTCTCTTCGTCCCTCGCCCTTGGTTCCGATGTGGTTGCCGACATAACTGAAAGGCTATCCTCTGACATGCCTTGTTTGCATGATCGTCCAAGATGTCACCGCCTTCCTACTTTTAACCCACATGGTGGGCCCATAACCCACAGTTCCACATGATCAAAACCCGTCTATCATGTACACCCCCAGTTTGCAAAGTTATTCCTCGCGCATGGCATCATATGTAATTCACGAGCCACCTTCTGAGAGATCATGAATTCTGGTATCCGAGACATCATTGCACTGAACCCCTTTCCCTCGCTATCTCGGGCAACCAACGATTGTCTATCATCTTGAAGCTTCTTATTGCACCTTCGTACCTGGCTCTCGATGACTTTCTTGAATTTCAACTCGAGAGATGCGTGTATGCCACGTTCACTAAGATAGCCCCCAAGTACCTAACATGTATTGAGCTCTGTCCTTCCCGAGTCTCCCCCTTCTCTTTTTCTAAGTATGATGGAGGTCTTGAAGAAAGGATGTCGGCTTCATCATGATGACCTGAAGCAGAGAAATGAATACATCAACATAATGGATCTAGCTCTTCAAGAAGGGCAACCAAGACCGAGAAGACCCATTATAATTCCGTAACCAAATCCCTTCCACTTACTCCCCTCCTAAATCTCAGGACGAGATTTCTTGTAGTGGAAGAGAATTGTGACGCCCGGATAATTAAGCTATAGTGAACCTTTGCTGATGATGCCACATCACCATCGTTACTGTTGCTAATCTCGTGTTAGTTTAAAACCGATTCAAAATCAAATTTGAATTGTAGTCAAACGGTAAAAGTTTTCAAACATTAAAACTAAAATATTCGGATTGTGACATAATTAAATATACTAAATTAGGTATAACTTTTGTGTTTTACTAAAACTAAAAAATTTAGGAAATAAGAGAGAACAGTAAAAGAGAAAAATAAATATAAATAAATGTGAAGACTAGTTTTATAGCCTAAGCACACTACCATGCTGTTTTAATAGACTCTTAAAGGATATAAGTGAAGCATGAGAGTTCAACAATTTCTTCAAAATATTATCACCACCGTGCTCTAAAAGATATAAGTGAAGCACTAGAGCAAAAACCATTCAACTCAAAAGATATAAGTGAAGCACATAGAGTGTTCTGTCAATTCCTAGACCATATTTAACTCTCTCAAATAGGTGTGTCCAGCAAGGATAATTGTGGCAAACTAACAAGCAAAGACTCAAATTATACAAGACGCTCCAAGTAAAACACATATCATGTGGTGAATAAAAATATAGCTCCGAGTATAGTTACCGATGGATGAAGACGAAAGAGGGGATGCCTTCCCGGGGCATCCCCAAGCTTAGGCTTTTGGTTGTCCTTGAATTTTAACTTGGGGGTGCCATGGGAATCCCCAAGCTTAGGCTCTTGCCACTCTTTGTTCCATAATCTATCAAAGCAATACTCAAAACTTGAGAACTTCACAACACAAAACTTAGACAAAATTCTCGTGAGTTCCGTTACTATAAGAAACAAACCACTACTCAAAGGTACTGCAATGAATTAATTCTTTGTTTATATTGGTATTAAACCTACTGTATACCAACTTCTCTATGATTCATACTTCCCAATACGACTCATAGATGCATTGAAATAAGCAAACAACACACGAAAAACATAATCTGTCAAAAACAGAACAGTCTGTAGTAATCTGCAGTTTTCGCATACTTCTGTAACTCCAAAAAAATTCAAACTAAATTGGTAAACGTGATGAATTTGTCTATTAATCTCCTGCGAAAAGAATCAACTAAATAGCACGCTCCAGTAAAATCTGGTGACCATTCTAGCGAGTGCTAACGATTCTGTTTTTCACAGCAAGATCACATAAACTTCACACAAGTCTTCCCAAAGGTTCTACTTGGCACAAACACTAAGCAAAACACAAAACCACATCTAAACAGAATCTAGATGCAATATTTATTCCTAAACAGAAGCAAAAACAAAAAAATATAAAATTGGGTTGCCTCCCAACAAGCGCTATCGCTTAATGCCCCTAGCTAGGCACGATAATTTCGATGATGCTCACATGAAAGATAAGAATTGAAGTACAGAGAGAGCATCATAAAGCATGTGAAAATCACATGTAAGTCTAACATACTTCCTATGCATAGGCATTTTATAGGAAAACAAATTATCAAGACAAGCAAGATCTAGCATATGCAAGGAAGAAGAAAGAAACAAGATCAATCTCAACACGAAGAGAGGTAATTTAGTAACATGAAGATTTCTACAACCATATTTTCCTCTCTCATAATAATTGCATGTAGGATCATAAGCAAATTCAACAATATAGCTATCATAAAACATATTCTCAACATGATCCTCATGCATACGAAGTTGACACTCTTCCAAAATAGTAGGATTAACATAGAACAAAGACATTACTTCTCCAAGCCCACTTTTAAAAAAAATCATAAGATTGATCAATATCCAAAGTAGTGGGATCAAAAGTTGACATTCTTTCAGACCCACTTTCAATATCATAGCAAACATTATTATCAATCTCACATTCATCATGGGGCTTAAATAAATTTTCAAGATCATAAGAAGAATCACCCCAATCATGATAACTGCAACAAGTAGTGGACATAGCAATACTAGCATCCCCAAGCTTAGGGTTTTGCATATCATTAGCATAATTGACATTAATAGAATTTATAAGAACATCATTGCAATCATGCTTTTTATTTAAGAATCTATCATGAATCACCTTTTCTTTTATCAATTCCTCACAATTTTCAGATTCATGAATTTCAAGCAAAACCCCATAAAGATAATCTAGTGCACTCAACTCACTAGAAATAGATTCAACATAATGGGATCTCTTAAAGAGATTAGCAAGTGGATGAGGATCCATACTTTAGCAAGCGAAGATGCAAGCTAATTGAGGGCACATAGCACACAAACAAACAAGAGGCAAGCGAACGGTAAACACACGACAAAAGAAGGGCAAATAAAACAACAAGGGTGAAGTGGGGGAGACGAAAACGAGAGGCAAAAAAATGTAATGCGAAGGATAAGGGTTTGTGATAGGTACTTGCTATATGACTTTTGCGTTAGCCTCCCTGGCAACGGCGCCAGAAATTCTTCTTGCTACTTCTCGAGCTTGCGTTGTATTCCCTCGAAGAGTAAAGGGAGATGCAACACAGTAGCGTAAGTATTTCCCTCAGTTTTCGAGAACCAAGGTATCAATCCAGTAGGAGACCACGCGCGAGTCCCTCGCACCTTCACAAAGAAATAAGAACTTCGCAACCAACGCGATAAGGGGATGTCAATCCCTTTACGGTCACTTAGGAAAGTGAGATCCGATAGAGATGATAGTTCGATATTTTTGGTATTTTTGGTTATAAGAACAGAAAGTAAAAGCGGAAAAGTAAAGTAGATTGTACATTGATATGTTGAGAATAGACCCGGGGGCCATAGTTTTCTCTAGTGGCTTCTCTCATGATAGCGATATTCTACGGCGGGTAAACAAATTACTGTCGAGCAATTGATAGAAAAGCAAACAATTATGAGACTATCTAGGCATGATCATTATATATAGGCATCACATCCAAGACAAGTAGACCGAAACGATTCTGCATCTACTACTATTACTCTACACATCGACCGCTATCCAGCATGCATCTAGTGTATTAAGCTCATAAGAACGGAGTAACGCCTTAATCAAGATGACATGATGTAGAGGGATAAACTCAAACTTAGTGATATCAACCCCGTCTTTTTATCCTTGATGGCAACAATACAATATGTGCCTTGCTGCCCCTACTGTCACTGGGAAAGGACACCGCAAGATTGAACCCAAAGCCAAGCACTTCTCCCATTGCAAGAACTATAGATCTAGTTGGCCAAACAAAACCAATAATACGAAGAGACTTGCAAGTATATTATAATCATACATAAAGAGTTCAGAGAAGAACCAAATATTTCTCATAGATAATCTTGATCATAAACCCACAATTCATCGGATCTCGACAAACACACCGCAAAAAGAGATTACATCGAATAGATCTCCTCGAAGACCGAGGAGAACTTTGTATTGAGATCCAAAGAGAGAGAAGAAGCCATCTAGATACTAGCTATGGACCCGAAGGTCTGTGATAAACTACTCACAACAAATCGTGAGGCGATGATGATGATGTAGAAGCACTCCGTGGTAGATCCCCCCCCCTCTGGCGGAGCTCTGGAACAGGCCCCAAGATGGGATCTCACGGGAACAGAAGGTTACGACGGTGGAACTAGGGTTTTCTCTGTTGTTCTGATGGTTTCGGGGTACGTAGGTATATATAGGAGGAAGGAGGGCACCGGGGGCCAAACGTGGGGCCCATGAGGCAGGGGGCGCACCCTTTAGGGGGGCGCGCCCCCACCCTCGTGGGCGCCACGTGTGCCCTACTCCGTGGTTCTCAAGTCTCTCGTACGTGATTTTCTCCAACAATATCTCTCCCGAAGGTTTCATTCCGTTTGGACTCCGTTTGATATCCCTTTTCTATAAAACCCTGAAACAGGCAAAAAACAGCAATCTAGATTGGGCCTTTGGTTTAGTAGGTTAGTCCCAAAAATAATATAAAAGTGTAGAACAAAGCCCATTAAACATCCAAAACATCATAAATAATAGCATGGAACAATAAAAAATTATAGATACATTGGAGACGTATCAGGTACATATGTTCAAGAATTACATAAGAACCAAATAAACAATGATGAACCACAGTTGTATACTTGTACTATTAAAGACGGTAAAGAAAGAGGCGAAAATATATTCTAGTTTCTGAACAAGGTGACGCGGAATGCCCATATTGTGCTCTCCTCCATGCAGAAGGCACGCACGACTCTAGTCCAACCCCTTGTGATGGACGACCGCCCATCCTTCACGGTCTTCATGAAAACATCTAGATAATCACTATGTTCTGGTAGAAATACTTTAACCTTTGCATGCCCACTAATCATGTAGTTTGATAGGTAATCTTGAGTAAACTGCTTTGGCAACCACTGCAAAGGAAAAATATTCAGAAATTGTCATCTAACACAACTCATTATGGGCAGTAAAAAGAAGGCTGCAGACTTCTTACTTACCATCCTGCAGTTCGCTGTTGTCTTGGATAAAGTGTAAACAAATAGTTTAATTGCCATCTTTGGGCCCATTTTACCAACAATCTTTATCAGCTTTGAAAGGATTGATATGGTTGACTAGAGGGGGGTGAATAGGCAACTAACAATTTCAGATTTTGTTGACCAAATTAAACTTAGCAACGAAATAGGTTGTCTAGATGTGCAACTACGTGGACAACCTATATGATGCAACAATAACAAGCATACAAGCAAGCAAGGTATATAGCACAATAAAACTTGTACAAGTAAAGGTAAGAGATAACCAAGAGTGAAACCGGTGGAGGCGAGGATTTTTTACCGAAGTTCCTTCCCTTTGAGGGGAAGTACGTCTCCGTTGGAGCGCTATGGAGGCACAATGCTCCCTAAGAAGCCACTAGGGCCACCGTATTGTCCTCACGCCCTCACACAATGCGAGATGTCATGATTCCACTATTGGTACCCTTGAAGGCGACGGCCGAACCTTTACAAACAAGGTTGGGGCTCTCTCCACAACTGAATTGAAGGCTCCCAACGAAACCACGGAGCTTCACCATAATGGAATGTGGCTCGAGGTGACCTCTTCCGTCTAGGGCACCCAAGCACCCAAGAGTAACAAAATCCAGACAAGAACGTATGGGGGAATCAAATATCCTTTGGTGGAAGTGTAGATCTAGGTCTCCTCCTTCAATTCCTAGCAAATCATCGAGTTTGAGTGGCTAGAGAGAGAGATTGGGCAAGAGAGGTTTAAAGGCAGTAATGGAGGAGAGAGAGAGAGGCTAGAGGTAGGTGGGAGGAAGGAGAATCACCTCCTTAAATAGCCCCCCAAAGATCCAACCGTTATGTGCATAAATGCATAGGAGCGGTACTTCCACAATAGACACCGGTACAACCGGTGAATGCGGGAAACCCCTGCTAGGGCACCAGGGCGGTACTTCCGGTGGCGCACCCGATAGTACCGGTTTATCAGAATAAACCAGAACTACCACACAACATCATCAGCCTCCTCGCCAGTAGCCGCAGAGCTATCAGAAGCATCATCATCAACATCATCATCATCCTCAGACATCACAGTAGCCTCCACAGGAACACGGACAGAGGAGGAAGCAGGCGCTTCACCAGACCACTGATAGTTCTCCAAACACCAAGTATCCTCAGGAGTGATGCACTTCTCGGAGCCACTCTTCACATCTGGCACATTGAGGTGCCTCATCAACTGAATCTGCCTTTGACGTGCCATCTTCTCAGCAACATGGGCCTTGTAGAGCTTCTTCTAAATATGAGACTGAACATAAAAGGTCTTCTTGATCTTGGAAGTCAGCTTCTCCACCCACGAGGGTTGGGCCCCAGCCTATAGCTCAAAGTAAGCAAAACGAGGAGTCTTATGCTTCTTCATCCTTAGCTCCTTAACCTCATGATTTGTGAGGTTGGCAGGGGTGGTGAGAGGCTCTCCTGGCCTACGGACTGCCCAAATAGTGTTCGGAAACTACATCACAAAAGGATCATAGATTGGTACCTAGCGGTACATCACCATATTGTACATCTCCTCCCACAACCATTTAGAGACATCAAACATGGCACCGGATCCCCTCTTGGTCTTCATGGCCACAAGCAAATCCACTAGATAACCATCGATATCATCTTGATTCCCAACCTTGGGAAGCAACACACAACAAAACACACGGTGCATAATGTCATAGACTGGCAGAAGATCATTGGACTTGCCCACAATACCATGTACAGGGATGTACAGAGGGCCAAGCTTCACCTTGTCCATGGGGTGAGCTCGGCCGTGAGGACGGATGCCACCTTGACCCTCCACCCCGGTATCCTCATAGGCAAGAGCATTGCAGAAAGCTCTCCACGGGACATGAAATAACTCATCACGGCACATAAAAGAGAGGTGGTGCTCCTCATCAGAGCCGAAGTGAACTGTAGCATAGAATTGATGGACGAGTTGCACATCGAAGTCACAATTTACGGTCATGAGCTTGATCAAGTCGAACTCCTCACAGATCTCTAGAGCTTCTCCAAAGTAAGTAAGGTTGTTCCTCCAATGATCGATGTCAATTGACCACATTCGGGTGAACTTGTTCTTGTGATGCTCGAAGATTTCTGACACAATCCTCATCTGTAACTCATTTCGGAACTGAGAGTTGTTCCAATGAGGATTCGGTGTTGCAGTGTAGGGATCTTGGAAGCGAAACCTTTGCTAGTCCAACATCTTCCATTTTAGCAGTGGCAACGCAACACGTTGCTTGGCAGCAGCAGACTTCTCCCGATGAGAGGCCTTGGTAGGAATCACCACCTCATGAGAATCCTCATTGTCATCCGAAGGTTTGACCCTACGGGCCCTCTTCTTGGTGTTATGAGTCTTTCGACGAGCACGAGAACTAGAGCCACCTACAAACGCAGACAAAGAACACACAGAAACCCCGGCAAAGATGAGAAGAATGTACACATGAACAGATGAATATATCTCATGTATGTGAGTAGAAGAAAAACTGTGCATATAGGTTCATAGAAACCGGTTGTTCCGGTTGATTTACAGGTAGAACCGCTCGAGCGGTAGTACCGCTGAGAGCAGATCTGCCGAGTGGAAGAACGGGAACCACCCTATCTTGAATCTAGAGGCAGTATTCCTACTTCTACTTACGCACAGGAAATAGGAGGAGGCTATATGGATCTCTCCCACCAAACATTTGGCCAAAAATGTGGGAGTACAAGCAATGCCCTAGGGAGGGGATTCAACAAGAGAAACCCTAAGAACGAGAAGAAATAGGGCATTATGGGTACCCATGGGAGTAGATCGAAGAGGAGCTGACCTCAACGGAGCGGATCCGATGAAGGGCCGACGGATCTGGAGGGCCTGAGGGCACTCCGGGGCGATGGACGGAGCAACCGGCGACAAGGGATTAGATGAGGAACGAGCGTGAAGGGAAAAAAGAAAACCCCTTCAGCCCGCGCCCCTTATATAAGCCCCAGATGTTAGCCGGTAGTACCGCTCTGAGGAGTGGTAATACCGGTCCTATAGCTATCCGGTGTTTGAGAGCGGTACTTCCGCTCCAGAAGCAGTGGTAGTACCGCTTCCAAATACTGGTAGTACCGGCCAGAGGTACTGGTACAGGCAGAAGCAGTAGAACCGCTCGAGCAGGACCTGAAGTACCGTTGGGACAGCACAACATAGTGGTTGACCGGTAAAACCGCTCTGAGCACCGGTTGTACCGCCAAGTTGCAACAGCCCAAGCACAAAAGGAGATCAAACTTGTGTACATTTTGAAAAGATGGCTTGCGATGAAAAGGCTTAGGATGGAAGCAAGTCACTATAATATGATGAAGAAGACTCTCAAGAGTGCTAGAAGCGAACAAGAAAAACCACTCTTAAGGGAATTCAAACATCTAGGAGAACCAGAGGAGCTAGGAAAAAGGAAACACACAACAAGGAAAAACCCCTAAGCACAAGGGTGGTGGCCGGAGCCACCTATGTTTGAGTGAAGTGATATGGCACCGCAAAGATTTTAACCCTGGGCCCATGACCACTACTCATCTTTGAAGCACATATATACCATCAACAATGATATGATCAATTTATGCATAATGGGGGGAGGTAAAGTTCATTGAGAGAACAACACTCCCCCTATTTCCATGCCTACATCTAAAGAAGATAACACGGTGTGTATGCGAGGTGTGCACAACTTCAATACACATTGCTCAAATCTATGATATTTAGCTCATGCCTTAACTCCCGGAATCTTGCTTCATCCAAAGGCTTCGTGAAGATATCTGCAAGGTTATCATGAGTGTTGACATAATGAAGATCAATTTCCCCTCGCCGTATATGCTCCCGGATGAAGTGATACCGAATCTCAATATGCTTCGTCTTGAAATGTTGCGCCGGGTTGAGAGAAATCTTGATGTCACTTTCATTGTCGCACCAAAGAGGCACATTGTCACAAGTGACACCGTAATCCTTTAAAGTTTGTCTCATCCATAGAAGTTGAGCACAACAACTGTCGGCCGCCACATACTCGGCTTTGGTGGAAGAGAGAGATACACAAGTTTGCTTCTTGGAAGACCAACTCACCAAAGAGCAACCAAGAAAATGCTTTGGAAGTTGACTTCCTATCCACTTTGTCTCCCGCCCGATCTGAATCCGAGAAACCTACAAGGTTGAAGTTTGCTCCTCTTGGGTACCATAAGCCAAAGTTTGGGGTATGAGCCAAATATCGAAAGATTCACTTGACTGCCACAAAGTGATTGTCCTTAGGTGAGGCTTGAAATCATGCACAAATTTCCACACTCAACATGATTTCCGGTCCAGATGCACAAAGGTAAAGCAAGGATCCAATCACAAAACGATATACCTTTTGATCCACCGCTTTACCATTGGGATCGATGTCAAGTTGGCACTTGGTAGGCATTGGAGTAGTAGCCGGCTTGACATCACTTAGATTGAACCTCTTGAGCATGTCTAGAGTGTATTTGGCTTGTTTTATGAAGATTCCTTCTCTTCTTTGTTTGATCTCAAACCCAAGGAAGTACTTCAACTCTCCCATCATGGACATCTCAAACTCTGCGGTCATGAGTGCGGAAAACTCATCATTGAAAGCTTTGTTAGGTGAACCAAAGATAATAGCATCAACATATAGTTGGCATAAAAACAACTCCCCTTTGACCTTTTTAGTAAAAAGAGTGGGGTCGATTTTCCTAATTTCAAACCCACGATCTTGCAACAACTCGGTAAGATGCTCATACCACGCACGTGGGGCTTGTTTAAGGCCGTAGAGCGCCTTATCGAGTTGATACACGTGATTGGGGAACTTAGGATCGTCAAACCCCGGGGGTTGTTTGACATATACCAACTCATTAAGTGGACCATTAAGAAAAACACTTTTCACATCCATTTGTTGCAATTCAAAGTTATGATGAGAAGCAAAGGCAAGCAATAAACGAATAGATTCAAGGCGAGCAATGGGCGCAAAGGTTTCACCATAGTCGATACCCTCGACTTGGGAGTAGCCTTGAGCCACCAAACGAGCCTTGTTGCGAATGACAATCCCATGAGCATCTTGCTTGTTCTTGAAGATCAATTTGGTTCCAGTGACATTATGGTTCTCCTTTGGCCTTGGCACCAAATTCCACACCTTGTTTCGCTCAAAGTTATGGAGTTCTTCATGCATGGCATTAGGCCAATCGGGGTCTTTGAGCGCCTCATAGACCTTTTGAGGTTCAACACAAGAGACAAATGCTTGATGAGCACAATAGTTTGCTAATTGTCTATGAGTGCTTACCCCCTTTGTGATGCTTCCAAGTATATTCTCCATGTGATGCTCTCTAGAAGCGAGCCTAGAAGCAACTTTAGCAGCACGACGCTCCAATTGCTCTTCAAGTGATAGTTGAGGAGTTGTGAGGTGATTGCTACATCTTGAGCTTGCGGTGTATTCCCTCCAAGAGGAAAGGGAGATGCAGCACAGTAGCGTAAGTATTTCCCTCAGTTTTGAGAACCAAGGTATCAATCCAGTAGGAGACCACGCGCGAGTCCCTCGCACCTGCACAAACAAATAAGAACTTCGCAGACAACGCGATAAGGGGTTGTCAATCCCTTTACGGTCACTTACGAAAGTGAGACCTGATAGAGATGATAGTTATATTTTTGGTGTTTTTGGTTTAATAAAACAGCAAATAAAAGCGGTAAAAGTAAAGTAGATGTAGATTGATATGTTGAGAATAGACCCGGGGGCCATAGTTTTCTCTAGTGGCTTCTCTCATGATAGCGATATTCATCGACGGGTAAACAAATTACTGTCGAGCAATTGATAGAAAAGCGAATTATTATGAGACTATCCAGGCATGATCATTGTATATAGGCATCACGTCCGAGACAAGTAGACCGACTCCTGCCTGCATCTACTACTATTACTCCATACATCGACCGCTATCTAGCATGCATCTAGTGTATTGAGTTCATACGAACAGAGAAATGCCTTAAGCAATATGACATGATGTAGAAGGATAAACTCAAGCAATATGATATAAACCCCATCTTTTTATCCTCGCTGGCAACAATACAATATGTGCCTTGCTGCCCCTACTGTCACTGGGAAAGGACACCGCAAGATTGAACCCAAAGCCAAGCACTTTTCCCATTGCAAGAACTATATATCTAGTAGGCCAAACCAAACCAATAATTCGAAGAGACTTGCAAGGATATTCTGAGCACACATAAAAAGTTCAGAGAAGAACCAAATATCATTCATAGATAACCTTGATCATAAAATCACAATTCATTGGATCTCGACAAACACACCGCAAAAAGAGATTGCATCGAATAGATCTCCTCGAAGACCGAGGAGAACTTTGTATTGAGATCTGGAGAGAGAGAAGAAGCCATCTAGATACTAGCTATGGACCCGAAGGTCTGTGGTAAACTACTCACAACTCATGGTGAGGGCGATGATGATGATGATGATGAAGGCCTCCGTGATGGATCCCCCTCCGGTGGAGCTCCGGAACAGGCTCCAAGATGGGATCTCCACGGGAACAGAAGCTACGGTGGTGGAATTAGGGTTTTTTCTCTGTTCACGGAGTTTCTGGGGTACGTGGACTTATATAGGAAGAAGGAGGGCACCGGGGGACGCTCAAGTGGGCCTCAAGGCAGGGTGGCGCGCCTTGGGAAGGGGGGCGCGCCCCCACCCTCGAGGGCCACTCCTCGATCCCCTGACGTGGTTCTCAAGTTCCTCTGGCGTGATTTTCTCCCAAAATATCTCTCGCGAAGGTTTTATTCCGTTTGGACTCCGTTTGATATATTTTTCTGCAAAACCCTAAAATAGGCAAAAAAACAGCAATCTGGACTGGGCCTTTGGTTTAGTAGTTTAGTCTCAAAAATGATATAAAAGTGAATGATAAAGCCCATTAAACATCCAACACTTCATAAATAATAGCATGGAACAATCAAAAATTATAGATAAACTTGAGACGTATCAAGCATCCCCAAGCTTAATTCCTACTCGTCCTCGAGTAGGTAAATGATAAAGAAGGAATTTTTGATGTGGAATGCTAACTAATATAGTTTTTCAATGTAATTCTCTTAATTGTGGCATGAATGTTCAGATCTGAAAGATTCAAGATAAAGTTCTTTATTGACATAAGAAATAATAATACTTCAAGCAATACTAACAAAGCAATCATGTCTTCTCAAAATACTATGGCTAAAGAAAGTTATCCCTACAAGATCATGTAGTGTTGGCTATGCTTCCTCGTTATCACACAAAAATATTCATATCATGCACAACCCCGATTTCAGCCAAGCATTTGTTTTCGTACTCTATCTTTTCAAACCTTTCAACTTTCACCCAATACATGAGGGTGAGCCATGGACATAGCACTATGGGTGGAATAGAGGGGGTTGTGGAGAAGACAAAAAGGTGGGAGATAGTCTCACATCGACTAGGCGTATCAACGGGCTACGGAGATGCCCATCAATAGATATCAATGTGAGTGTGTAGGGATTGCCATGCGACGGATGCAGTAGAGCTAAATATGAATGAAAGCTCAACAAAAGAAACTAGTGGGTGTGCATCCAACTTGCTTACTCACGAAGACCTAGGGCATTTGAGGAAGCCCATCGTTGGAGTATACAAGCCAAGTTCTATAACGAAAATTCCCACTACTATATGAAAGTGACTAAACATGAGACTCTCTACAATGAAGAACGTGGTGCTACTTTGAAGCACAAGTGTGGAAAAAGATAGTAGCAATTGTCCCTTTTTTCCTTTTTTTTTCTTTTTTCCCTTTGTTTTTGGGCCTTTCTTTTTTTTTCTTTGGCCTTTCTTTTTTTTCTCTTTTTTCTTTTTGCGGAGGGGCTTTATAGATTTAGCCTTTCCTCCCATGGGACAATGCTCTAATAATGATGCCCATCACACTTTCATTACAACTCGATATTACAACTCGATACTACAACAACAAAGTATGACTCTATATGAATGCCTCCGGCGGTGTACCGGTATGTGCAATGAAACAAGAGTGACATGTATAAAAGAATATGCATGGTGGCTTTGCCACAAATACGATGTCAACTACATGATCATGCAATGGCAATATGACAATATGATGCGTGTCATATGAACGGAACGGTGGAAAGTTGCATGGCAATATATCTCGGAATGGCTATGGAAATGCCATGATAGGTAGGTATGGTGGCTGTTTTGACGAACAATATGGCGGCTATTTTGAGGAAGGATATATAGTGGGTTTATGGTACCGGCGAAAATTGCGCGGTACAAGAGAGGCTAGCAATGGTGGAAGGCTGAGAGTGTGTATAATCCATGGACTCAACATTAGTCATAAGAACTCATATACTTATTGCAAAATTCTACGAGTCATCAAAACAAAGCAATCAACGCATGCTCCTAGGGGGGAGGTGTTGGGGAATGTAGTATTTTAAAATTTTCCTACGATCACGTAAGATCTATCTACTAGATGCATAGCAACGAGAGGGGAGAGTGTGTCTATGTACCCTCGTAGACCGAAAGCGGAAGCGTTTAACAACGCGGTTGATGTAGTCGTACACCTTCACGATCCGTCCCGATCTAGTACCAAACGTACGGCACCTCCGCGTTCAGCATACGTTCAACTCGATGACGTCCTCGCCTTCTTGATCCAGCAAGACGAGCGAAGTAGTAGATGAGTTCCGGCAGCACAAAGGCGTGGTGACGGTTGTTAATGAAGAACAATCTCTGCAGGGCTTCGCCAAGCACTACAGAAACTAGACGGAGGATAAACTAGAGGGTCGGGGTTGCCGACACACGGCTTGGTGTATCTTGATGTGTCTTGGGTGCTAGCCCTATCCCCTTATTTATATGTTGAGCCTTTGGGTCGAAACTTGGAGTAAAAGCCTTCACAAAGTTGGTTTCACCCGAAAGGCAAGAGTCCTTCTCGGACTCCAGGGCCAGACGCCAGGGTTCCTGGCATCTGGACCCAGACGCCAGGGACCCTGGTGTCTGGCCTCTGGACTCCGCAAAAATTCCTTTTGCGCCTTCCAAAAACCTTGTGTGCTTTCCCTTTTGGCCCAAATAAAGTGTTATCGTACCCAAACACTTCGGGAAACATCCGGAACCCCTTCCGGTGAATTTCGGAACCCTTCCGGAGATCAAACACTATTATCCCATTTATTACTCTTTATCTCCGGACCATTCCGGAGTTCCTCGTCATGTCCGTGATCACATCCGGGACTCCGAATAACATTCGGTCACCAACATACATAACTCATTAAATACCATATCGTCAACGAACGTTTAAGCATGCGGACCCTACGGGTTTGAGAACTATGTAGACATGACTGAGACATCTCTCCGGTCGATAATCAATAGCGGAACCTGGATGCCCATATTGGCTCCGACATATTCTACGGAGATCTTTATCGATCGAACCGCATAACAACATACGTTGTTCCCTTTGTCATCGGTATGTTACTTGCCCAAGATTCGATCGTCGGTATCTTAATACCTAGTTCAATCTCGTTACCGGCAAGTCTCTTTACTCGTTCCGTAATACATCATCTCGTGACTAACTCATTAGTCATTTGCTTGCAAGGCTTATTATGATGTGCATTACCGAGAGGGCCCAGAGATACCTCTCCGACACTCGGAGTGACAAATCCCAATCTTGATCTATGCCAACACCACAAACACCTTCGAAGACACCTGTAGAGCATCTTTATAATCACCCAGTTACATTGTGACATTTGATATCACACAATGTGTTCCTCGGGTATTCGGGAGTTGCATAATCTCATAGTCATAGTAACCTGTATAAGTCATGAAGAAAGCAATAGCAATAAAACTAAACGATCAAGTTGCTAGGTTAACGGATGGGTCTTTTCCATCACATCATTCTCCTAATGATGTGATCCCATTGATCAAATGACAACTCATGTCTATGGTTAGGAAACATAACCATCTTTGATCAATGAGCTAGTCTAGTAGAGGCAAACTAGGGACACTCTCTTTTGTCTATGTATTCACACATGTACTATGTTTCCGGTTAATACAATTCTAGCATGAATAATAAACATTTATCATGATATAAGGAAATATAAATAACAACTTTATTATTGCCTCTAGGGCATATTTCCTTCAGTCTTCCACTTGCACTAGAGTCACTAATCTAGATCACATCACCGTGTGATTAACACCAATAGTTCACATCACCATGTGACTAACACCCATAGTTCTCATCGCCATGCGACCAATACCCAAAGGGTTTACTAGAGTCAACAATCTAGTTCACATCGCCATGTGATTAACACCCAAAGAGTAATAAGGTGTGATCATGTTTTGCTTCGTGAGAGAAGTTTAATCAGCGGGTCTGTTACATTCAGATCCGTATGTATTTTGCAAATTTCTATGTCTACAATGCTCTGCATGGAGCTACTCTAGCTAATTGCTCCCAATTGTAATACGCATTCAGATTTAAGAGTCATCTAGATTAGTGTCAAAGCCTGCATCGACGTAACTCTTTACGACGAACTCTTTATCACCTCCATAACCGAGAAACATTTCCTTAGTCATCCAGTTACTAAGGATAATTTTGACCGATGTCCAGTGATCTACTCCTAGATCACTATTGTAACTCCTTGCCAAACTAATGGCAAGGTACTTAACAAGTTTGGTACACAGCATGGCATACTTTCTAGAACCTATGGCTGAGGCATAGGGAATGACTTTCATTCTTTCTCTATCTTCTTCCGAGGTCGGGTTTTGAGTCTTACTCAACTTCATACCTTTTAACTCAGGCAAGAACTCCTTCTCTGTCTGATCCATTTTGAACAACTTCAAAATTTGTCAAGGTATGTACTCATTGAAAAAAAAACTTATCAAGCGTCTCGATCTATCTCTATAGATCTTGATGCTTGATACGTCCAAAACGTATCTATAATATCTGCTTGCTCCATGCCTCTTTTGTGTGATATTGCTATGATATTTATGCACTTCCATACACTTCTGATCGTATTTGGACTAACCTATTAACTCAGTGCACCCGAGTGCCAGTTTCTGTTTTCTGCTGTTTTTGTATTTCAGGTTTTCCCATTACTTAAATTGCTAGAAAAATTCCGGGAAAAATATATAAAAAATCAGCGTTCCGGAAGCTTCCATGCGGCAAAAGTAGGGCCAGAGGGGGGCCAGAGGGGCTCCAGGCGCCCTGAGGGGGTGGCCCCCCTCCTGGCCGCCGCGCTAGGCCGCCTGGGCCCCCCTTACCTCCTCTCGTGACCCCCTTTGGCATATATTTACATCGCGTCTCGAAACCCTCGATTACAGACCCCTTTTCTCTAGAAGCTATTCCGATCTCCGCCGCCATCGCCACCAAGTTTCGGGGGACCAGAATTCATGTGCCGGCACCCTGCCGGGACGGGGAAGTGCCCCCGGATTCATCTCCATCGACGTTGCTTCCTCCCTCCATGATGCGGGAGTAGTTCCTCCTCGGGGCTGAGGTTTCTACTAGTAGCTATGTGGTCAATTCTCTCTCCCATGATGTGATCTTCGTTGTGATCATAGGCTATGTTAATCTAGGGTGATCCCATGATATTTCCCCTTCCTCTATGTATTGGATTGATGTACTCACTTGTCTTTATCTAGTATAATCTCTGAGACCAAGGTGACAGCGGTCTATTAGACATAGATTAGAAGAATATTTTCATGAGTGATTTCCTCTTTTGTGTGTGGATTGAAGATTGAGAGTCTCTTGGTGCTTGTCTTTGACTATCCTTGAGATATGTTGTGGTGATTGTGGTACTCTCTTTGGATGGCCGCGGTGACATTGGGAAATCCATAGGTTGAGAACTACGAACTTTGAGGTGTGCTTTTGTAGCCCTACATAATTCTCGTCCTCTCTTGACCACAAAGGAATGACCTCCGAGTGCGTCCCCCTTGCAGGTTTTATGGGAAATATCATGTGATTCGATTATGTTAATGTTGTTGGGAGTTGCCACTAGTGAAAGTATGAAGCCTAGGCCTTGTTTCCACCATTGCAATACCATTTGTGCTCACATTTACCACTTGTTTGCTTGCTGCACTTTTTATTACAGATTTATATTACTTTGCTTTGCCACTCCTATCATCCATATTTTACCATCTCTTCGCCGAACTAGTGCACCTATACAACTCCTAGTTGTATTAGGTGTGTTGGGGACACAAGAGACTTCTTGTATCTTGATTGCAGGGTTGCTTGAAAGGGGTACGTTCAACCTCCACTTCCCCGAGTTCGATAAACCTTGGGTTACTCACTTAAGGGAAATTTGCTGCTGTCCTACAAACCTCTGCTCTTGGAGGCCCAACACTGTCTACAGGAATAAAAGCGTGTAGTAGACATCAAGCTATTTCTGGCTCCGTTTCCGGGGAAGTGAGGTAAGTGAAGGTACCTTCTCTAGATCTTGCAATTAAATCTTTTCGTTTCTTGTTTTTAGTTTCACTAGTTATGTTTATGGAAAACCGCACTCTTAGTTCGCTGCTTGGGGAAGGCCGCTTTACCACACCCGTGGTAGAGAAGTCTCCTCCACCTACTGAATGTATCCCGTTCCAAATACCACTTGGGATAATTGAAATAATTTTGAATGATTGTTATGATGGGACGGTCAATCCTAGTATTCATTTGTTGAAACTTACAGAACTTTGTGAGTTGTTTAAGATTTCAGGTTTGACAAGAGATGGAGTCATGAGGAAATTATTTGCCTTGTCACTGAAAGGAAAAGCATTGGAATGGTATAGGCTACTAGATGACTCTCACCTGCTGGATTGGGAAGAGATCCAGTCTCTCTTTTACTCCAAGTTTTATCCTCTTCATGAAGTCCATGAGAATAGGAATTATGTTGATAATTTCTATCCTCATGACGGAGAGAGCATAGCTCAAGCTTGGGGGAGACTGAAAACGTTAATGCTAAAATGTCCTAACCATGGGCTCCCCAAAGATATGATTATTACTAATTTCTATGCGAGGCTTTCTCGACAGGATAAAGATTTGCTCGATGCTTCCTCTATGGGTTCTTTCACAAACGAAAAGATTGATGCTAAATGGGAACTCCTTGAAAGAATTCAACGCAATACTGAAGATTGGGAGATCGACAAAGGTAGAGAGTCAGGTATAATTTATGAGTATGATTGCATTAAGTCCTTTGTTGAAACTACAAGTTTTAATAAGTTTAGTGCTAAGTTTGGGCTTGATTCTCAACTCCTTGTTGATTTCCTCAAATCTTTTGCTTCACATCTTAATATGCCTAAGGAGGATTGGATCAAGCATCATGAACCTTTTAAAGAGATTTGCAAAGAAAATGAAATTGTTCATGATGATTGCAACATGCATGATCCAATTCCTAAAAATGAAGTTTTATATAAGCATGTTAATTTTTGTGGAGTGGATAGACCTTGTGAAAGGCCTATGATTGAAGAAGAGAAGTATTGTAAGCAACATAAGCATGAAAGAACAATCACTTGGGTCAGAGATTTAAATGAAATTGCTAGAGAATTTTGTGACCTTTATCCTTTTACTTGTGAACTTTGCCGTATAGAGGGTCACTTTAATTTTCAATGCATGCACTTTCAAAACATAACTGTTACCCAGTTGTGTGATAACATGATCACCCCTGACCTTTATGATGAGCTTATATTATTTTTGTTGTGTGAAGAGTTATCAGAAAAGACTTCTTGGCTAGATGTTAATGCCATAGGAATGAAAAACACTTTGCAAAATTGCCATCTCTATTGTGTTGTTAATTGCCATGAAAATGATTACATAAGTAAGATTAGAAAGGAGGGAACTTTACCAAAGTATAAAAATGTCTCTTATATTTCTGCTAATAAAAAGGAGAGTTTCTCCTAAGTTTCCCCTATTGTTTCTAATGATAAACCAGGATATGTGGAGAAGCTTCATCTCCGACCACTCCCTCCTAAGGTGAAGAAGGATAAAAAGAAGAGGAGGAGGAAGAGGAGCAAGAAGGAAGAAGAATGGGTATCAACCTGGCCTGAGCATATTCCTCCCATCAATTTTTATCCTAACGGTTGTAAGTTTAAAGAAGAAGGTGAAGTTTATTGCCTTAATTATCATCTTGATGATACGTCCGTAGGTACTATTGAAGATGATTTTGATTATGATATGCATGTTACTTATTGTGATTGGGAAAATGATGATAATGCTACTTATGATCTTGAAAATCTTTTTGGTACCAACTCTGAAAGTGATGATATGGAAAGCTCTAAGCTTGGGGATGATAGGATTGCAAATCCTTTACCCACTAGTGATGTGACAATTGATAATTCTTTTGCTAGTAAGAATAAAGACAACATGTTTACAAATATAGTTGCTAGCAATGATAATGCTCTTATCCACTATGATGATGTTATAACTCCAATCTATAGTGATTATAAAGGTACCTATGACATAAGGAGAAATTATCCTTATGAAACTTGTCATAATCATGGAGGGAATTACTCCCTTGTTGAACACCATCTTCCTAATACACAATTAATCTATAGTGTTCAAGTTGTTTATGATAGTCCTACTCCCACTATTACCAATGAGAAAGATTATGCTTATGTGGAGAGTAAGAGTACCTTTTTGCATGTGGATCATGGTAACAATGCTTTATGTGATGCTTATATTGTTGAGTTTATTCGTGATCCCACTGAAAATTATTATGAGAAGGGAACATATGCTTATAGATATTTCAATAATATTAAGTTCCCTCTCTTTATGTTGAAGGTTTTGAAGCTGCACTTGTTTTGTCTTCCTATGCTTATTGCTTTGTGCTTCAATGAATTATTCTATTGCAATATTCCTATGCATAGGAAGCATGTTAGGCTTAAATGTGTTTGGTATTTGCTTCTTGATGCTCTCTTTTGTTCTTCAGCTCTTATTCCTATGAGAGCATCATTAAAGTCTTAAGCCTATCTTTATGGCTATAAAGAAAGAGCTCTAGGGAGACAACCCTTGTTATCTTTGCTTTCAGTTTTTAGTGGTCTTGATGTTTGTTACTACTGCAGCAACATCATTGTATCTTTATTTTTCAGCTTTGTGCCAAGTTTTGCCTCTGATTGCAAGGAAGTTCAAAAGTTGTGACGTGCAGTCCAGAAAACAGATTTTGTCCTTGGACAGAAAAAATCGTATAAAATCACCAGATCATCTTTTTGATCTGATTTTTTTTTTGACAGCGTGCTCTATACAATTGGCTTTCGGGCGTCTGTTCTGAGTTTTTTGATTTGAGTGGCAGAAGTGCCCCAAAAAATTATTTACTACCTGCTGGTCTGTTTTTCACAGATTCTGTCCTGTATTGCCTTTCCTTTGTTTTGCAAACCTTGAGCTTGCTTTTTCTTTGCAAAACCTTTTGGCAATCTTGAGAAACAGTAGCCCTTCAAGATTATCCTTATTTCCAGTAGGGAAAATTTATTTTATTGTGGGTACTAACCTCGCTAATCAGATTATGATGAGTTATGTATGAAGGGAGTTTTCAAGTGTGCGAGGGAAGATGATAAAAGAAGATTCAGGAGGGTCAAACGCTCAAGCTTGGGGATGCCCCCGTGCACCCCCAAGAAATATTCAAGAAGACTCAAGCGTCTAAGCTTGGGGATGCCCCCGTGCATCCCCTTCTCCATCAACAATTATCAGTTCGTCTTTCGTTCCACTATATTTTAATCACTTCATGCGTTATGTGCTATGCTTGGAGCGTCTTGCTCTTAGTTTCCTTTTTAGTTTTCTTTAGCTTTGCTTGTTGTTCAGAATAAGTTAGATCCTAGCCTTCATTGTTTGGGATAGAAATACGCTCCAGTCCACTGTAGAACACAACATAGGCTTGCATGCGTATCTTCTTGTGTGTGTTCTTTATCTTTTCATAGCTGCTGTCATGCTTAGCTCTTAGTTTCATGCTTATCTTTTTAAGAGCTTTTGTTTAGGTTGTTGCTTCTGGAACTCTCTTGAGTTATCATGCTTATCTTGTTAAGAGAGTTGGCTTCTGTGGCACTGGTTGATAGGTCTATGATAAAAATGCTATGTGCATAAGGGTGCTTAGTAGTTCATGTTTTCTTATGGTTAGTCTCAAATAGATGGGGGTTCTTAATGTGTTATTGAAGTGCCAGCATGATTTGTTTGCCTATGATGTGGTATGGTTTAGTGATATCTTCCTCCAAGAATTTAGTTTGATTGACTTGGCATATGCTCACGCATATTTAAGACTGTAAAGAAAGTCTATCAAGCCTTGATGATCTTTAATTTCTGAGTAGTGATATAACTTCCATGCCCGATTCAATGTTGCTTTGTCGCTTTGCATGATTATGGCCGTCGTTGCTCTCTTAGTTGTTCGCTCCCAGTCTTTTGCTAGCCTTCACCTGTACTAAGCGGACTGACTGCTTGTGCATCCAAAATCCTTGAAACCAGTTATGCCATATGAGTCCACCATACCTACCTATATATGGTATTTCACCGCCACTCCAAGTAAATTTACATGTGCTACCTTAAAAACCTTCAAAATAATTCCTTGTGTTTGCAATACATAGCTCTTGGGAAAGTAGCTTAAAAACTATTGTGGTAAAGAATATGTCGCTTATGTATCTTATTTCTTATAAGTTGCTTGTTGAGCGGTATCCATGTTTCTGGGGACGCCATCAACTGTTACACTTTTGTTGAATATCATGTGAGTTGCTTTGCATGTTCGTCTTGTCTGAAGTAAGGGTGATTTGCCATGAGTTGAATGGTTTGAGTATGCATATTGTTAGAGAAGAACATTGGGCCGCCAACCAAAGCCATGTATCATGGTGGACGTTTTAGCTTGGACATTAATCCTCAATCTCTTATGAGAATATTATCTGTTGTTGAATGCTTAAGCATTAAAGAGGAGTCCATTATCTATTTTCTATGTTGTCCCGGTATGGATGTCCTCAAGTTGAGATCTATCAAAAACGAGAAATCAAATGCGATCTATCTCCTTGGACCTTTGTACAGGTGACATAGAGGTACCCCTTTGTGACACTTGGTTGAAACATATGTAATGCAATGATAATCCATGGAAATCCGAGCTAATTAGGACAAGGTACGAGCACTATTGGTATTCGATGCATGAGGCTTGCAACTTATAGGATGTCTTATGCATAACACATATGAAGTATTACTACCGTTGACAAAATTGTTTCTATGTTTTCAAAATAAAAAGCTCTGGCACATGAGTAATCCCTGCTTCCCTCTGCGAAGGGCCATTCTTTTACTTTTATGTTGAGTCTCCACCTTCTTTCTTCAAAGCACCAAATATTGAGAGCATGATTGTCATTCTGAGTGTAATGTGCATTGTCCCAAAGTACCATTGTCTTCTGCATAATTGTGATATCACTTATTCTGAAATCATTGTATCTAGTCGTCACTTAAACTTCGGAGGTGCTCCTGCATTTATGTTTTGCTTCACTAAAGGGGGAAAGTGAGGTATCACTTTGTCATGTTTGCACACCATGCTCACTACAAATATATTGGGTGTTTCAGTATCATATTGTAAAACTTTCAGTTCTTTGTGATATTCTCATGAGGCAACTTAATTACTAAAGATTCATTATCTCAGTAAGCATTTGTCATGTGACTGTGAAAAGTTCTTATATGGTTGGTAGCATGTCACCACAGAAATTATGCTTGTTATCATTTACCTACTCGAGGACGAGCAGGAATTAAGCTTGGGGATGTTGATACGTCTAAAACGTATCTATAATTTCTGCTTGCTCCATGCCTCTTTTGTGTGATATTGCTATGATATTTATGCACTTCCATACACTTTTGATCATATTTGGACTAACCTACTAACTCAGTGCACCCCAGTGCCAGTTTCTGTTTTCTGCTGTTTTTGTATTTCAGGTTTTCCCATTACCTAAATTGCCAGAAAAATGACGGGAAAAATATATAAAAAATCAGCGTTCCGGAAGCTTCCATGCGGCAGAAGTAGGGCCAGAGGGGGGCCAGAGGGGCTCCAGGCACCCTGAGGGGGCGGCCCCCTCCTGGCCGCCGCGCCAGGCAGCCTGGGCCCCCCTTACCTCCTCTGGTGACCCCCTTTGGCATATATTTACATCATGTCCCGAAACCCTCGATTACAGACCCCTTTTCTCTAGAAGCTATTCCGATCTCCGCCGCCATCGCCACCAAGTTTCGAGGGACCAGAATTCCTGTGCCGGCACCCTGCCGGGACGGGGAAGTGCCCCCGGATTCATCTCCATCGACGTTGCTTCCTCCCTCCATGATGCGGGAGTAGTTCCTCCTCGGGGCTGAGGTTTCTACCAGTAGCTATGTGGTCAATTCTCTCTCCCATGATGTGATCTTCGTTGTGATCATAGGCTATGTTAATCTAGGGTGATCCCATGATATTTCCCCTTCCTCTATGTATTGGATTGATGTACTCACTTGTCTTTATCTAGTATAATCTCCGAGACCAAGGTGACAGCGGTCTATTGGACATAGATTAGAAGAATATTTTCATGAGTGATTTCCTCTTTTGTGTGTGGATTGAAGATTGAGAGTCTCTTGGTGCTTGTCTTTGACTATCCTTGAGATATGTTGTGGTGATTGTGGTACTCTCTTTGGATGGCCGCGGTGACATTGGGAAATCCATAGGTTGAGAACTACGAACTTTGAGGTGTGCTTTTGTAGCCCTACATAATTCTCGTCCTCTCTTGACCACAAAGGAATGACCTCCGAGTGCGTCCCCCTTGCATGTTTTATGGGAAATATCATGTGATTCGATTATGTTAATGTTGTTGGGAGTTGCCACTAGTGAAAGTATGAAGCCTAGCCCTTGTTTCCACCATTGCAATACCATTTGTGCTCACGTTTACCACTTGTTTGCTTGCTGCACTTTTTATTACAGATTTATATTACTTCGCTTTGCCACTCCTATCATCCATATTTTACCATCTCTTCGCCAAACTAGTGCACCTATACAGCTCCTAGTTGTATTAGGTGTATTGGGGACACAAGAGATTTCTTGTATCTTGATTGCAGGGTTGCTTGAAAGGGGTACGTTCAACCTCCACTTCCCTGAGTTCGATAAACCTTGGGTTACTCACTTAAGGGAAATTTGCTGCTGTCCTACAAACCTCTGCTCTTGGAGGCCCAACACTGTCTACAGGAATAGAAGCGTGTAGTATACATCAAAGCTCAATATGTAAGCAGCTTCACCGAGGTCTTTCTTTGAAAAACTCCTTTCAAACACTCCTTTATGCTTTCCAGAAAATTCTACATCATTTCCGATCAACAATATGTCATTCACATATACTCATCAGAAAGGTTGTAGTGCTCCCACTCACTTTCTTGTAAATACAGGCTTCACCGCAAGTCTGTATAAATCTATATGCTTTGATCAACTTATCAAAGCGTATATTCCAACTCCGAGATGCTTGCACCAGTCCATAGATGGATCGCTGGAGCTTGCACATTTTGTTAGCACCTTTAGGATTGGAAAACCTTCTGGTTGCATCATATACAATTCTTCTTTAATAAATCCATTAAAGAATGATGTTTTGTTATCCATTTGCCAGATTTCATAAAATGCGGCAATTGCTAACATGATTCAGACAGACTTAAGCATCGCTACGGGTAAGAAAGTCTCATCGTAGTCAACTCCTTAAACTTGTCGAAAACCTTTCGCAACAAGTCGAGCTTTGTAAACTGTAACATTACCGTCAGCGTCGGTCTTCCTCTTGAAGATCAATTTATTTTCGATGGCTTGTCGATCATCGGGCAAGTCAACCAAAGTCCACACTTTGTTCTCATACATGGATCCCATCTCAGATTTCATGGCTTCAAGCCATTTTGCGGAATCTGGGCTCATCATCGCTTCCTCATAGTTCGTAGGTTCATCATGGTCTAGTAAAATGACTTCCAGAACTGGGTTGCCGTACCACTTTGGTGCCGAACGAACTCTGGTTGATCTACGAAGTTCAGCAGAAACTTGATCTGAAGTTTCATGATCATCATCATAAGCTTCCTCGCTAATTGGTGTAGGAATCACTGGAACTAGTTTCTGTGATGTACTACTTTCCAATTCAGGAGAAGGTACAATTACCTCATCAAGTTCCACTTTCCTCCCACTCACTTCTTTCAAGAGAAAACTCCTTCTCTAGAAAGGATCCATTCTTAGCAACGAATAACTTGCCTTCGGATCGGTGATAGAAGGTGTACCCAATAGTCTCCTTTGGGTATCCTATGAAGACACATTTCTCTGACTTGGGTTCGAGCTTATCAGGTTGAAGTTTTTTTCACATAAGCATCACAGCCCCAAACTTTAAGAAACAACAACTTTAGTTTCTTGCCAAACCACAGTTCATAAGGCATCGTCTCAACGGATTTAGATGGTGCCCTTATTTAACGTGAATGCAGCTGTCTCTAATGCATAACCCAAAACGATAGTGGTAAATCGGTAAGAGGCATCATAGATCGCACCATATCTAATAAAGTACGATTACGACGTTCGGACACACCATTACGCTGTGGTGTTCCGGGTGGCGTGAGTTGTGAAACTATTCCACATTGTTTTAAATGAAGGCCAAACTCGTAACTTCAAATATTCGCCTCCGCGATCAGACCGTGGAAACTTTTATTTTCTTGTTACGATGATTCTCTACTTCACTCTGAAATTTCTTTGAACTTTTCAAATGTTTCAGACTTGTGTTTCATTAAGTAGATATACCCATATCTGCTCAAATCATCTGTGAAGGTCAGAAAATAATGATACCCGCCGCGAGCCTCAACACTCATTGGTCTGCATACATCAGTATGTATGATTTCCAACAAGTCAATTGCTCGCTCCATTGTTCAGCAGAACGGAGTTTTAGTCACCTTGCCCATGAGGCATGGTTCGCAAGCACCAAGTGATTCATAATCAAGTGATTCCAAAAGTCCATCAATATGGAGTTTCTTCATGCGCTTTACACCATTATGACCTAAACGGCAGGGCCACAAATAAGTTGCACTATCATTATTAACCTTGCATCTTTTGGCTTCAATATTATGAATATGTGTATCACTATGATCGAGATCCAATAAACTATTTTCATTGGGTGTATGACCATCGAAAGTTTTATTCATGTAAACAGAATAACAATTATTCTATGACTTTAAATGAATAACCGTATTGCAACAAATATGATCAAATCATATTCATGCTCAACACAAATGCCCAGGGGTTGCTATGAACACTAGTAAAGTACACATCAATAATCTGTATATCAAAATATACCTTTGTTCACTTTTCCATCCTTCTTATCCGGCAAGTATCTAGGGCAGTTCCACTTCCAGTGACCATTTCCTTTGCAGTAGAAGCACTTAGTTTTAGGCTTGAGTTTAGCTTTGGGTTTCTTCACGGGAGTGACAACTTGCTTGTCATTCTTCTTGAAGTTCCCCTTCTATCCCTTTTGCCCTTTACTTGAAACAAGTGGTCTTATTAACCATCAACTCTTGATGCTCTTTCTTGATTTCTACCTTCGCCGATTTCAGCATCGCGAAGAGCTCGGGAATTACTTTCGTCATCCCTTGCATATTATATTTCATCATGAAATTCTACTAACTTGGTGATAGTGACTAGAGAACTTTGTAAATTACTATCTTATCTGGAAGATTAACTCCCACTTGATTCAAGCAATTGTAGTACCCAGACAATCTGAGCACATGCTCACTGGTTGAGCTATACTCCTCCATCTTGTAGGCAAAGTACTGTCAGAGGTCTCATACCTCTCGACACGGGCATGAGTATGAAATACTAATTTCAACTCTTGGAACATCTTATATGCTCTGTGGCGTTCAGAACGTTTTTGAAGTCCCGGTTCTAAGCCGTAAAGTATGGTGCACTTAAACTATCAAGTAGTCATCATACCGAGCTTTTGTCAAAACGTTCATAACGTCTGCATCTGCTCCTGCAATAGGTCTGTCATCTAGCGGTGCATCAAGGACATAATTGTTCTGTGCAGCAATGAGGATAATCCTCAGATCATGGACCTAGTCCGCATCATTGTTACTAATATCTTTCAACTTAGTTTTCTCTAGGAACATATAAAAAATAAACGGGGAGCAACATCGCGAGCTATTGATCTACAACATAGATATGCTAATACTACTAGGACTAAGTTCATGATAAATTAAAGTTCAATTTAATCATATTACTTAAGAACTCCCACTTAGATAGACATCCCTCTAGTCATCTAAATGATCACGTGATCCAAATCAACTAAACCATGTCCGATCATCACGTGAGATGGAGTAGTTTTCAATGGTGAACATCTTATGTTGATCATATCTACTATATGATTCACACTCGACCTTTCGGTCTCCAGTGTTCCGAGGCCATATCTGCATATGCTAGGCTCGTCAAGTTTAACCCGAGTATTCTGCGTGTGCAAAACTGTCTTACACCCGTTGTATTTGAACATAGAGCCTATCACACCCGATCATCACGTGGTGTATCAGCACAAGAACTTTCGCAACGGTGCATACTCAGGGAGAACACTTGTACCTTGAAATTTTGTAAGGGATCATCTTATAATGCTACCGTCGTACTAAGCAAAATAAGAAGCATAATAAGATAAACATCACATGCAATCAAAATATGTGACATGATATGGCCATCATCATCTTGTGCTTTTGATCTCCATCTTCAAAGCACCGTCATGATCACCATCGTCACCGGCGCGACACCTTGATCTCCATCGTAGCATCGTTGTCATCTCGCCAACTATTTCTTCTGCGACTATCACTACTGCTTAGTGATAAAGTAAAGCAATTACATGGCGATTGCATTTCATACAATAAAGCGACAACCATATGGCTCCTGTCAGTTGTCGATAACATTACAAAACATGATCATCTCACACAAAATCGTATCACTCATCATGTCTTGACCATATCACATCCAACATGCCCTGCAAAAACAAGTTAGACGTCCTCTACTTTGTTGTTGCAAGTTTTACGTGGCTGCTACGGGCTTAGCAAGAACCGTTCTTACCTACGCATACAAAACCACAACGATGTTTCGTCAAGTATGTGCTGTTTTAACCTTCACAAGGACCGGGCGTAGTCACACTCGATTTGGCTAAAGTGAGAGAGACAGACACCCGCCAGTCACCTTTAAGCAACAAGTGCTCATAAGAGTGAAACCAGTCTCGCGTAAGCGTACGCGTAATGTCGGTCCGGGCCGCTTCATCTCACAATACCGCCGAAGCAAAGTATGACATGCTAGTTAGCAATATGACTAGTATCGTCCACAACTCACTTGTGTTCTACTCATGCATATCATCTACGCATAGACCTGGCTCGTGATGCCACTGTTGGGGAACGTAGTATTTTAAATTTTTCCTACGATCACACAAGATCTATCTACTAGATGCATAGCAACGAGAGGGGAGAGTGTGTCTACGTACCCTCGTAGACCGAAAGCGGAAGCGTTTAACAACGCGGTTGATGTAGTCGTACACCTTCACGATCCGTCCCGATCTAGTACCGAACGTACGGCACCTCCGCGTTTAGCACACGTTCAGCTCGATGACGTCCTCGCCTTCTTGATCCAGCAAGACGGGCGAAGTAGTAGATGAGTTCCGGCAGCACTACGGCGTGGTGATGGTTGTTGATGAAGAACAATCTCTGGAGGGCTTCGCCAAGCACTATAGAAACTAGACGGAGGATAAACTAGAGGGTCGGGGTTGCCGACACACGGCTTGGTGTATCTTGATGTGTCTTGGGTGCTAGCCCTACCCCCTTATTTATATGTTGAGCCTTAGGGTCGAAACTTGTAGTAAAAGCCTTCACAAAGTCGGTTTCACCCGAAAGGCAAGAGTCCTTCTCGGACTCCAGGGCCAGACGCCAGGGTTCCCGGCATCTGGACCCAGACGCCAGGGACCCTGGCGTCTGGCCTCTGGACTCTACAAAACTTCCTTTTGCACCTTCCAAAAACCTTGTGTGCTTTCCCTTTTGGCCAAAATAAAGTGTTCTCGTACCCAAACACTTCGGGAAACATCCGAAACCCCTTCCGGAGATCAAACACTATTATCCCATATATTAATCTTTCTCTCCGGACCATTCCGGAGTTCCTCGTCATGTCCGTGATCACATTTGGGACTCCGAATAACATTCGGTCACCAACATACATAACTCATTAAATATTATATCGTCAACGAACGTTTAAGCGTGCGGACCCTACGGGTTCGAGAACTATGTGGACATGACCGAGTGTAATGCCCAGGATGGAGTTATACCTCCTACGTGTCGAGGCATGACTTAAAGGCATAAATCCATCCTAGAATGATCTCAAGTTTGGTAATCTTTGCACAACTCATGTAAAAGAGGGGATTGTAAACATAAATAGTTGGCTTACACTCGCCACGTCACAGAATTACAATTCAAGTCTCAATCATCATACATTAAGAACATCACAACCCTCTAAGGGCAAAAAATCCAAATGCAAGATACCAAACTTAAAATCATTCTAGGATGGATTTATGCCTTTAAGTCGTGCCTCGACACGTAGGAGGTATAACTCCATCCTGGGCATTACATCGAGACATCTCTCCGGTCAATAACCAATTGCGGAACCTGGATGCCCATATTGGCTCCTACATATTCTACGAAGATCTTTATCGGTCAAACCGCATAACAACATACGTTGTGCCCTTTGTCATTGGTATCTTACTTGCCCGAGATTCGATCGTCGGTATCTCAATACCTACTTCAATCTCATTACCGGCAAGTCTCTTTACTCGTTCCGTAATACATCATCTCGTGACAAACTCATTAGTCATTTGCTTGCAAGGCTTATTATGATGTGCATTACCGAGAGGGCCCAGAGATACCTCTCCGACACTCGGAGTGACAAATCCCAATCTTGATCTATGCCAACACCACAAACACCTTCGGAGACACCTGTAGAGCTTCTTTATAATCACCCAGTTACGTTGTGACGTTTGATAGCACACAAGGTGTTCCTCCGGTATTCGGGAGTTGCATAATCTCATAGTCATAGGAACATGTATAAGTCATGAAGAAAGCAATAGCAATAAAACTAAACGATCAAGTTGCTAAGCTAACGGATGGGTCTTGTCCATCACATCATTCTCCTAATGATGTGATCCCATTGATCAAATGACAAATCATGTCTATGGTTAGGAAACATAACCATCTTTGATCAATGAGCTAGTCTAGTAGAGGCATACTAGGGACACTCTGTTTTGTCTATGTATTCACACATGTACTAAGTTTCTAGTTCATACAAGTCTAGCATGAATAATAAACATTTATCATGATATAAGGAAATATAAATAAAAACTTTATTATTGCCTCTAGGGCATATTTCTTTCAGGAGGTTGGTAGGAGTTAACCATCCCGCGCCCCCGACCTCCACACAAAGGTTGGCACTCTACAAATACATCATGCTCTAACTTAGTAACACAACGGTTCACCGTCCGTGCATGCTACGAGAATCACTAACCTTAACAAAAATATTTCTCAATTTCATAATAACTCCACTAGAATGACTCTAATATCACTACACTCATATCTCAAAACAATTATCACGCATCCACAATCTCATCATATTCAATGCACTTGGAGTGATTTTTTTTACTACATTGACATTGGATGTCTATCATGTGAAGACTAGTTTCTTAGCCTAAACACATTACCATGCTGTTTTAATATACTCTCAAATGTATATAAGTGAAGCATGAGAGTTCAGAAATTTCTACAAAATATTTCCACCACCTTGCTCTAAAAGATATAAGTGAAGCACTAGAGCAAAAACTATTCAACTCAAAAGATGTAAGTCAAGCACATAGAGTGTTCTAACAATTTCTAGGCTATATTTAACTCTCTCAAATAGTTGTGTCCAGAAAGGATGATTGTGGCAAACTAACAAGCAAAGACACAAATTATACAAGACGCTCCAAGCAAAACACATAACATGTTGCGAATAAAAATATAGCTCCAAGTATAGTTACCAATGGATGAAGACGAAAGAGGGGATGCCTTCCCTGGGCATCCCCAAGCTTAGGCTTTTGATTATCTTGAATTTACTTGGGGTGCCATGGGCATCCCCAAGCTTAGGCCTTTGCTACTCCTTGTTCCATAGTCAATTAAAGCAATACTCAAAACTTGAAAACTTCACAACACAAAACTTAGACAAAAATTCTCGTGAGCTCCGTTAGTATAAGAAAGCAAACCCCTACTCAAAGGTACAGCAATGAATTCATTCTTTGTTTATATTGGTGTTAAACCTACTGTACTCCAACTTCTCTATGGTTCATATCCTCCAATACTACTCATAGATGCATCCGAATAAGCAAACAACACACGAAAAATAGAATCTGTCAAAGACGGAACAGTCTATAGTAATCTGCAGGTTTCGCCTACTTCTGGAACTCCAATAAATTAAAAATAAATTGGTAAATTTGTGCAATTCGTCTACCAATCATCTGCAAAAATAATCAGCTAAAAAGCACGCTCCAGTAAAATCCCACGACTACTTTAGCGAGCGCAAACGATTCTGTTTTTCACAGCAAGATCACATAAACTTCACACAAGTCTTCCCAAAGGTTCTATTTGGCACAAACACTAAACAAAACATGAAACCACATCTAATCAGAGGCTAGATGCAATATTTATTCCCTAACAGCAACAAAAACAAAAAACATAAAATTGGGTTGCCTCCCAACAAGCACTATCATTTTACGCCCCTAGCTAGGCACGATACAAGAAAGATCTAGGTATTGCCATCTTTGGAAGGCAATTCTTTGATTAAGCACTTATGATTCTTGGACCCTTCTTTGTCCCTATGAATAATCAAAATCTTGGGGGCAAGAAATCAATAAATTCTAAGGTGTCAAAAGGGTCCCTTGCAAAAGTAAGAAAATTAGGGTGAACACTTATGGATTTGAGATCCGCAAGTCTAGATGTTTCACCCTTGTCTTTAGGGACATACATGAACTTAGATAATTTAGTGGAGGTATTTGGAGTAGTTTTTATAGCGGAAAGAGCAGAACCCACATTAGTGATAACATCCTCAAGCTTATTAATTCTAGTAGAATCCTGATCTAGCTTTTCTTTAACTATGGGCTCCTTTTTCTTAAGATTTTTCAGAACAACTCCTACCTTTGATCCATATTGGGTGATTTCATTATGAATTTGTCTATCCAAGTTCTCTACCAGTTCTACCGTAGCAACTTTGTTTTCAATGATTCCTAACCTTTGCATAACATGTTCCAAAGTTAAAATGGTCCCATTAACCATAAGAGGCGGTGAGCCAAATAATTCAGTCATAGCTTTATAAGAATCAACGGTGTGGCTACCAAAGAAATTCCCTCCGGTAATGGTATCTAAGATAAATCTATTCCACGGAGTTATGCCAACATAAAAATTGCGAAGAAGCACGAAAGTGGAAAGCTTCCTAATAGATCCATTTTAAGCATTGCAAATTCTATACCAGGCATCTTTTAAGTTTTCTTCCTCTCTTCGCTTAAAGTTGAGGACTTTACTCTCGGGAGTGGTGGTAATGATAGGTGTGCTAGACATGATGACAAGCAAGCAAGCAGCACATGAGCAGACAAGAAGCAAGCGAACGATAAACACACAGTGGAAGAAGGGCAAATCAAATGGCAAGGGTGAAGTGGGGGAGAGGAAAACGAGAGGCAAATAAATGTAATGCGAAGGATAAGGGTTTGTGATAGGTACTTGGTATATGACTTTTGCGTAAGCCTCCCCGGCAATGGTGCCATAAATTCTTCTTGCTACCTCTTGAGCTTGTGTTGTATTCCCTCAAAGAGGAAAGGGAGATGCATCACAGTTAGCGTATGTATTTCCCTCAGTTTTGAGAACCAAGGTATCAATCCAGTAGGTGACCACGAGCGAGTCCCTCGCACCTGCACAAACAAATAAGAACTTCGGAGCCAACGCGATAAGGGGTTGTCAATTCCTTTACGGTCACTTACGAAAGTGAGATCTGATAGAGATGATATTTATATTTTTGGTTTAATAAAACAGCAAATAAAAGCGGTAAAAGTAAAGTAGATGTAGATAGATATGTTGAGAATAGACCCGGGAGCCATAGTTTTCTCTAGTGGCTTCTCTCATGATAGAGATATTCTACGGTGGGTAAACAAATTACTGTCGAGCAATTGATAGAAAAGCAAATAATTATGAGACTATCTAGGCATGATCATTGTATATAGGCATCACGTCTGACACAAGTAGACCGACTCATGCCTGCATCTACTACTATTACTCCACACATCGACCGCTATCCAGCATGCATCTAGTGTATTGAGTTCATACGAACAGAGTAACGCCTTAAGCAAGATGACATGATGTAGAAGGATAAAGTCAGGAAATATGATATAAACTCCATCTTTTTATCCTTGATGGCAACAATACAATACGTGTCTTGCTGCCCCTACTGTCACTGGGAAAGGACACCGCAAGATTGAACCCAAAGCCAAGCACTTCTCCCATTGCAAGAACTATAGATCTAGTAGGCCAAACCAAACACTAATTCGAAGAGACTTGCAAGGATATTATGAGCACACATAAAAATTTCAGAGAAGAACCAAATATCTTTCACAGATAACCTTGATCATAAACTTACAATTCATAGGATCTCGACAAACACACCGCAAAAAGAGATTACATCGAATAGATCTGCTCGAAGACCGAGGAGAAGTTTGTATTGAGATCCGGAGAGAGAGAAGAAGCCATCTAGATACTAGCTATGGACCCGAAGGTTTGTGGTAAACTACTCAAAACTCATGGTGAGGGAGATGATGATGATGAAGAAGGCCTCCGTGATGGATCCCCCTCCGATGGAGCTCCGAAACAGGCCCCAAGATGGGATCTCCACGGGAACAGAAGCTACGGCGGTGGAATTAGGGTTTTTTCTCTGTTCACGGAGTTTCTGGGGTACGTGGACTTATATAGGAAGAAGGAGGGCACCGAGGGACGCTCGAGTGGGCCTCGAGGCAGGGGGGCGCGCCCTGGGAAGGGGGGCGCGCCCCCCACCCTCGAGGGCCACTCCTCGATCCCCTGACATGGTTCTCAAGTTCCTCTGGCGTGATTTTCTCCAAAAAAATCTCTCACGAAGGTTTCATTCCGTTTGGACTCCGTTTGATATTCTTTTTCTGCAAAACCCTGAAATAGGCAAAAAACTGCAATCTGGACTGGGCCTTTGGTTTAGTAGGTTAGTCCCAAAAATGATATAAAAGTGAATGATAAAGCCCATTAAATATCCAAGACTTCATAAATAATAGCATGGAACAATCAAAAATCATAGATATGTTGGAGACATATCATTGATCATCTTGAGCGTCGTCATGAGCTTGATCTTGATCTTGAGCTTGCTCTTGATCTTGAACATGCTTGGGAGACGGAACTTGTCCTTGTGCATCACTTGATGGATCATCACCATCTAGTGGATGATCTTGCACTTGGCCTTGTTCATCGGGTTGAGGTCCTTCACTTTGTTCTTCGGAAGCGTGTGGGTCTTGGGTTGGTGATGGTTCCACTTGAGTGGAACATTGTCCTTCTCCTTCAGCCACAAGGGGTTCCTCAGTGGGTAGGATCAGACCTGGCCATGGGCAGCCCGGCCCAGTCGGCCGGACCCGGCCGGCCCGACCGTGTCCACGGGCCGGGCTCGGGCCTAGAATTCAAGCCCGACGACCGGGTCGGGCCAGGCCCGGGCCCGGCATATTTTCACATTAACGAAGAGGCCTGGCCCGTGGCCCGAGGCCTGTCGGGCTTTTTATGTGATGGGCCGGGCTCGGGCCCAATTTTTAGGCTCGACGGTCGGGCCGGGTCGGGCTCAGCCCTGGGAGTTTTGCGACGGGCTTTGGAAGGCCCGGCCCACAGCCTGGCCCGGCCCGGTAGATGGCCAGGTCTAGGTAGGATATGACCAACACACATTCTTCTTATGGCTTGAGGAGGAACTTCATCACCTACATCACAAGTACCACTTTGCTCCACTTGGAAGCCGTTATTCTCATCAAACTCTACGTTACACGTCTCTTCAATGAGTCCATTGGACTTGTTGAGGACATGGTAAGCATGAGAGTTTGTAGCATAACCAACAAATATGCCCTCATGAGCTCTAGCTTCACATTTAGACAAACGAACACCTTTCTTGAGAATGAAACACTTACAACCGAACACCCGGAAGTACTTGAGGTTGGGGTTGTTACTGGTAAGTATCTCATTGCTACTTCTCGAGCTTGCGTTGTATTCCCTCGAAGAGGAAAGGGTGATGCAGCACAATAGCGTAAGTATTTCCCTCAGTTTTTGAGAACCAAGGTATCAATCCAGTAGGATACCACGCGCGAGTCCCTCGCACCTGCACAAACAAATAAGAACTTCGCAGCCAATGCGATAAGGGGTTGTCAATCCCTTTACGGTCACTTATGAACGTGAGATCTGATAGATAGGATAGGATAGTATTTTTGGTATAAGAACAAAAAGTAAAGAAAGTAAATAAGCAACGGCAATAGAAATTGAAGGGAAAGTAATATGATAAAGATAGACCCGGGAGCCATAGGTTTCACTAGTGGCTTCTCTCATGAAAGCAGAATTCTATGGTGGGTGAACAAATTACTATCGAGCAATTGATAGAAAAGCGCATAGTTATGAGAATATCTAGGCATGATCATTATATGTAGGCATCACGTCTGTAACAAGTAGACCAAAATGATTCTGCATCTACTACTATTACTCCACACATCAACCGCTATCCAGCATGCATCTAGAGTATTAAGTTCATAAGAACAGAGTAACGCTTTAAGCAAGATGACATGATGTAGAGGGATAAACTCAAGCAATATGATATAAACCCCATCTTTTTATTCTCGATGGCAACAATACAATACGTGCCTTGCGGCCCCTACTATCACTGGGAAAAGACACCACAAGATTGAGCCCAAAGCCAAGCACTTCTCCCATTGCAAGAACAATAGATCTAGTGGGCCAAACCAAACCACTAATTCGAAGAAACTTGCAAGGATATTATAATCATACATAAAAGATTTCAGAGAAGAATCTAATATTGTTCATAGATAATCTTGATCATAAACCCACAATTCATCGGATCTCGACAAACACACTGCAAAAAGATTACATCAAATAGATCTCCTCGAAGATCGATGAGAACTTTGTATTGAGATCCAAAAAGAGAGAAGAAGCCATCTAGCTAATAACTACGGACTCGAAGGTCTGTGGTAAACTACTCATAACTCATTGGTGAGGCTATGGTATTGATGTAGAAGCACTCCATGATCGATCCCCCTCCGACAAAGCTCTGGAACTGGCCCCAAGGTGGGATCTCATGGGAACAGAAGGTTGCGGCGGTGGAATTAGGGTTTTCTCTATTGCCCCGGTGTTTTCAGGGTACGTACAAGTATATAGGAGGAAGAAGGGCATCGGGGGAGCCAAAGGGGGCCCACGAGGGTGGGGGCGCGCCTGGCCCCCCTGTGCGCGCCCTGCACCCTCGTAGTCGCCTCTCTCGTTTCCTCACGTGTACTCCAAGTCTTCTGTGAAGATACGGTTCCAAAAATAACTCCCCCGAAGGTTTCATTCTGTTTGGACTCCGTTTGGTATTCCTTTTTGGCGAAACACTGAAATAGGCAAAAAACAGCAATTTGCACTGGACCTTGGGTTAGTAGGTTAGTCCCAAAAATAATATAAAAGTTTATAATAAAGCCCATTAAACATCCAAAGCAGAATATATAATAGCATGGAAATATCAAAAATTATAGATACGTTGGAGACGTATCAAGCATCCCCAAGCTTAATTTCTGCTCGTCCTCGAGTAGGTAAATGATAAAAATAGAATTTTTGATGTGGAATGCTAACCAACATAATTCTCAATGTAATTTCTTTATTGTGGTATGAATGTTCAGATCCGAAAGATTCGAGACAAAAGTCTATATTGACATAAGAATAATAATACTTCAAGCATACTAGCAAAGCAATAATGTCTTCTCAAAATAACATGGCCAAAGAAAGTTCATCCCTACAAAATAATATAGTTAGGCTATGATCCATCTTCATCACAAAAAATATTCCAATCATGCACAATGCCGGTTTCAGCCAAGCACTTGTTTCATTCTTAATTTTTTTCAAATTCTTTCAACTTTCACGCAATATATGAGCGTGAGCCATGGACATAGCACTAGGTGTAACAGAGTGGTGGTTGTGGAGAAGACGAAAGAGGAAGATGGTCTCACATCAGCTAGGCGTATCAATGGTCTATGGAGATGCCCATGAATAGATATCAATGTGAGTGTGTAGGGATTGCCATGCAACAGATGCACTAGAGCTATAAATGTATGAAAGCTCAACAAAAGAAACTAAGTGGGTGTGCATCCAACTTGCTTGCTCACGAAGACCTAGGGCATTTGAGGAAGCCCATCGTTGGAATATACAAGCCAAGTTCTATAATGAAAATTCCAACTAGCATATGAAAGTGACTAAACAAGAGACTCTCTATCATGAAGATCATGGTGCTACTTTGAAGCACAAGTGTGGAAAAAGATAGTTGCATTGTCCCTTTTTTTCTTTTCTTTTTCCCCCTTTTTTCTTTTTTTTTTCTTTTTTTCCTTCTTTTTTGGGCCTTTTTTTCTTTGGCCTTTCCTTCTTTTATTTATTTATTTTTATTTGGGACAATGCTCTAATAATGATGATCATCACACTTATATTGATTTACAACTCGATATTACAACTCAATACTAGAATAAAGTATGACTCTATATGAATGCCTCCGGCGGTGTACCGGGATGTGCAATGAATCAAGAGTGACATGTATGAAAAATTATGCATGGTGGCCTAGCCACGAATACGATGTCAACTACATGATCATGCATGGCAATATGACAATGATGAAGCGTGTCATAGCAAACAGAACGGTGGAAAGTTGCATGGCAATATATCTCGGAATGGCTATGGAAATGCCATGATAGGTAGATATGGTGGCTGTTTTGAGGAAGGTATATGGTACCGGAGAAAGTTGCGCGGTACAAGAAAGGCTAGCAATGGTGGAAGGGTGACAGTGCGTATAATCCATGGACTCAACATTAGTCATAAAGAACCCACATACTTATTGCAAAAATCTACAAGTCATCAAAACAAAGTACTACACGCATGCTCCTAGGGGAAGGGTTGAAAGGAGTTAACCATCGCGCGATCCCGACCTCCACACAAACGATGACACTCAATGAAATACCTCATGCTTCAAATTTGTCACACAACAGTTACCATACGTGCATGCTATGGGACTTGCAAACCTTAACATAAGTATTTCTCAAATTCACAACTACTCTACTAGCATGACTCTAATATTACCATCCTCATATCTCAAAACAATCATCAAGTATCAAACTTCTCATAGTATTCAATGCACTTTATTGAAAGTTTTTACTATAACGTCAGGTTTTATTTAAAAAAGGGGGGGTTTCGGTTCGGACCAAACTGGGCCGAAGGCCCAGCCGGCCCGCCAGCGCCACCGCCTCGCCCGCGCCGTGTCCGAACGGGACACCGGCCGGAGTCCGCCTCGCCGCTGGCCTCGCTGCCCCCTTCCCCAGCAGCCGTGCCCCCCCGCCCCCTTTAAATAGCTGCCCCCCTCGCCGCCTCCACACCGCTGCCGCTGCCTAGCCGTAGCTGCCTAGCCGCTGTCGCCGCCACGCCATGCCCGCCGCCGCAGCCGCACCGCACCGCCGCCGCCCTCGGTCGCCAAGCTGCCGCCGATGACGCCCGCCGCCCACTCCGTTAGCCGCTCCACCGCCCGCTCCGTTAACCCGCCTGACCCGTTAAGGTACGGCCGTTTTTTTTAAGAACCGTTCGGTTTTTTTAAGAAAACCTAGATCTATTTTTTTTTTCTAATAGATCGGTTCGGTTTTTCTTCCGGTTTAGCTAGTTTACGGATGTTCGTTTTAATGAACGTTGTTCGTCCGTTAGTTCCAGACAGCGAACGTTCGTTCGTTAGCCTGTTCGTCACTTTTCTTTTTCGGGGCTTTTATCCGCGATTATTCCGATCGTGATTTTTGCCCTGATCTTGTTTTTCGTTTTTCTTTTCGCTCGAGAGTCGGAATCAGGTGATTCAAAATCCCAGATCTTCGTCTTGACGCCCTCTTTCCGTTTAACCAACTGGAACAAGGTGTTGTTTCTGTAAAATTTGACTTTAGCTCAATCTAGTAAACGGATCTTGTTTCGTTCGCAGTTTGAGTTTCGTTGCTCCGTTTGATTTGATTCTTTTTGCAAGCCGGAGTTCTTAAATTGAACTTTCTGGTTAGATCTTCTTTTGGAGTTCTGTTTGTGCATCTTTGTTTGATTGCTTATGTATGCTATTGTTTGCTTGCGATAGAATACCCGGACTGTGAAGCGTGCTACTACGAGTCTCTAGGTTTTGCGAATCATCAACAAGGCAAGTAACACTTTGATCATACTCTTTTCTGACCCAGTTTTTATGCATTAGATCAAACCCTCACACATTGCATGAGTAGGATCTCTTAACTTGTGGGACTGGGAAGTAGATTGAGGTAGAACCTATTACCTACATTACTTTCAAACCCTTGTGAGTTACTTCTACGCTATGCTTAGGTTATCATGCTATGCTCGTAGACGTGGTTTGGGTTTGAGTGAAATCCATGACAGATGTGAGTTTTTAATTAATGGTTCAACTTAAGGTGGCTACTTGAATACACATCTGGGTGGATTGGTTGCAGGGCACCTGGAGAATCCAGTGTTGTGCTAGGAAATCCCGGGGTTCCGTGTGATTGTCCTATGGAATGCCACCCAGGCTCAAAGGGATCATAAAACTATTCATGGTAGAAACTTCCGTGTGCATCCACAATGCCATTATGGGATCTTGCATAGTATGAGTAAGTTGTGTGAGATCTTTCAGTGGTGGACTAGCAGATTTAGGGGAAAGTAGGTGTACCGGTCCACCCGGGGTAAAGAGTGAATGCTTCTGAAAGACTGTGTCTTGGTCATCCGTTTCTCAAACACCATGCAGTGCGAGAAATTCAACGGAGGAGATTGAATCTTGTGGGGAAAGTGCGCAAACCTCTGCAGAGTGTACAAACTGATCATGATTAGCCGTGTCCCCAGTTATGGACAATCTTGAGTATCTGGTACTTGAATTATTGGTTGATCTCATCACTCTAAACTTAATTGGTTGGGTTAATGATTACTTTAATTGGGATTGAGTTGGAGGTACCTTCTCAATGATGTTTCAACTACCATGATAGTTAAATAAAATGTATTCCTTTGTTGTAGGGAAAAATTGGCTTTATGCAAAAACTTTAACCTTAGAGCCTCCACCAGCCAAATATGCATATAGTGTTAGCCTTTATTCTGTTACTTGCATTCTACTGTGTTATCTTGCCAGCATATTCCATGTGCTGACCCGTTTCGGGCTGCAACATGTTACGTTGCAGACTTTTCAGATGAGGAGTAAGACGTTCTAGGTCGTTGCCGTTGGAGTTGATGGACTCACTTATCTTCCAAGCCTTCCATTGTTATTTTGTTAGATGGCCTTAAGCCATAGACTTTTGTAATTAGTTCTCTTTTGAGACATTCGATGTAATAGGTGTGTGATTGCCACTCTGTTATAAATCCTTCAAGTACTGTGGGTGTCAGCATTACCGATCCAGGGATGACATAGAACACAGAGGCTTCGGTCCCTTCGGATCGCAGTCGCTACAAGATGGTATCAGAGCACACGTTGACTATAGGACACGACCACTAAGATAAACCCTAGGTCACTCTTATCTACTCATTTCTGACTCCTCTCCATTTTCTACCCTTTAGGATGGTGGACCCAAGGAACAAGTTCACTCAACCAGATGAAGACACACCATTTGGACGACACTTGAAGGAAGACTCTAGGTACCTGAACATAGGAATACCAAGCTTCACCGGGACCTACACCGCCACTTTACTAGAAGAGGAACTCAAGTCTACGCGTGACGGATACGAGGAGGAGATGATGATACTTGTGGAGAAGAATGACGATTTGACAAGGAAGCTAGGAGTATTCATGGGACATCCAGCACTAGGAGGAGAAGAAGAGGAAGAAGAACCCAAGGATATTCATTCCGAAGACTACATCATCATAGACGACACAGACTCAGACCCCGATGATAGTAATGAATAAGACTACGAAGATGAAGCTGGAGCAGACATCATGGAATCTTCCGCCGATCAAAATTTCTAGATGACCACCCTATGACTTGTAGTTTACCCCACAAAGTAGAATTTAGAGCACTTTTGTAATGTTAGATCTTTGTAAGCCCTTGTTTGAAATTGATTGGGGTGATATGATTGTGTTTGTCTCATGTGCATATGGGTAGTGATTTTCCCTTAGACCTCATTTCTATTCTAATCTCTTCCCTCTACACCCATCAGATGCCTCCGAGACGTGAGCCCGGATTCCAGTTTCCCCCTGAGCTCACTCAGTTGATCCAGCAGCAGAACACTTTGATGCAACTTCTTGTCCAGAACACTCAGAACAACCAGAACAACAACAACAACCCTCCACCACCACCACCCGTGGACAACCTGACACGTTTCTTAAGGTTGCAACCACCGGTGTTTGCTAGCAGCATTGAACCAATAGTTGCTGATGACTGGCTGCGCAAGATTGAAAGGGATTTGACCACCGCTAATTGTACGGATACTGAGAAGGTGCGATTTGCCGCACATCAGTTGTCAGGACCAGCAGCGGCATGGTGGGAGAATTACACAGCCACTTTCCCTGTAGCCAATGTCACTTCGGATCAGTTCCAGCAAGCTTTTCGCACTGCCCATGTCTCAACTGGAGCTATGAGCATGAAGAAGCGGGAGTTTCGCAACTTGCGCCAAGGAAATCGTACTGTGGCTCATTACGTAGATGAGTTTAGTACCCTATCTCGTTATGCCCCGGATGATGTGGCCACAGATGCCGCTAAGCAGGAGAGGTTTATGGAAGGGCTGAATGATGAGATGAGTGTACAATTGATGGTGGTAACCTTCAACAACTACCAGGAGTTGGTAGATAAGGCTCTTATGATTGAAGGAAAGCAGCAGCAGATTGAGAGCCGTAAGAGGAAGTATGGACAAGGAAGGAATAGTTCCGGAGCCCAGCAGAAACCCCGATTCACATCGAATTCGGGAGGATACACCCATAACCACAAAAGCCACTCCCATACTGGAGGAAGTTCTCACAACCACAATAGATCCAAGAATGGGAATGGGAATGGAACAAACAATAATCAGAACTGCTCTACTCCAACCACACCCGCCAAGAGGGATTTGAGTCACGTTACCTGTTTCAAGTGCGGTAAGAATGGACACTATGCCACAGAGTGCCCTGAAGCTAAGAATGGGAACGGCAATGGAAGCGCCGGGAATAAGCCCAACCCGTTCAACAAAGGACAAGTCAACCACGTGACCGTGGAGGAGGTTAAAGAGCAACCAGATGTTGTTGTCGGTAAGTTTTTGGTTAAGTCATTTACCGCAATAGTTCTTTTCGATACTGGTGCATCACATTCATACAGTTCAAGGGGATTCGTAAATAGACATAAGTTGCCCACCCAAGTCCTTAAGACCCCCATGTTAGTAAGCTCTCCAGGAGCGGAGTATATGGCACATCAGGGATGTTTTCAGACGCCATTGGTCATAGGACACAATGTTTTCCCCTCAGACCTGATAGTTTTGGAGTCACACGGATTGGATGTGATTCTAGGAATGGATTGGCTATCGATGTATGGAGGGAACATCGATTGTGCCAACAAGTCTATTTTGCTTACCACCCCGGAGGGAAAAACGATCAAGTATGTATCCAGGCATTCGCCTAGAAGGACAGAAGTACATTCTCTCACGGGAGTTGTTCAAGAGGAAGTGCCTATAGTAAAGGATTACCCGGATGTTTACCTAGAGGAGCTACCCGGCATGCCACCGGATAGGGATATTGAGTTTTTTATAGAGCTATTGCCTTGCCCCGGACCAATATCAAAGAGACCGTACCGGATGCCAGCAAATGATCTGGAGGAGATCAAGAAGCAGATTAAGGAGTTATTGGAGAAAGGATTTATCAGCCGGAGTTCATCACCTTGGGGAGCCCCAATGCTTTTGGTCAAGAAGAAGGATGGATCTTTAAGAATGGTCGTTGATTATCGAGCACTGAATGAAGTGACTATTAAGAACAAGTACCCACTACCGATGATCAATGATCCGTTCGACCAACTTCAAGGAGCTAAAGTATTCTCCAAGATCGATCTACGATCTGGATACCACCAGTTGAAAATTCGAGAGAAGGATATACCTAAGACAGCCTTCAGCACAAGGTATGGGCTATATGAGTATACGGTTATGTCATTTGATTGACTAACGCCCCACCCTACTTCATGAGTATGATGAATAAAGTGTTCATGTAGTTCTTGGATAAGTTTGTCGTGGTATCCATTGATGATATTTTGGTGTACTCGAAGAACAAAGAGGAACACGCGGAGCATTTGCGTATGGTACTAGAGAAGCTCAGAGAACATCAGTTATACGCCAAGTTTAGCAAATGCGCGTTTTGGTTGAAGGAAGTTGGATTCTTAGGGCATGTTATATTAGGCGAAGGTATAGCAGTGGACCCCGTCAAAGTGCAAGCAGTCACTGAATGGTTGGCACCCACTTCAGTTGGAGAAATCCGCAGTTTTCTTGGACTCGCGGGATATTACCGGAGATTCATAGAAAATTTCTCCAAGATTGCAAAACCAATGACGTCATTGATGAAGAAGGTGACAAAGTTCCATTGGACTGAAGAGTGCGAAGAAAGTTTCCAGGAGTTGAAGAAACGGTTGACGACAGCCCCAGTGCTGATCTTGCCAGATATACGCAAGGATTTCCAAGTATATTGCGACGCTTCACGCTTAGAACTTGGAGGAGTACTCATGCAGGATGGAAGAGTTGTTTCTTATGCATCTCGTCAACTTCGACCGCGCGAGTTGAACTATGCGACGCATGATTTGGAGCTAGCAGCTGTTGTGCATGCACTCAAAACTTGGAGACATTTCCTTATTGGAAATCGTTGTGATGTGCACACGGATCACAAGAGTTTGAAGTACATTTTCACTCAGAAGGAGATGAACCTAAGACAAAGAAGATGGTTGGAGCTTATGAAGGATTATGACATGAAGCTGCACTATCACCCAAGAAAGGCCAACGTCGTTGCAGACGCTTTGAGCCGAAAGAGTTATGCAAATACCCTAGTAAAGGGGGAATTGCCACAGGAGTTAGCAGAGGATCTCAAGGAGCTTCATTTGGAGATAGTTTCTAGAGGATTTGTTGCAACATTGGAGGTTCAGTCAACATTGTTGGGAAAGATACGAGAAGCCTAGAAGGATGACAAAGAGATTCCCGAGATAAAGGAGAAGATGAGTGAAGGAAAAGCCAAGGGATTTCGTGAGGACGAACACGACACCTTGTGGTTTGAGGATCGAATCTATGTGCCCAACAACCCGGAGATCAGGAAGTTGATATTACAGGAAGCACATGATTCACCATACTCGATACACCCCCGGAAACACAAAGATGTATTTGGATTTGAAGGAACGTTTCTGGTGGACGGGAATGAAGAAGGATATTGCCGAGTATGTAGCCATATGTGATATATGCCAGAGAGTGAAGGCGGAACATCAGAAGCCAGCAGGATTGCTACAGCCTATGCCGATACCCGAATGGAAGTGGGATAAGCTTGGCATGGACATTATCGCCGGATTGCCTAGGACCAAATCAGGATATGACTCTATCTGGGTAGTAGTGGATCGCTTGACCAAAGTAGCCCACTTTATTCCCGTGAAAACCACTTATACCAGTGCTAAGTTGGCCAAGATATACATGACCAGGATCGTATGTCTGCATGGAGTTCCGAGAACCATTGTATCGGATAGAGGAACACAGTTCACCTCAAAGTTTTGGCATCAGCTCCACCAAACTTTGGGAACAAGGTTGGAATTCAGTACAACTTTTCACCCACAGATAGATGGACAAACCGAGAGAGTCAATCAAATTCTGGAAGACATGTTGAGAGCTTGTGCGTTAGATTATGGATCTAGTTGGGATGACAACATGCCCTATGCGGAGTTCTCGTACAACAACAGTTACCAGGCCAGTTTGAAGATGGCACCGTTCGAAGCATTGTATGGAAGGAGATGCCGAACGTCGTTGATGTGGGATGAAGTCGGAGACCGTCAGTTGTTTGGACCAGACCTGATCAAAGAGTCATAAGAGAAGGTTAAGTTGATTCGGGATAGGCTGAAGGTAGCTCAGTCCAGGCAGAAGAGTTGTGCAGACTCCAAGTGCAAGGAAGTAGTCTATGAAATTGAAGACAGAGCATACCTGAGAGTGTCACCTCTGCGAGGAGTTAAACGTTTCGGACTTAAGGGAAAGTTAGCTCCGAGATTTGTGGGACATTACCGTGTTTTGGAGCGCATGGGAGAGGTTGCCTATAAATTGGAGTTACCCGAAGGATTGTCAGGAGTGCACGATGTGTTTCACGTTTCTCAGCTTCAGAAGTGTCATGCAGACATGGCCGATATTCCTCTAAGAGACACAGTTCTCCTAGAAGCAATTCAGCTGGATAGCGATCTGACTTACGAGGAGAAGCCTATTAAAATCCTTGAGTTTTCGAGCAGAGTCACTCGTAGCAAGGTTATCAAGTTTTGCAAAGTTCAGTGGAGTCACCACACCGAGGAAGAAGCCGCCTGGGAACGAGAAGATGATCCACGCAAGGACCACCCACACCTGTTCTCTAGCCAAGCCGAATCTCGAGGGCGAGATTCATTCTAAGGGGGGGGGGGTAGGTTTGTAACATCCCAAATTTTCAATTTGGAATGTTATACATAGATCATATTGCATTGCATATTTTATTGCATTTTGTGTGTGGTGATCCTCGAAAATTCTAAGCAACTCAAGGACCTACGGAGAGAGTTGGGAATTCTACCGTTTTCGTATTTGAGTTTTTCTCGAATACCGGTACGGGGGTCACGTTGGTTTTAGTTATTATTTTCTCTCCTAAAAATATTTCTTAATAAAATATACGAGCGGATATAAAATGACTTCTCCAAAATAAAAGAAATATTGGGGGAAAATATTAAAATCACTTCTGGGTTTTATTCGGATTTAATAGCGATTTTATTGCATAGGGAAAAATGTGCGTTTTTAAAAATTGCATTTAGGTCCGGGAATATGTTCATTTTGTCCTATAGTTTATTAAAGGACGGTGAAAATTTATTTCGGAAATTTTGGAGCTCGTTTAGTATTTCATTTTCGTGTTTTTCGGCGTCAGGTTTTATTAAAAAAAGGGGTTTCGGTTCGGACAAAACTGGGCCGAAGGCCCAGCCGGCCCGCCAGCGCCACCGCCTCGCCCGCGTCGTGTCCGACCGGGACACCGGCCGGAGTCTGCCTCGCCGCCGGCCTCGCTGCCCCCTTCCCCAAGCAGCCGCGCCCCCCTCCCCCTTTAAATAGCCGCCGCCCCCCTCTCGCCGCCTCCACACCGCCGCCGCTGCCTAGCCGCCGCCGCCTCTAGCCACCGCCATCGCGCCGCACTCCGCCGTCGTGCCGTGCCCGCCGCAGCTGCACCGCACCGCACCGTCGCGGCCGCCGCCGACGACGACAACGCCTGCTGCCCGCTCCGTTAGCCGCTCCGCCGCCCGCTCCGTTAACCCGCCCGACCCGTTAAGGTACGGCCATTTTTTTAAGAATCGTTCGTTTTTTTAAGAAAACCTAGATCTGTTTTTTTTTTCTAATCGATCGGTTCGGTTTTTCTTCCGGTTTAGCTAGTTTGCGGACGTTCGTCCGTATGTTCGTTTTAACGAACATTGTTCGTCCGTTAGTTCCAGACAGTGAACGTTCGTTCGTTAGCCTGTTCGTCAGTTTTCTTTTTCGGGGCTTTTATCCGCGATTATTCCGATCGTGATTTCTGCCCTGATCTTGTTTTTCGTTTTTCTTTTCGCTCGAGAGTCGGAATCATGTGATTCAAAATCCCAGATCTTCGTCTCGACGCCCTCTTTCCGTTTAACCAACTGGAACAAGGTTTTCTTACTGTAAAATTTGACTTTAGTTCAATCTAGTAAATGGATCATATTTCCTTCACAGTTTGAGTTTCGTTGCTCCGTTTGATTTGATTCTTTTTGCAAACCGGAGTTCTTAAATTGAACTTTCTAGTTATATCTTCTTTTGGAGTTTTGTTTGTGCATCTTTGCTTGATTGCTTATGTATGTTATTGTTTGCACGCGATAGAATACCCGGACTGTGAAGCGTGCTACTACGAGTCTCTAGGTTTTGCGAATCATCAGCAAGGCAAGTAACACTTTGATCATACTCTTTTCTTACCCAGTTTTTATGCATTAGATCAAACCCTCACACATTGCATGAGTAGGATCTCTTAACTTGTGGGACTGGGAAGTAGATTGAGGTAGAACCTATTACCTGCATTACTTTCAAACCCTTGGGAGTTACTTCTGCGCTATGCTTAGGTTATCATGCTATGCTCGTAGACGTGGTTTGGGTCTGAGTGAAATCCATGACAGATGTGAGTTGTTAATTAATGGTTAACTTAAGGTGGCTACTTGAATACACATCTGGGTGGATTGGTTGCAGGGCACCTGGAGAATCCAGTCTTGTCCTAGGAAATCCCGGGGTTCCATGTGATTGTCCTATGGAATGCCACCCAGGCTCAAAGGGGTCATAAAACTATTCATGCTAGAAACTTCCGTGTGCAGCCACAATGCCATTATGGGTTCTGGCATAGTATGAGTAAGTTGTGTGAGCTCTTTCGGTGGTGGACTTGCAGATGTAGGGGAAAGTAGGTGTACCGGTCCACCCAGGGTAAAGAGTGAATGCTTCTGAAAGACTGTGTCTCGGTCATACGTTTCTCAAACACCATGCAGTGAGAGAAATTCAATGGAGGAGATCGAGTCTTGTGGGGAAAGTGCACAAACCTTTGCAGAGTGTACAAACTGATCATGATTAGCCGTGTCCCCGGTTATGGACAATCTTGAGTATCTGGTACTTGAATTATTGGTTGATCTCATCACTCTAAAATTAATTGGTTGGGTTAATGATTACTTTAATTGGAGTTGAGTTGGAGGTACCTTCTCAATGATGTTTCAACTACCATGATAGTTAAATAAAATTTATTCCTTTGTTGTAGAGAAAAATTGGCTTTATGCAAAAACTTTAACCTTAGAGCCTCCACCAGCCAAATATGCATATAGTGTTAGCCTTTATTATGTTACTTGCATTCTACTGTGTTATCTTGCCAGCATATTCCATGTGCTGACCCGTTTCGGGCTGCAACATGTTACGTTGCAGACTTTTTAGACGAGGAGTAAGACGTTCTAGGTCGTTTGTCATGCACTCAGCTATGCCGTTGGAGTTGATGGACTCACTTATCTTCCAAGCCTTCCGTTGTTATTTTGTTAGACGGCCTTAAGTCATTGACTTTTGTAATTAGTTCTCTTTTGAGACATTCGGTGTAATAAGTGTGTGATTGCCACTCTATTATAAATCCTTCAAGTACTGTGTGTGTCGGCATTACCGATCCAAGGATGACACAGAACACAGATGCTTCGGTCCCTTCGGATCGCGGTCGCTACAGTTGTCCTTTAATTTTACCTTGGGGTGCCTTGGGCATCCCCAAGCTTAGGCTCTTGCCACTCTTTGTTCCATAATCCATCAAAACCATGCTCAAAACTTGAAAACTTCACAACACAAAACTTAGCCAAAAATCTAGTGAGCTCCGTTAGTATAAGAAAACAAACAACCACTCAAAGTTAATGTAATGAACTTATTATTTGTTTATATTGGTGTTAAACCTACTGTATTCCAACTTCTCCTTGATTCATACCCCCCGATACTACTCATAGATTAATCAAAATAAGCAAACAACACATGAAAAACAGAATCTGTCAAAAACAGAACAGTCTGTAGTAATCTGTAACTTTCGAATACTTCTGTAACTCTAAAAAAATTGAAATAAATTGGTAGACATGAGGAATTTTTCTATTTATCATCTTCAAAAAGAATCAACTAAAAAAAACTCTCTAGTAAAAAATGCCAGCCAATCTCTTGAGCGCTAAAGTTTCTGTTTTTTACAGCATGATCATATAAAGTTCACACAAGTCTTCCCAAAGGTTCTACTTCGCACAAACACTAATTAAAACGCAAAACCACATCGAAACAGAAGCTAGATGCAATATTTATTCCTAAACAGAAGCAAAACCAAAGAAAATAAAATTGGGTTGCCTCCCAACAAGCGCTATCGTTTAACGCCCCTAGCTAGGCACGATACAAGAATAGATATAGGTATTGCCATCTTTGGTAGGCAATCCATAAGTGGCTCTCATAATAGATTCATAAGGTAATTTAATTTTCTTTCTAGGAAAGTGTTCCATGCCTTTCCTTAACAGAAATTGGAATCTAATATTTCCTTCCTTCATATCAATAATTGCACCAATCGTTCTAAGGAAAGGTCTACCAAGAATAATAGGACATGAAGGATTGCAATCTATATCGAGAACAATGAAATCTACGGGCACATAATTCCTCTTGGCAAAAATAAGAACATCATTAATCCTTCCCGTAGGTTTCTTAATGGTAGAATCCGCAAGATGAAAATTTAAAGAACAATCATCAAGTTCATGGAACCCTAACATATCACACAAAGTTTTTGGAATCGTAGAAACACTTGCACCCAAATCACACAAAGCAAAGCATACATGATTTTTAATTTTAATTTTAATAGTAGGTTCCCACTCATCATAAAGCTTTCAAGGGATAGAAACTTCTAATTCAAGTTTTTCCTCATAAGATTGCATTAAAGCATCAACTATGTGTTTGGTAAAAGCCTTATTTTGACTATAAGCATGTGGAGAATTTAGTACGGATTGCAACAAGGAAATTCAATCTATTAAAGAGAAATTATCATAATTGAATCCCTTGAAATCCAAAATAGTGGGTTCATCACTATGCAAAGTTTTAATTTCTTCAATCCTACTTTTAACGATTTTAGCATCCAGATCTAAAAACTCCGAATCATTGGGACGCCTTTTAACTAAAGTAGACACATCTCCAGTCCCATCTTTATCAAGATTCATACTAGAAAACAAGGATCTAATAGGAGACACATCAATCACTTTCAGATCTTCATCCTTATTGTGATGATAGGTAGAAGAACACGCTTTCATAAAGCAATCTTTTTTAGCACCCATCCTAGCGGTTCTTTCTTTGCACTCATCAATGAAAATTCTCATGGCTTTGAGGGACTCATTGATATCATCTTAGGTGGAATAGATCTAAGTTTCAAAGAATCAACATCAAGAGTAATTATGTCCACGTTTCTAGCCAACTCATCAATCTTAAGCAATCTTTCTTCAAGCAAAGCATTGAAATTCTTTTGCGAATTTATAAACTCTTTAACACTAGTCTCAAATTCAGAGGGCATCTTACCAAAATGTCCATAAGAGTTATTGTAGGAATTACCATAATTATTACAGGAATTACTAGGAAAAGGCCTAGGATTAAAGTTTCCTCTATAAGCATTATTACCAAAATTGTTCCTACCAACAAAATTCACATCCAAAGATTCATTATTATTTTCAATCAACGTGGATAAAGGCATATCATTAGGATCAGAAGAAGCACTCTTAGTAGCAAACAATTTCATGAGTTCATCCATCTTTCCACTCAAAATACTAATCTCTTCAATGGCATGCACTTTTTTACTAGTAGATCTTTCGGTGTGCCATCGAGAATAGTTAACCATAATATTATCTAGGAGTTTGGTAGCTTCTCCTAAGGTGATTTCCATGAAAGTGCCCCCCGTAGCCGAATCTAAAAGATTTCTAGAACCAAAATTCAAGCCAGCATAAAAGTTTTGTATAATCATCCATAAGTTCGAACCATGTGTAGGGCAATTACGTATCATTAATTTCATTATCTCCCAAGCTTGTGCAACATGCTCATGATCTAGTTGCTTAAAATTCATAAGATCGTTTCTAAGAGAGATAATCTTAGCGGGAGGAAAATACTTAGAGATAAAGGCATCTTTGTACTTATTCCATGAATCAATACTATTTCTAGGCAAAGAGGAAAACCAAGTTTTAGCACGATCTCTAAGTGAAAACGGAAATAGCTTCAATTTAACAATATCATTATCCGTATCCCTCTTATTTTGCATATCACATAAATCAACAAAGTTGTTCAGATGGGTAGTGGCATCTTCACTAGGAATGCTAGAAAATTGATCTTTCATGACAAGATTCAACAGAGCAGCATTGATCTCACAAGATTCAGCATCTAAGATAGGAGCAATCGGTGTGCTAATAAAATCATTATTGTTGGTATTGGAAATGTCACACAATTTGGTATTGTCTTGAGCCATAGTGACAAGCAAGCAATCCAACACACAAGCAAACAAGAGGCAAGCGAACGGTAAACACACGGAAACAGAAGGGCAAATAAGACGACAAGGGTGAAGTGGAGGAGAGGTAAACGAGAATCAAATAATGTAGTGCGAAGGATAAGGGTTTGTGATAGGTACTTGGTATATGACTTTTGCGTTGATCTTCCCGGCATCGGCGTCAGAAATTCTTCTTGCTACTTCTCGAGCTTGCGTTGTATTCCCTCAAAGAGGAAAGGGTCATGCAACATAGTAGCGTAAGTATTTCCCTCAGTTTTTGAGAACCAAGGTATCAATCCAGTAGGAGACCACGCGCGAGTCCCTCGCACCTACACAAACAAATAAGAACTTTGCAGCCAACGCGATAAGGGGTTGTCAATCCCTTTACGGTCACATACGAAAGTGAGATCTGATAGATAGGATAGGATAGTTTTTGGTATTTTTGGTATTTTTGGTATAAGAACAAAAAGTAAAGAAAGTAAATAAGCAACGATAATAGAAATTGAAGGGAAAGTAATATGATAAAGATAGACCCCGGGGCCATAGGTTTCACTAGTGGCTTCTCTCATGAAAGCAAAATTCTGCGGTGGGTGAACAAATTACTGTCGAGCAATTGATAGAAAAGCGCATAGTTATGAAAATATCCAGGCATGACCATTTTATATAGGAATCATGTCCGTAACAAGTAGAGTGAAACAATTCTGCATCTACTACTATTACTCCACACATCGACCTCTTTCCAGCATGCATCTAGAATATTAAGTTCATAAGAACAGAGTAGCGCTTTAAGCAAGATGACATGATGTAGAGGGATAAACTCAAGCAATATGATATAAAACCCATATTTTTATCCTCGATGGCAACAATACAATATGTGCCTTGCTGCCCCTACTGTCACTGGGAATGGACACCGCAAGATTGAACCCAAAGCCAAGCACTTCTCCCATTGCAAGAACTATAGATCTAGTAGGCCAAACTAAACCAATAATTCGAAGAGACTTGCAAGGATATTATAATCATAAATAAAAGATTTCAGAGAAGAATCAAATATTTTTCATAGATAATCTTGATCATAAACCCACAATTCATCGGATCTCGACAAACACACCGCAAAAAGATTACATCAAATAGATCTCCTTGAAGATGGAGGAGAACTTTGTATTGAGATCCAAAAAGAGAGAAGAAGCCATCTAGCTAATAACTATGGACCCGAAGGTCTGTGTTAAACTACTCACAACTCATTGGTGAGGCTATGGTGTTGATGTAGAAGCACTCCGTGATCGATCCCCCCTCCGGTGGAGCTCCGGAACAGGCCCCAAGATAGGATCTCACGGGAACAAAAGGTTGCGGCGGTGGAATTAGGGTTTTCTCCATTGCCCCAGTGTTTTCATGGTACGTAGTATATATAGGAGGAAGGAGGCCATCGAGGGAGCCAGAGGGGGCCCACGAGGGTGAGGGGCGCGTCTGCCCCCTTGGGCGCGCCCTGCCCCCTGGGCGCGCCCTGCCCCCTCGTGGCCGCCTCTCTCATTCCCTCGCGTGTACTCCAAGTATTCTATGAAGATACGGTTCCAAAAATAACTTTCCCTAAGGTTTCATTCCGTTTGGACTCCGTTTGATATTCCTTTTCTGTGAAACACTGAAATAGGCAAAAGAAACAACAATTTGCACTGGGCCTTGGGTTAGTAGGTTAGTCCCAAAAATAATATAAAAGTGTTTAATAAAGCCCATTAAACATCCAAAATAGAATATATATAATAGCATGGAACAATCAAAAATTATAGATACGTTGGAGACGTATCACTCATATGGAATCTTGTTCAAGCCTTTGCGGAGATATAGCCTATCGGATGCATGACAAGAGGTGTTGATGGCTTCGGCCCAAAAGTTGTACGGAGACTTGAATTCCGCCATCATGGTCCTTGCCGCGTCCATCAATGTACGGTTCTTTCTCTCCGCCACACCATTTTGTTGAGGGGTATACGGTGCGGCATATTGATGCTTGATCCCCTCATCACTAAGAAACTCATCCAAGGTGTAATCATCAAGATCTTTGCATCATGTTGTCGTTGAGCTTCATTTTCAAAGTTGATGACGGTTTGTTGGGTCTCACTTTTCCTCTTGAAGAAATATACCCAAGTGTATCTTGAATAGTCATCTAGAATCACCAAGCAATACTTACTGTTGGGGATCGTTGCAGAAATTCTAAAAAATTGTACGCATCACCAAGATCTATCTACGGAGTTACTAGCAACGAGAGGGGAGTGCATCTTCATACCTTTGAAGATCGTGATGCGGAAGCTTTGCAAGAACGCGTTTGGTGGAGTCATACACGAAGCAATTCAGATCGCGGCCGAATCTGATCTAAGCGCCGAACAACGGCGCCTCCGCGTTTAACACATGTGCAGCCCGGTGACGTCTCACGCGAGGGAGAGGTTGGCGAAGACTCCGTCCAGGAGCAGCACGACGTCGTGGTGGTGGTGGAGGAGCGTGGCACTCCAGCAGGGCTTCGCCAAGCACTACGAGAGATGAGGAGGGGGAGGGGTAGGGCTACGCTAAGAGAGAGGGAGAGTCACATGTTGTGGCAGCCCAAAACCCCCACTATATATAGGGGAGGGGAGGGGATGCGCCCCTATCTAGGGTTCCCCCCTAGGGGGTGCGGCCAACCCTAGATTAACCTAGGGGGCGGCCAGAGGGGGGAGAGGGGGCGCGCCCTAGCTGGGCCTTAGGCCCATCTGAGCCTACGGTTTCCCCCTTCTCCTCCACCTGCGCCTTGGGCCCCTTGTGGGAGGTGCACCAGCCCACCTAGGGGCTGGTCCCTTCCCACTCTTGGCCCATGCAGGCCTCCGGGGCTGGTGGCCCCTCCCGGTGGACCCCCGGAACCCTTCCGGTGGTCCCGGTACATTACCGATAATGCCCAGAACACTTCCGGTGACCAAAACAGGCCTTCCCATATATAAATATTTACCTCTGGACTATTCAAGAACTCCTCGTGATGTCCAAGATCTCATCCGGGACTTCGAACAACATTCGGTAACCGCGTACATACATTCCCTATAACCCTAGCGTCAACGAACCTTAAGTGTGTAGACCCTACGGGTTCGGGAACCATGCAGACATGACCGAGACATCTCTCCGACCAATAACCAACAGTGGGATCTGGATACCCATGTTGGCTCCCACATGTTCCACGATGAGCTCATCGGATGAACCACGATGTCAAGGATTCAATTAATCCCGTATACGATTCCCTTTGTCTACCGGTATAGTACTTGCCCGAGATTCGATCGTCGGTATACCGATACCTTGTTCAATCTCGTTACCGGCAAGTCTCTTTACTCGTTCTGTAACACATCATCACGTGACCAACTCCTTAGTCACATAGAGCTCATTACGATGATGTCTTACCGAGTGGGCCCAGAAATACCTCTCCGTCATACGGAGTGACAAATCCCAGTCTCGATTCGTGCCAACCCAACAAATACTTTTGGGGATACCCGTAGTGTACCTTTATAGCCACCCAGTTACGTTGTGACATTTGGCACACCCAAATTACTCTTACGGTATCCGTGAGTTGCACAATCTCATGGTCTAAGGAACAGATACTTGACATTGGAAAAGCTTTAGCATACGAACTACACGATCTTTTGCTAGGCTTAGGATTGGGTCTTGTCAATCACATCATTCTCTTAATGATGTGATCCCGTTATCAATGACATCCAATGTCCATGGTCAGGAAATCGTAAACATCTATTGATCAACGAGCTAGTCAACTAGAGGCTTACTACGGACATGATGTGGTCTATGTATTCACACATGTATTACGATTTCCGGATAATACAATTATAGCATGAACAATAGACAATCATCATGAACAAGGACATATAATAATAACCATTTTATTATCGCCTCTAGGGCATATTTCCAAAAGTCTCCCACTTGCACTAGAGTCAATAATCTAGTTACATTGTGATGAATCAAACACCCATAGAGTTCCGGTGTTGATCATGTTTTTCTCGTGGAAGAGGTTTAGTCAATGGATCTGCGACATTCAGATCCGTGTGCACTTTACAAATATATATGTCTCCATCTTGTATATAACTACGAATGGAGTTGAAACAACGCTTGATGTGCTTGGTCTTCTTGTGAAGCCTGGGCTCCTTGGCAATGGCAGTAGCTCCAGTGTTGTCACAGAAGAGAGTCATTGGGCCCGACGCGCTTGGAATAACTCCTAGGTCGGTGATGAACTCCTTCATCTAGACTCCTTCCTGTGCTGCTTCGGAAGCAGCTATGTACTCCACTTCACATGTAGATGCCGCCACGACGCTTTTCTTGCAACTGCACCAGCTGACTGCCCCACAATTCAAAATATACACGTATCCGGTTTGTGACTTGGAGTCATCTGGGTCTGTGTCGAAGCTAGCATCGATGTAACCCTTTACGACGAGCTCTTCGTCACCTCCATAAACGAGAAACATATCCTTAGTCCTTTTCAGGTACTTCAGGATGTTCTTGACCGCTATCCAGTGTTCCATTCCGGGATCACTTTGGTACATCCCCACCAAACTTATGGCAAGGTTCACATCGGGTCTGGTACACTGCATGGCATACATAATAGAACCTATGGCTGAGGCATAGGGGATGACACTCATCTTTTCTCTATCTTGTGACAAGGTCAGGCATTGAGCTATGCTCAATCTCACACCTTGCAATGCAGGCAAGAACCCTTTCTTGGACTGTTCCATATTGAACTTCTTCAATATCTTGTCAAGGTATGTGCTTTGTGAAAGACCAATGAGGCGTCTCGATCTATCTCTATAGATCTTGATGCCTAATATGTAAGCAGATTCTCCAAGGTCCTTCATTGAAAAACACTTATTCAAGTAGGCCTTTATGCTTTCCAAGAGTTCTACATCATTTCCCATCAACAACATGTCGTCCACATATAATATGAGAAATGCTACATAACTCCCACTCACTTTCTTGTAAATATAGGCTTCTCCATAAGTCTGTATGAACCCAAACGCTTTGATCACCTCATCAAAATGAATGTTCCAACTCCGAGATGCTTGCACCAGCCCATAGATGGAGCGCTGGATCTTGCATACCTTGTTAGCATTCTTAGGATCGACAAAACCTTCCGGTTGTATCATATACAATTCTTCCTTAAGGAAGCCGTTAAGGAATGTCATTTTGACGTCCATTTGCCATATCTCATAATCATAAAATGCGGCAATTGCTAACATGATTCGGACGAACTTCAGCATCGCTACGGGAGAGAAAGTCTCATCGTAGTCAATCCCTTGAACTTGTCGATAATCCTTAGCGACAAGCCAAGCCTTATAGATGGTCACATTTCCATCCGCGTCAGTCTTCTTCTTAAAGATCCATTTATTTTCTATGGCTCGCCGATCATCGGGCAAGTCAACCAAAGTTCATACTTTGTTATCATACATGGATCCTATCTCAAATTTCATGGATTCAAGCCATTTGTTGGAATCCGGGCCCACCATCGCTTCTTCATAATTCGAAGGTTCACTGCTGTCTAACAACATGATTTCCAGGAGAGGGTTGTCGTACCACTCTGGTGTGGAATGTGTCCTCGTGGACCTACGAAGTTCAGCAGTAACTTGATCCGAAGTTTCATGATCATTATCATTAACTTCCTCTCTAGTCGGTGCAGGCACCACACAAACATCTTCCTGTGCTGCGCTACTTTCCAGTTCAAGAGGGGTTACAATAACCTCATCAAGTTCTACTTTCCTCCCACTTACTTCTTTCGAGAGAAACTCTTGCAGCAGAAAGGATCCATTCTTGGCAACAAAGACCTTGCCTTCAGATCTGAGGTAGAAGGTATACCCAATAGTTTCCTTAAGGTATCCTATGATGACGCATTTTTCCGATTTGGGTTCGAGCTTTTCAGGTTGAAGTTTCTTGACATAAGCATCGCATCCCCAAACTTTTAGAAACAACAACTTAGGTTTCTTCCCAAACCATAGTTCATACGGTGTTGTCTCAACGGATTTAGACGGTGCCCTATTTAAAGTGAATGTGGCAGTCTAAAGCATAACCCCAAAATGATAGCGGTAAGTTGGTAAGAGACATCATAGATCGCACCATGTCCAACAGAGTACGATTACTACGTTCGGACACACCATTACATTGAGGTGTTCCAGGCGGCGTCAGTTGTGAAACAATTCCACATTTCCTTAGGTGCGTGCCAAATTCGTGACTTAAATATTCTCCTCCACGATCTGGTCGTAATAACTTTATTTTTCTGTCACGTTGATTCTCAACCTTATTATGAAATTCCTTGGACTTTTCAAAGGTCTTAGACTTGTGTTTCATCAAGTAGATATACCCATATCTACTTAAGTCATCAGTGAGGGTGAGAACATAACGATAGCCACCGCGAGCTTCAACACTCATTGGACCGCACACATCAGTATGTATGATTTCCAACAAGTTGGTTGCTCGCTCCATTGTTCGGGAGAACGGAGTCTTGGTCATCTTTCGCAAGAGGCATGGTTCGCACGTGTCAAATGATTCATAATCAAGAGACTCCAAAAGTCCATATGCATGGAGCTTCTTCATACCTTTGACACCAATATGACCAAGGCGGTAGTGCCACAAGTATGTGGGACTATCATTATCAACCTTACATCTTTTGGCATTCACACTATGAATATGTGTAACATCAAGTTCGAGATTCAATAAAAGTAAACCATTGACCAGCGGGGCATGACCATAATACAGTTCTCTCATAAAAAAAGAACAACCATTATTCTCAGATTTAAATGAGTAGCCATCTCGCATTAAATGAGATCCAGATACAATGTTCATGCTCAAAGCTAGTACTAAATAACAATTATTGAGGTTTAAAACTAATCCCGAAGGTAGATGTAGAGGTAGCATGCCGACGGCGATCACATCGACCTTGGAACCATTCCCAACGCGCATCGTCACCTCGTCCTTCGCCAGTCTCCGCTTATTCCGCATCTCCTGCTTTGAGTTACAAATGTGAGCAACTGCACCGGTATCAAATACCCAGTAGCTATTACGAGCCCTGGTAAGGTACACATCAATAACATGTATATCACATATACCTTTGACGTTGTCGGCCTTCTTATCTGCTAAGTATTTGGGGCAATTCCGCTTCCAGTGACCCGTTTCCTTGCAATAAAAGCACTCAGTCTCAGGCTTGGGTCCATTCTTTGGCTTCTTCCCAGCAACTGTCTTACCGGGCGCGGCAACTCCCTTGCCGTCCTTCTTGAAGTTCTTCTTACCCTTGACTTTCTTGAACTTAGTGGTTTTATTCACCATCAACACTTGATGTTCTTTCTTGATTTCCACCTCCGCTAATTTCAGCATTGAATATACCTCGGGAATGGACTTCTCCATCCCTTGCATATTGAAATTCATCACAAAGCTCTTGTAGCTAGGTGGGAGCGACTGAAGGATTATGTCAACGACCGCGTCATCTGGGAGATTAACTCCTAGCTGAGACAAGCGGTTGTGCAACCCAGACATTTTGAGTATATGCTCGCTGACAGAATATTGTCCTCCATCTTACAACTGTAGAACTTGTCGGAGACTTCAAATCTCTCGACCCGGGCATCATCTTGGAAAACCATTTTCAGCTCTTGGAACATCTCATATGCTCCGTGCTGCTCAAAACGCTTTTGGAGCCCGGATTCTAAGCTGTAAAGCATGCCGCACTGAACCAGGGAGTAATCATCTATCAGGACCCCGATCCTAAGTCACACCGATCTAGCTGTAACACGTCATATCACTTTGCGGCCTCACGCACGGTAACCCCACGGGTGCCACCTTACCTGGCCCAGGACCGTTTGCGCATTTTGGCACATGTATATGACAGTGTCGCTAGCATCCATAAGACAGAGAACCCGGGCCGACATGGCTAGTTATAAACCCAAAGTGGCACTAGATTACAGAGATAGGCATCCATGACCCAGCAACGAACATGTCGGTCATCAACGTATGAACCCAAGTCGTAGCATGCTACATGGACTTAAAGGAACAACGCGTGACATTTCCCCTAAGGGACAGACACAGGAACGAAGAAGGACACATGCCGGCCAGCCTACGTGTTCCGAGCAGTAGCAAGCTACCAAGGCTCATTGGAATCACTAGGAGGCATTTCCCTGTAAGGTAGGCTACCAACGGAAAACAACTAGGTGTCGGATCCCACACATACCAATCATTTCAATCATACACACAATATGCTCAATAGGTGCAAATACAACATTGCATCACAACAGAACTCTATGACTCAAAGTACTTTATTTAAAAGGCTCCAAGAGCCATACATAACATATCCATACAGGTAGGGGTCACATGACCCAACACACAAGTCATACAGTCATACAAGCACAAGCGGAAGCTACATGTCTGAGTACAGACAACTTAGAAAATAAAACAGGCTTGGTGTAGCCTGACTATCTACAAGGCCCTTCACAAGCTCCAAATCTCCGTCTGGGTGTCAAGCTACTCGTCGACGTCAACGTCTATGTAGAACCCATCAGCAGGGACATGGTTTTCCTCTGCAACAGTTATTAAGCCAACATGAGTACAAAGGTACTCAGCAAGTCTTACCACAGAACCTATCATACATGCAACATTTTCAAAGGGGGTAGTGGAGTTCATAGCAGAAAGCCAGCTTTGACTCTTGGCTAACCTATACTACAACTCTCAACAGATTGCAAGATGTTATTACGAACACGAGTCCTCTACTCACCACAACTATACACTACCGAGGACCCTCTTCCGTTATCCTACGGAAGGGCCATCCACGGCACTCACACTTATCTTGAGGCTTTTAGTAGTATCCATCAACTTGTCTATGAACTGTAAGAGTAACCAAGTAGTCCGTACCGCGAACAATGGCTATTCGAATAGATTGATAACCCTGCAGGGGTGTACTTCATCACACATGTTTTCACCACTTAGCGTCTGCACACGACATGTGCTCGGCAGACTTCAAGAGAAAGCCGACGTGGGTGTAGACCACGACCTAACCAACCACTCAAGTCTCTCGTCCAGGTTTATCGCCTATTTGGGTTCCATCCGTGCGGAGATCCGGCCGGGGTGTCGCTCACGGCCCCAAACGATGTGTACAGGGTTCCCGAGTCACCAAACGGGCAACCGGTACACCGTGCCACGTACCTGTCGCATCACAGCCCACCCCGAGGGTCAGCGCTGTGCACGACCTCCAGTAAACTATAAACACCAGAAACTAGTTGCAACTCCTGGACAGAGTACAAGGGCAGTCAATAAGTCGAGCGGGGTCATATTTCAGGGCCCAATGTGTGGTAGTAACTGTAACTTGGGTCACACACACAGATCTCGGGTCCTGTGGACGATTCCAATGAAACAACCCACCACGTACTCCTACATGGCCTTTCATCGATACCTTTACCAAGCGTATTCCACACTTCCTTCTCTTTATCGGTATGATCATTTCACTCTGATCCATCACCCAGATGAACCAGACCAGACACAACTCTAAGCATAGCAGGCAACATAAACAAATAGCACGGTGGATCACACATCACATGGCTCAATCAACTCCTACACATGCTAGTGGGTTTCAACTATTTACTGTGGCAATGACAGGTCATGCAAGGGAATAGGGTTCATCTACCGCAACAAGTAGCAGTTCACACGCTGTTGCCTTAATGCAGTAAAAGAGAGCAGGAGCGAGAAGATTGGTTTTGTATCGGAATGATCAATGATTGCTTGCCCGACAAAGTAGTGTTCGGGTACTGCTCTTCAACTGGATACGCAGCAGTATCCTCGGGAGCAGGACCTAACACAAAGAATACCGGCGATACAATCATTAACAAACAAATGCAACAATATGATGCATGCTCATGACATGGCAAGATGCATGTGTGTTGGCTAATGCAACTAAAACCAGAAGGTTTTGAACCTATTTGAATCAAAGATTCAAATTGGCATTTTAGCTATTATTTAAATAAGTGCATTATCATGTTTTTGATGTATACAGCAAGTTAACTTGTTCAAACATGCATGAAACTAGTGCCATTGGAAAGATTGGATTTTTCTGATCATTTTTCATATATAAATCTTTTCCATCTGAGCTATGGTTGATTTTATATGATTTTTAGAAGTTTTGGGTATTTTCTGGAATTTCCTGAATTATTTTTAATCTAAAATCCCAGAAAAACCTTTACTGCGTCAGCATGACATCATGCTGACGTCAGTCAGTCAACAGGAGCTAGTCCAAGTCAAACATGACATGTGGGCCCTGCATGTCAGTGTCACAGCTAATTAACTAAGTTAATTAAAGTTAAACTAAAACTAATTAGCTGTCAGTGGGGCCTGGGCCCACGGGTCAGTGACTAAATTAATTAACTAATTAAATTAACAGAAACTTAATTAAACTAACTAATTAGCAAAAGGGTGGCCCACACGTCAGTGACCCAGGGGTGGTCAACCCCCTGGTCAAACAGGTCAAACCCGCCGGCGACGTGACGCCGGCGAGGCCAAGTACGGCGGCGTGCTTCGGAAATCGTCTACGGGGCACGGCTCCAGCTGCGGCTAGGCGCGTTGGAAAGCTCTTGCCATCGCGCGTCGGATGGTGGTGGTCGCCGGACCTGGGGTGGCCGGAGACGACGGCAACAAGCTCGACGGCGGCGACCGGCGTCGGGCGTGTGTGGAGAAGCAGCTACAGAGGCCTGGGCGTTGCGTGCGTAGTACCTATCGCATCTACGCGCTGCGGTGAGTGTGATGGACGAGTGCCAGTGACCAAATGGTCACCGGAGCGTCACCGGCGGCGAGCACGGCGGCGGTGAGTTACGGTGATCAACGGAGCGACGGCTACATGGTGCAAACGAGGCGGGGAAGAGAGGGGAACGGCGTAGTGGCTCACTACGGTGCTAACGAGCTCGACGGAGGGGTCGGGGACGCGCTGTAGCTTCGTAACGGCGGCGAGGTGCTCCGGCGATCCGAGGAAGGGGACGACGGCGTGAAGACGTTGCAGGGCTTCCGGCGATCCGTGGCTCAGCGAGGAGGAAGAGGACGACGCGACGGATCTTCTGGACACACTCACGGGGCGAGGGGTGGCTCTAAGTGCGGCTACGGCGAGCGGCGGCGATGGCGGCTCGGTGATGGAGGAGGAGAGAGCCAGGGGAGGGCGATGGAGACGAGGGGGAGAAGTGAGAGCGGTCGGGGCAGCTGCGTGTCGATTCATGGAGTCATCCAGGCCATCGGGGAGGCAGGCTAGCAGGGTGGAGGTGGCCGGACGCGTGCCGGCGCGCGGCGGCCACGCGCGCGTCCTTCTGGCGCGAGGAGGAAGGCGACAGAGGAGGGCTAGTGGGCTGGGCCTGGCCTGCAACAGTGCTGGGCCCTAGGTAAGTGCTTTCTCCCTTTTTCTTTTTCCTATTTCTTTTCTATTTCATTGGTTTTGCATCTTTGTTTAATTAATAAAAATGCCAAGACATTTTTATAACTCATGAAACTTGTCATGCCCACTGTATATAATATGAACAGTAGGAAACATTATAGTTCATGATTATTTGAGCATTTAAAATATTTTAAAGTATTTAAATGCCCAAATACAAATACCATATGATTTAATCCAAAGCCCTTGAGTGTCCTAGAAAAATGTGCACCATTTTTGGCAGAGGTTTAAGACCAAGGCAGAAATGATGAACATTTTTGAAGGGCATTTTGGGTACATTGGAAAATATTTTAACAAACCCTAGTTGTTAGGAGAGGGGTGCTGGGGTTTCTGTTAATCCCATTTCCAGTTTCTTTGAAAGTAGACATGATGCACACTCTAGCTAGGTCCTAATTCAAGTGCTAACTAAGGATGTGACAACTCACCCCCACTTAAAAGAATCGCGTCCCGAGATTCGGGTTCCTCCGGAAAGAGGGTGGGGTACTCAAGTCGAAGACGATCCTCCCTTTCCCAAGTAGCTTCACTCTCGGAATGATCTGACCATTGAACCTTGAGAAACTTGATATTGTGGTGTCGAGTGGTGCGCTCAGTTTGATCAAGAATACGAACGGGGTTTTCTCGATATGTGAGATTGTCCTGGAGATCAAGCATTTCGTGGTCCACTCCGCGGATAGGATCCGAGAAGCAACGCCTGAGTTGAGAAACGTGGAAAACATCATGAACTCTGGAGAGGTGCGGAGGTAATTCCAATTGGTAGGCAACTTCTCCTCGTTTGGCAAGAATGCGAAAAGGACCGATGAAACGAGGGGCCAATTTGCCTTTGATACCGAAGCGATGGGTTCCCTTAAGAGGAGTAACCCGAAGGTAAGCCTTATCGCCGACTTCAAAAGTCGCAGCCTTATGATGACTATCATATTGGCTCTTCTGGCGAGACTGGGCTGTTTTCAATCTCTCACGAACGATGCGAACTTGTTCCTCTGCTTCCTGGATCATATCCGGGCCAAAGAATTGTCTTTCCCCGGTTTCTGACCAGTTAAGAGGTGTTCGACACCTTCGTCCATATAGAACTTCGAAGGGAGCTTTACCCAAGCTGGCTTGATAACTATTGTTATAAGCGATTTCGGCAAATGGAAGACACTTTTCCCATTCCATACCGAAAGAAATGACAGAGGCTCGAAGCATGTCTTCCAGAATTTGATTGACTCGTTCCACTTGACCACTTGACTAGGGATGGAAGGCGGTACTGAAGGAGAGATGAGTTCCCATAGCATTCTGGAAACTTTCCCAAAATCATGAGGTGAAAAGACTTCCACGGTCTGAGTTAATCTCCAACGGCACACCATGAAGTGATACTATCCGAGAGACATACAAATCTGCTAGCTGGCTAGCGGTAATACTCTCTCGAACAGGCAGGAAATGAGCTACTTTAGAGAGGCGGTCGATAACGACGAAGATAGCATTATTCCCTTTCCTGGTCCTGGGAAACCCGGTAATGAAGTCCATACCGACTTTATCCCATTTCCATTCAGGAATAGCTAAAGGTTGAAGGGTGCCAGCAGGCCGTTGATGCTCTGCTTTGACTCGACGACAAACGTCGCAGTTAGCAATGAATTGAGCGATTTCTCTCTTCATCCTAGTCCACCAGAATCTCTGGCGAAGATCCTGATAAATTTTGGTACTACCGAGATGAATCATGAGAGGAGATTCATGAGCCTCCTTAAGGATTAACTGTCGTAGATGGTGGTTCTTGGGAACCACTACACGGTTCTCAAAGAAAACAACACCTCGATCATCTATAGAGAAACTTTTAGCGAGTCCGCTAGCAATGTTCTCTTGGAGTCGGGATATACCTTTATCACGCTTCTGGGCAGCTATAACTTGATCCATAAGGGTAGGTTTCGCCACCAAGGTGGAAAAGAATCCTCGAGGAACAATGTGAAGGTTAATCTTACGAAATTCCTCGTGGAGAAGTGGTTGACCTTGTTGTAACATCAAGTTGTTACAATAAGACTTACGACTTAGCGCATCAGCCATGACATTGGCCTTTCCAGGAGTGTAAGTGATTCCTAAGTCGTAGTCTGTGAGCAACTCAACCCAACGTCTTTGCCTGAGATTTAGATCTGGTTGGGTGAAGATATACTTCAAACTTTGGTGATCAGTGAAGATTTCACAGCGATTACCAAGGAGATAATGTCGCCATGTTTTGAGTGCATGGACTACAGCTGCAAGCTCTAGATCATGAGTAGGATAGTTATCCTCGTGTGGACGCAACTGTCGAGATGCGTATGCAATCACTTGACGATCTTGCATGAGTATGCAACCTAGTCCTTGTCGCGAGGCGTCGCAATAGATTATAAAATCCTTGGAAAAGTCTGGTGGTACCAGTACAGGTGCAGATGTCAGGCGTCTTTTCAGTTCCTGAAAACTGGACTCGCACTGTGGGGTCCACTCAAACTTTTTATCTTTCTTGAGGAGTTCAGTTAGAGGTTTAGCAACCTTGGAGAAATTCTCGACGAAGCATCGGCAATAGCTTGCTAGGCCAAGAAAACTCCTAACTTGCTTAACCGATTCAGGGGGATTCCAATCAAGGACTGCTTGAACTCGCTCGGGATTGACAGCAATACCCTTGCCAGAGATCACATGACCTAAATAGGTTACTTCTGGCAACCAAAATTCACATTTGGAGAACTTGGCATAAAGGCGGTGCTCTCGAAGTTTCGTCAATACCAGCCTTAAATGCTCGGCATGATCCTCCTTGTTCTTGGAATAGATGAGTATATCATCGAGGTATACCACGAGGAATTTATCCAAGTACTCCATGAATATAGAATTCATTAACCGAGAAAAGGTAGCTGGGGCATTGGTTAATCCGAAGGACATGACGGTGTACTCATATTGGCCATAACGAGTAACAAAAGCCGTTTTAGGAATGTCCCCATTCTTGATTTTGATTTGATGGTAACCCAACCTCAAATCCATCTTAGAGAAGACCGAGGATCCAGCGAGCTGATCATACAGGTCGTTGATCCTGGGGAGCGGGTACTTGTTCTTTATGGTGACTAGATTAACAGGTCGGTAATCTACAACCATCCGCTCCGTTCCATCCTTCTTGTTGACGAAGAGGACGGGGCAAGCCCAAGGGGAAGAACTAGGACGGATGAAACCTTTTTGCAAGGACTCATCGAGTTGTTTCTTTAGCTCAACTAATTCTAGTGGTGCCATCTTATAAGGTCTCCTAGAGATTGGGACAGTTCCAGGGATAAGATCTATCACGAACTCGACATCTCTGTCAGGTGGAATTCCTGGCAGTTCTTCTGGAAAAACATCCGGAAAGTCACGGACTACCGGGATATCTTCGAGTTCTGGTAGAGGGCTGGCGTTAAGAGAGTAGAGCTGACGTTCAGCCATTCGGGCCAAGACATTGACTATCTTGCCGGATGGATGTGTAAGTTGAACGGTCCTAGTATAGCAATCAATTTTGGCGTAATGAGTTGTCATCCAATCCATACCCAAAATGACGTTTATGTCCGAGGACTTGAGAGCGATTAGAGATGCTAGGAAAACAAGTCTATCGACAAGGATTTCATTTCCATGGATTACCCTAGAGGTTTGCCACTTTGAACCAGGAGTTTGAATAACCATGGAAGTAGGCATGTCACAAAAAGTCATGTTGTGCAATCGAGCATAGCTCTCAGATATGAACGAATGTGATGCTCCAGTATCGAAAAGAACAGATGCCGGATGGCAGTTGACGAGAAGCGTACCAAGGACGACGTTGGGATCCTCATAAGCTTCCTCAGCAGAGACATAGTTGACATGACCACGTGCAGTGGGGATTGGCTTGACATAATTCACCTTGCCGGTTGGCTTACCACGGCCAACGGGTTTTCCTAGTTGGTTCTGAGGACACTCACGCATGTAGTGCCCCGGTTCTCCACACTTGAAGCATGTCACAGTGGTAGCGCGTGGAGCAAAATTGGAAGGTGGTCCTCCATAGGTCTTAGCAGGTGCAAACTGTTGACTTGGGCGAGGCGCCTCATAGGATGGCCTCGGTGTGTACTTGGGTGGCACAGCAGTGTTAGGAACCCACACACGGCGCTTGTGAGAGCCAGAGCCGGATGAGGAACCAAGGTCTCGAGTATGCTTGTGGGTGGCCTCGAAGTCGGTCTGGCCTGTTTCAGCACTGATAGCCTTGTTAACCAACTTCTGGAAGGAAGTGCACTCGTGCAGACGTAGATCTCGGCGGAGTTCAGGGCTGAGTCCCTTGCGGAACCTCGCCTGCTTCTTGGCATCGGTGGTACTTCCTCAGGTGCATAGCGTGCCAAGTTGCCAAACTCGCGACTATAGCCATCCACAGTTAAACGGCCCTGGGTGAAGTTGCAGAATTCCTCCCGCTTGCGATCCATGAGACCTTCCGGAATGTGATGTTCACGGAATGCCTCACTGAACTCAACCCAGGTAGTGACTTGGCCAGCAGGACGCATAGCTTCAAAGTTTTCCCACCAAAGACTGGCAGGGCCCTCAAGATGGTAGGCGGCGTAGATAACCTTGTCAGCTTCGGCCACACGGGCAGAGTGTAGCTTGTGGGTGATACTACGTAGCCAGTCATCCGCATCCAGAGGTTCAGTGGAGTGATGGAACTTCAGTGGACACATCTTGATAAAATCGTGGATTGACACCACGTCATTCCTCTGACGGAACCCAGTGTTCTGCTCTGCGTTCCAACAGACGGTTGGTCTCTCTCTTGTTCCGTTCTGCCTCGAGCATAACTTCCGCCAAAGAGGGTGGCTGGGGCAGATTTCCATCTCTAGCCCCACTAGCCTCAACCTACTCCTGAGCAGCAGGAGTGTTGCGAGTGTTGACCATCCTAGGAAAACAAAACAACGGTTTAGACAAGGATGGCAATAATTTGACATAGAAGTGCAGAATGTAATGGATGACACGGAATGCAAGGATGTTCATCCGTACGACATGGTAATATAGAAACTGCTATATATACACCAGTGGTCATACACACCATACATAGTTCAGTACAAGCCAAGGCTAAAGTAAAACTGCGGTGAAAGACGATACATCCAATCAGAGGCATTCCAAGCTCCTATACATTATTTAACTACACCTCCGAAACTCAGTACACACTAAGTCATATTCCACAAGACGCGCAGGACTGTGGAAATACAACTACTACAATACTACTACTACCACGGTCTAGCTCAGACATTCGCGTAGTAATCCTCGTAAAGATTACCACCGTAGCCTGGAAGTGGAACAGACGGATCTTGGAACTCGCGAGCACTTGAAGGCTGTGGACCATAAGGACATGGGTGTGGCCTCGGTCCCGATGCTGGTGGTAACCGACGCCCACGTGGAGGTGTATTACCCCCAACGTCACGCCAATCCATGCGATCAGGCAGACGAGTCCGCACGGGGTACAAATCCCGCATGTCCATATATCCGGCGTGCACAGCAGGGGCAAGCCGTGTCAAAGTAGTCCAGTGGGCGGCTCGAGTGTTATACAGCTCCATTCGGAGGGCACGGACCTCACGGTCCCTATCCTCCAACATCTGAACAGTGGTCTGAAGTAGTGGCTCTTCATGAGCAGCATCAGTATACAGACCAGTGTAGTAGCCTTCCTCTCCGGGAAGTGAGGATGGCATGTAACAGAACTCAGTGTTCAGCAACAAGGCATGCCTAGCACGGAGAATGGTCATCATCGAATAGGCGGCATCCTGCACTGCCATCTCGATGGTAATCCCGAGTCCATAAGACTAATGGATGGGGTCGTTAGCTCCAGGATATGAGGGGTATATCCGGACTATGCAGAAATACCGACTCTGATTGAAATCCCGGTACTGTTCCTCCACAGTGTATTCAGGATACCAGCGATAACCGGTCTCAGTCAGCACACGGACTAGCATGGCGGTGTGACCGGGCACATTAATGCACCGAGTCAAACGAACCACTTGGTGAGGGATGCGGCCAGACATCTGAAACACGAAGTAATGCAAAGGCATTAGTGTTTCTGGAAGAAATTGGGCAGCATAACAACTGTAAATGCTCAAATAAAGATTTGAGACATCATACAAATGATAGCATAGCCACTCAACAATCCATATCAAGGTTCCGGTCCAACAATCATCATACTAAAAGGATAGAAACTGAACTGAGGCTTGAAACCAACAATCCTAAGAGTCTACGGATTAGTAACACGTGAACCTAGTAAGGATAAGAGGCCTAGTCCTAAATCCCCGTAGAAGAATAGACTGACTCAGATCAGAAGGGCATAAGGTAAAGGAGTAAAAAGAGCCTTACGTTCCCTTCCACAATCAATTCCCCTACATATAACTAAGAATTTTTCTAGACTCAACATCGACCAGTTTGGCTTGAGAAACCTACAGGCAGTCCAGCTCTGATGCCAACGCTGTCAGGACCTCGATCCTAAGTCACACCGATCTAGCTGTAACACGTCATATCACTTTGCGGCCTCACACACGGTAACCCCACGGGTGCCACCTTACCTGGCCCGGGACCGTTTGCGCATTTTGGCACACGTATATGACAGTGTTGCTAGCATCCATAAGACAGAGAACCCGGGCCGACATGGCTAGTTATAAACCCAAAGTGGCACTAGATTACAGAGACAGGCATCCATGACCCAGCAACGAACGTGTCGGTCATCAACGTATGAACCCAAGTCGTAGCATGCTACATGGACTTAAAGGAACAACGCGTGACATTTCCCCTAAGGGACAGACACAGGAACGAAGAAGGACACATGCCGGCCAGCCTATGTGTTCCGAGCAGTAGCAAGCTACCAAGGCTTATTGGAATCACTAGGAGGCATTTCCCTGTAAGGTAGGCTACCAAAGGAAAACAACTAGGTGTCGGATCCCACACATACCAAGCATTTCAATCATACACGCAATATGCTCAATGTGTGCAAATACAACATTGCATCACAATAGAACTCTATGACTCAAAGTACTTTATTTAAAAGGCTCCAAGAGCCATACATAACATATCGATACAGGTAGGGGTCACATGACCCAACACACAAGTCATACAGTCATACAAGCACAAGCGGAACCTACATGTCTGAGTACAGACAACTTAGAAAATAAAACAGGCTTGGTGTAGCCTGACTATCTACAAGGCCCTTCACAAGCTCTAGATCTCCGTCTGGGTCTCAAGCTACTCGTCGACGTCAACGTCTATGTAGAACCCATCAGCAGGGGCAGGGTTTTCCTCTGCAACAGTTATTAAGCAAACATGAGTACAAAGGTCTTCAGCAAGTCTTACCACAGAACCTATCATACATGAACCATTTTCAAAGGGGGTAGTGGAGTTCATAGCAGAAAGCCATCTTTGACTCTTGGCTAACCTATACTACAACTCTCAACAGATTGCAAGATGTTATTACGAACACGAGTCCTCTACTCACCACAACAATACACTACCGAGGACCCTCTTCCGTTATCCTACGGAAGGGCCATCCACGGCACTCACACTTATCTTGAGGCTTTTAGTAGTATCCATCAACTTGTCTATGAACTGTAAGAGTAACCAAGTAGTCCGTACCGCGAACAACGACCACGACCTAACCAACCACTCAAGTCTCTCGTCCAGGTTTATCGCCTATTTGGGTTCCATCCGTGCGGAGATCCGGCCGGGGTGTCGCTCACGGCCCCAAACGATGTGTACAGGGTTCCCGAGTCACCAAACGGGCAACCGGTACACCGTGCCACGTACCTGTCGCATCACAGCCCACCCCGAGGGTCAGCGCTGTGCACGACCTCCAGTAAACTATAAACACCAGAAACTAGTTGCAACTCCTGGACAGAGTACAAGGGCAGTCAATAAGTCGAGCGGGGTCATATTTCAGGGCCCAATGTGTGGTAGTAACTGTAACTTGGGTCACACACATAGATCTCGGGTCCTGTGGACGATTCTAATGAAACAACCCATCACGTACTCCTACATGGCCTTTCATCGATACCTTTACCAAGCGTATTCCACACTTCCTTCTCTTTATCGGTATGATCATTTCACTATGATCCATCACCCAGATGAACCAGACCAGACACAACTCTAAGCATAGCAGGCAACATAAACAAATAGCATGGTGGATCACACATCACATGGCTCAATCAACTCCTACACATGCTAGTGGGTTTCAACTATTTACTGTGGCAATGACAGGTCATGCAAGGGAATAGGGTTCATCTACCGCAACAAGTAGCAGTTCACACGCTGTTGCCTTAATGCAGTAAAAGAGAGCAGGAGCGAGAAGATTGGGTTTGTATCGGAATGATCAATGATTGCTTGCCTGACAAAGTAGTTGTCGGGTACTGCTCTTCAACTGGATACGCAGCAGTATCCTCGGGAGCAGGACCTAACACAGAGAATACCGGCGATACAATCATTAACAAAAAAATGCAACAATATGATGCATGCTCATGACATGGCAAGATGCATGTGTGTTGGCTAATGCAACTAAAACCAGAAGGTTTTGAACCTATTTGAATCAAAGATTCAAATTGGCATTTTAGCTATTATTTAAATAAGTGCATTATGTTTTTGATGTATACAGCAAGTTAACTTGTTCAAACATGCATGAAACCAGTGCCATTGGAAAGATTGGATTTTTCTGATCGTTTTTCATATATAAATCTTTTCCATCTGAGCTATGGTTGTTTTTATATGATTTTTAGAAGTTTTGGATATTTTTTGGAATTTCCTGAATTATTTTTAATCTAAAATCCCAGAAAAACCTTTACTGCGTCAGCATGACATCATGCTGACATCAGTCAGTCAACAGGAGCTAGTCCAAGTCAAACATGACATGTGGGCCCTGCATGTCAGTGTCACAGCTAATTAACTAAGTTAATTAAAGTTAAACTAAAACTAATTAGCTGTCAGTGGGGCCTGGGCCCACGGGTCAGTGACTAAATTAATTAACTAATTAAATTAACAGAAACTTAATTAAACTAACTAATTAGCAAAAGGGTGGCCCACACGTCAGTGACCCAGGGGTGGTCAACCCCCTGGTCAAATAGGTCAAACCCGCCGGCGACGTGACGCCGGCGAGGCCAAGTACGGCGGCGTGCTTCGGAAATCGTCTACGGGGCACGGCTCGAGCTGCGGCTAGGCGCGTTGGAAAGCTCTTGCCATCGCGGGTCGGATGGTGGTGGTCACCGGACCTGGGGTGGCCGGAGACGACGGCAACAAGCTCGACGGCGGCGACCGGCGTCGGGCGTGTGTGGAGAAGCAGCTACAGAGGCCTGGGCGTTGCGTGCATAGTACCTATCGCATCTACGCGCTGCGGTGAATGTGATGGACGGGTGCTAGTGACCAAATGGTCACCGGAGCGTCACCGGCGGCGAGCACTGCGGCGGTGAGTTACGGTGATCAACGGAGCGACGGCTACATAGTGCAAACGAGGCGGAGAAGAGTGGGGAATGGCGTAGTGGCTCACTGCGGTGCTAACGAACTCGACGGAGGGGTCGGGGACGCGCTGTAGCTTCGTAACGGCGGCGAGGTGCTCCGGCGATCCGAGGAAGGGGACGACGGCGTGAAGACGTTGCAGGGCTTCCGGCGATCCGTGGCTCAGCGAGGAGGAAGAGGACGACGCGGCAGATCTTCTGGACACACTCACGGGGCGAGGGGGTGGCTCTAAGTGCGGCTACGGCGAGCGGCGGCGACGGCGGCTCGGTGATGGAGGAGGAGAGAGCCAGGGGAGGGCGATGGAGACGAGGGGGAGAAGTGAGAGCGGTCGGGGCAGCTGCGTGTCGATTCATGGAGTCATCCAGGCCATCGGGGAGGCAGGCTAGCAGGGTGGAGGTGGCCGGACGCGTGCCGGCGCGCGGCGGCCACGCGCGCGTCCTTCTGGCACGAGGAGGAAGGCGACAGAGGAGGGCTGGTGGGCTGGGCCTGGCCTGCAACAGTGCTGGGCCCGAGGTAAGTGCTTTCTCCCTTTTTCTTTTTCCTATTTCTTTTCTGTTTCATTTGTTTTGCATCTTTGTTTAATTAATAAAAATGCCAAAACATTTTTATAACTCATGAAACTTGTCATGCCCACTGTATATAATATGAACAGTAGGAAACATTATAGTTCATGATTATTTGAGCATTTAAAATATTTTAAAGTATTTAAATGCCCAAATACAAATACCATATGATTTAATCCAAAGCCCTTGAGTGTCCTAGAAAAATGTGCACCATTTTTGGCAGAGGTTTAAGACCAAGGCAGAAATGATGAACATTTTTGAAGGGCATTTTGGGTACATTGGAAAATATTTTAACAAACCCTAGTTGTTAGGAGAGGGGTGCTGGGGTTTCTGTTAATCCCATTTCCAGTTTCTTTCAAAGTAGACATGATGCACACTCTAGCTAGGTCCTAATGCAAGTGCTAACTAAGTATGTGACATCATCACTACGCGACTGCCAGCCGTTCATAACGTCTTGAGTTGCTGGGAAAACGGGTGCACCACCTAGTGGTGCTTCAAGGACATATGCTTTATTGGCAGCTATGAGGATGATACTCAAGTTATGGACCCAATCCGTATAGTTGCTACCATCGTCTTTCAACTTGGTTTTCTCTAGGAACGCGTTGAAGTTGAGGGCAACATTAGCGTGGGCCATTTGATCTACAAGACATATTGTAAAGATTTTAGACTATGTTCATGACAATTAAGTTCATCTAAACAAATTTAATGAACTCCCACTCAGATAGTGTCGGGGGAAACTATCCACCTCGAGCACCTATGGGACCGGAGCCCCTTCGTTTGTGCGGTAAGAGGGCGGAGGGAGCACGAAGAGCAGATCGTAGTGAACATGCGGGCAGTTTACCCAGGTTCGGGCCGCGATGGACGCGTAAAACCCTACTCCTGCTTAGTTTGTATCGAGTTGGAGAGCTTAGGAGCTTGAAGAACTAGCTACACCGAGCGTATGAGCGATCTAGGTTCCGAACCTCCTCCACGTTGTGCATGGGCCTCCTTTTATAGTGCAAGGGGTCACCGACAGGTGTCAACGTAGGAGAAAGGGTAAAAATGTAAAAGCGGTGGTAGTTGTAACAGTGCGGGAATAGTGGAGCTATAGTGCGTGAACAGTGGTCGCTACCTACTTTGACAGTGGGGGACAAGAGCATTTAATGCCCGTCGCCGTCGACCCCAAAAGCGCCCGCCCTTGTGTCTCCGTTTGCCACGGCGATGGCTTCACCACCGTGGAGTGCCACCGTGTCCCCCAGGCTGCACAGCCATCCGCCACGCGTCCCTGGAATGGCCCCAGTGCGACGCGTGGTTCGATGAGCTGGAGCGCGGGCACACATCACAACTCTCCCGGCAAGCACCTTGCCGGGATCTTGACCTTGCCGGGCCCGGGAGCTTGCCGGGCTCTGAAGCTTGTCGCTCCCCGGACCCTGCCGGGGCGCATATAGCGCCGAGGCACGTCTTCTGTAATGGAATCTTCTAGTCTTCCTGGCAAGCTCCTCTTGCCAGGGCCTTGCGTGAGTGAGGTAACCTTGAGCCTGAAACGGCCTTCCCGGCAAGCTCCACTTGCCGGGGTCTCGATCTTCTGTCTTGTATACTTTGTTTTTGAATGGTTTTGCATGGAGCAGGAAGGTCCCCGGCGAGCACGTGGTCGACCCTGCCGCGGGAAGCTGCTACTGCCCGTGCACAAGTTGGGGTACTGAGGTACCCCTACCTTAGTACACCGACAGGAGCCCCCGGGCCTGGGCCACACACGGTGCCGAGCGCTGTTGGGCCAGGCCCAAAACAGTGCACGGGCACGCGCGGCCCACGGCACGCCGAATCCCCTTCCGCATCCGCCGCATCCCCCCGTAACGGCACGCGTCGATTGCGGCGTCGTGGGATGGGACGTGGCCACGTTCTATTAATGGAAAGAGCGAAACGCCCCCCCACTCCCCCATAAAAGTAGAGGAAGCAGGAGCGGTTCCCCTCCTACGCCTTCATTGCCTCTTCTTCCATCTCCAGAGATCCCCTCTTGCGCTCCGCCTCCACACCTCCGCCGTCGCCTACCGCATCTGCGGCGCCGCCAGACTCTTCGTCCCCCTTCCCTCGCCGCCTCCGCCATGGCCCCGAAGACCGAGAAGGCGAAGGCGGAGAAGACCAAGAAGGAGAAATCGGAGCAAGCGGCGAGGCTTACCTTGTTGCGGAAGCGGAACCTCGTCTTCTCGCCGAGGCTCAGCGCGCGGGAGCTCTAGAACAAGTATTACTTGTTCTGGGCCAAGAAGACCAAGGCGCATCCCCGCACCCGAGCCTATCCGGCCGCCGCCAAGGACAACTACCCCGGCGGGTACTATTTCTTCGCAGCCTTCTTCCACTGCGGTCTTTGCCCTCCTTTTTCCGAATTCTTCTGTGACATAATGCACACCTACGGCCTCCATCTTCTTGACTTCACCCCCAACGCCATCCTCACGATGGCGGTTTTCGCACACATGTGCGAAAACTATATTGGGATATACCCAAACGTAGCGCTGTTTAGGCACTTCTTCACCCCTAGAGCAGAGGCCGGCGCCCCCCTCTCCGGAGGAATATCTTGGGTTTTTCGTCTGAACAAGAAGGAGTCCTACTTGCCGGGGGAGCTCCGCGGCAAGTGGGAGGAGTGGCGTGCTGACTGGTGTTGGATAGTCGAGGACCAGCCGCAATCTTTCACCGCGCCGCGCACAACACCTATCGTGCACGGCAGAGACTGGAGCGAGCTGGATTCGGACGACAGCAAGCTCGACGTCGCCCTCATCAGGATTCTTCGTCTCCGGGTAGCAAGGCTGTCCGTCGGAGAAGTGGGCACAGATTTCCTCCGCCGCCACATCGCCCCCCTTCAAGATAGGAAGAGGCCAGCCTGGGAATACGACAACTCGGCGGATATAATGAGGCTGCGCCCCGGGCTCAACTTCAACTTCACGTCGCTGGAGCTGAAGGGGATGGTCCGGGAACTATTTAAGCATGACCCGGCCCACCCAGAATGGTTCAGGGGTCCCCGGGGAGTGGTGCCTCTCTGCAACAGCACGGCCCGGGACTCCCTTCGCGCCATGATGCCCGCGTGTGACTCGCACGGCGTCGACCGCACGTGGATTCCGCCCAAGCCAGACGTCGTCTTGAACTTCTTCGACAACTTGACGGAGGTGGCGAAGAACAAGAACGAGGTCCGGGAGCTGACACGGGACACCACCGACCAGGAGATAGCGTACATAGCTTCTCGGGTTGAAGAGGCCGCTGTAGCCGCAGCGGCAGGGGAATTCGGCTTCACGCCCGAGGAGGCGGAGGCTGCGGAAGCGTCCTGTCAAGCAGAGGAGGCGGAGATCCGCAGGCTACTGAAGCTTCCTCCCGACGAGCTCGCCGGGGTCCCATCCTTGAGGCACTCCGGGATCCTCGGAATCCAGACAGAGGCCGCGGCGAGAGGCAACGCCGCCGGAGGGAACAGGGGCGCCGCAGGGAGCGGAGGCGCCGGAGGGAGCGGAGGCGCCGGAGGGAAAGAGGCCGCAGCGCAGGGCGCTGGGCCCAGCAAGCCTGCCGGGGAGGAGGAGGAGGAGGACGACGCCGAGGCCGCCGAGGACTCCGACGGGTCTCTGGGGCTCTACGCCGACGACATCTCCTCGTCGTCGGAGACCTCCCCGCCCCGGGCAAGCCCTAGGCGGTCTCCGATGAAACGTCTCCGCAAGGCGACGACGGGGACAAGAGCACAGGCGCCCCGGCAACAGCCAACTCGCCGGGCAGCGCGAGCTCCCCGGGGGAGTCAAGCTGCGACGGGGGCGCCCGGCGCACCAGCCACGGCGGAGGCGGCCCGCACGCAGGCCACGGCAGAGGCACCCCGCAAGTCAGCGCCGGGCGGAAGGGAGTCTTCACAGAGCGGAGCGGCGGCTCCGCCCGCTCCCCGGGCCCCGGCTACCACAGGGGCTGGGTCTTCGCAGCCCCCAACCCCAGGGACCGCCAAGCGCCCGAGGGAGTCTTCGCCTCCTGCTCCCCGCACGGACGCGCCTCAGGTGGAGTTTGACTTCTCCGCCTTGAGCGACGACGACGACGAGGAGGAACAGGAGTAAGAACTTGAGATCTTGTATCTTCTTTGCCATTATCTTGATTCTTGTTTGATGCTGATCTTGTTTCTCGTTTTAACTTCAGGACCTTGGCGGAGCGAGTGGCAAAGAAAGCCAAGGTGCCCGTGGTCGAGGTCGCGGACGACTCGCCCGTCGCGACGACTGGAGGCGTGCCGAAGACGAGCCTGCCGGACCCTAACGCTGCTCCGAGGAGCAGCCCCCAGCGCAGCCCCCAGCGTAAGTCTGGGTTCTGTACTTCCGCTCGTCGGGCGCGCTTGAGGATTTGTCCTTGTGCTAATATCCTGATTATTTTTGTCTTGTGCAGAAGTGGAGCCGCAAGCCCAGGAGCGTCCGGAGGTCGCTCCCGAGGAGCCGCGGGCCCCGCCGTCCCCGCCAAGGCCGAACTCCCCGGCAAGGGAGAGCGTTCCGCCAAGGGCGGGTACTCCGCCAAGGGCGAGTAGCCCGGCGAGGGCGGCCACTCCGCCAAGGCAGAGCTCTCCGGCGATGGAGCCCACCGCTGACGACGTCCGCCAAGGTAAGTTCCGTGACTTCGTCTTCTTGGACTCGTCTCTTTTTGGATATTTGCTTGAGCTTCTTTTGCTTTTTCTTCTTCTTCTAGATCCTCCTCCCCCCGAGCAGATGGAGACGGAAGTCATCGTCATCGAGGAGGAGGGCGCGCAGGGCGGCAGCGGTGACGTCCCTGTCGCCGAGGACACGGCGGGAGCCGCCAAGCCAGCTGCGGAGGAGACCGCTCCGGCTGCGGATGCAGCGGCCGGGGAGGGGGACGGCGACCGCACCGCCGGCCCGGAGGCGGCGGGAGCATCAAGTGCTGCACCGGCCGCCGACCCCTCCGCCGAAAAGGAGCAGGCGGGCTACTACCTTGAAGCTCCCAACGGCGTATTTATCCAAGTGCCGTGGGGTTCTTCCTCGCGAGCCCCCGCGGAGGGCGAGGCCTTTGATGGAGAGGTCCTTGCCTCCGCGGGCCTGAAGATCGTCGAGGCGCCCGGCGGAAGCGAAGGGCCCGAGGAGGAGAAGCTGCTTCACCAGCTCCTGGCCCTTTACCGGGCCAGGCAGGCGAAGCTTGCTTCCCAGGAGGCCCTTGCCGCCAAGGCTGCCGCTGAGATGGAGAAGCGCGCGGCGGAGCTCCGCGCCGCCAACCAGGCTGCCCTCCGCGAGGTGGCGGAGGAGCGCGAGAGGCTCGCCGGGGAGAATCAAGAATGGTTGCTGGAGAGGGCTGAAGCCGAAGAGCAGCAGTGGCTCGCCGGGGTGGAGCTGTCCCGGCGAGAAGGAGAGCTCGCCCAGCGGAAGGTCAACCTCGACTCCCACGAGGAAGACCTTGCCGCTCGGGAGCAGGCCCTTGGCGGAGAGCTGAAGGAGGCGAAAGCCGCCGCGGCTGCCGCCGCGGCTGCCGCGGAGACCGCCAAGGAGGAACTTGCCGCCAAGGTCGCGCAGCTGGAGGAGTCACTGAAGGCGAGCGTGGAGAGGGTCGCCGCGCTCAACACAGAGCGCGAGAAGGACGCCCACACCAACTCCGAACTCCAGGTGCGTCTCTCTGAGAAGGGCGACGAGCTGAAGGCCGCCAAGGACTCCATCGAGGATCTGGAGCTGAAGGTCTCCACGTTGAAGGACTCGCTCGACGCCGCCCGGGACCGGGAAGCCAAGCTGAAGGAGGAGCTCCGCAAGGAGCGAGGCTTGGTGGCGAGCGCCAACACTGCGGCTGAGAACTTCCGCCGTACCGTCGAGGTATGGACCGAGGACTTGGTATCTTCTGCGTCCAACATTGACCAGGAGCTGCTGGCGCTGAAGCTGGAGCATCTCATCTACTCTCCGGACCCAAACCTCCCTCACAGCGCCAAGCTCAGCCTCTTCTTCAGGGGGATCGCACCGGCCCTTGCAGATCTTCGGAAGAAGATCCCCGCGCAACTGGCCGAGGAGTCGTGCCGGCTCTACATGGGAACCTTGGAGCGTGTGCTGACGAAGATTGTATACCGCAATCCCGGCATAAACCTCACCAACGTTCTCCGCAGCTTGCCGGCCGACGCGAACATGGAGGCGCTGAAGGAGCAGGTCGCCCACATCATCGCCAAGGTGAACAAGATCTCCAGGATTGAGGGCGACCGCATGGATTAGGCCTCCTTTATCTTTATCTCTTTTTGTTGCTGCATAGGGTGTTATGAACTCATTAATCATTGCGACAAGTTATCCTTTGTAAGATATTTATCTTATTTTGATCAATCAGTGCAATGTTATCTTCCTTGTCTTGGTCTTTTACTTTGTATGCTTTCCATCCTACGCTTTTAGGGAGCTTGTCGGCAAGGGTCCTTTGCCGCGAGCGCTGAGTGCTGGACTCTGAGCAGCCTGCTGGCCAAGGTCTCACCGGCAAGCAACCTTGCCGCGGCTAGCCGCGACACACTCAGCTTGTTGAGTGAACTCGAAAACGAACCAAGGGCGCGACACTTGTCGCAGCTCACTTGAATCGTTGAGTGTACTCGAAAACAAGATAAGGGTGCGGCTAGCTACGGGTAGGTTCCTCCGCGCACAGGTTTTCCATACAAAGTGTGATTGTTCAAGGAAGACAACTTAAAATTAAAAATTTGAACTGATCAAATTCTAATAACTTAGCTTTCATATATTGCTCGCTTCTCGGTAAGGCTTCTCTTTCTTGAACAACACTTGGTTCCTCCTCCATCTCCTTCCCCCCGACAAACTTGTGCGCGAGGAACATACCTTCTGCTTAAGAGGCAAGGAAAAAGGAGAGGGAAACAAGTATATGGCCTTTCGGCATGCTAATGCTTACCGGATATGTACGTTGCACAAGATGCCAAATAACACATGCAAATAGCAAAGGAAAGCATGTAAAAGGCAAATGGCACAAAACATAAAAACTTTACTGATGCACGGGGTCTGCGCCCGGCTTTGTACAAAGGGTTACATGCAGCAGCGGCAAAGCTTGTACAAAAGGTGGTTGCCGGAGCGGATCACGGCAACCGCGCCTTATGGGTGAAACTTGCGAAGATGCTCTATGTTCCAGGAGTTGCTCACCGGTAAGCCTTCTTCGGTCTCAAGGCGGACAGCGCCGGGCCTTGTGACTTGTCTCACCCGATAAGGGCCTTCCCACTTCGGCGTCAACTTGTTGGAATTCTTGGCGGACTGAACACGCCGAAGAACAAGGTCGCCTTCCTCGAGACTCCTGGCCTTGACCTTGCGGCTATGGTAGCGACGCAAGGCTTGCTGGTATCGAGCAGCTCGTACAACAGCCTGGAGACGTTCCTCCTCGAGGAGCAATGCATCATCTTGCCGCAGTTGCTCTTGCTCGAGCTCATCATAAGCGAGCACTCGAGGAGATCCGTATACGAGTTCCGTGGGGAGAACTGCCTCTGCTCCATAGACTAGAGCAAAGGGTGTCTGTCCGGTGGCTCGACTTGGTGTCGTTCTGATTGACCAAAGAGCCGCCGGTAACTCCTCTATCCAATTTCTTCCGCACTTGCGCAGCCTGTCAAAGGTCCTTGTCTTGAGTCCACGCAGCACTTCAGCATTGGCCCTCTCCGCTTGACCGTTGCTCCTCGGGTGAGCAACAGAAGCGAAACAGACCTTGGCGCCAAGGTCTTGGACGTACTGCATGAAGGTGCGACTAGTAAATTGTGTACCGTTGTCGGTGATGATCCTGTTGGGGATTCCGAAACGGCAAACAATTGACCTAAAGAACCTGACCGCTGACTGTGTTGTCACCTTTCTCACTGGCTCCACTTCTGGCCACTTTGTGAACTTGTCGATTGCAACGTACAAGTACTCAAAGCCCCCAACGGCTCGGGGGAAAGGGCCAAGGATATCGAGCCCCCAGACCGAGAAGGGCCAGGACAAAGGGATTGTTTGGAGAGCTTGAGCTGGTTGATGAATCTGCTTTGCATGGAACTGGCACGCTTCACACTTGGTTACTAGTGCAGTTGCATCTTGGAGGGCTTCTTGCCAAAAGAACCCTTGCCGGAAAGCTTTCCCGGCAAGCGCCCTCGCGCCAATGTGGTGGCCGCATATGCCTTCGTGTATTTCTGCTAACAGCTTCTGTCCGTCTTCCCTGGAGATGCACTTCAGTCTGACACCATTGAGCCTTCTTCTGTACAGCTCGTTATCCACGAACTGGTACATACTTGACTGTCTGGCTATCTTCTCTATTTCTTCTGGGTCGTCGGGAAGTTCTCCAGTTTGCAGAAAACGGACGATCTGCTGCGCCCATGCCAGAGCTTGAGGCTCAACGACAAGGACTAAAGGTATGAGGGCCGCTGCGGGGACCTCAGCTTCCACGGCGAGAACCTCTGGCTCTGCCGGAGCTGATGGTCCCCCGGCAAGCTCGCCGGGGCGAGGCTTTTCGGGAACACTTGCTTCATCTGCACAGATCCTTGGATCTGCAGGAGCAGACTGTTCCTCAGCGTTCTGATTGCTGGTCTTGGGGACCTTGGCGGCGGCTTCAGGAAGATCCGCCGGCAAGTAGTCGCCGGAGACCAACTTTCTCTTCTTGGACTGCCCAATTGATGGTGTAACGGATGGTTGAGTCAGCTTGAGCAAGAAGGTCCCTGGTTCCACAGGTAACTTCATTGAAGCACACTTCGAAAGGCCATCTGCAATGTCATTTTGAGCTCTCGGGACGTGCTCCATCTGCAGACCCTCAAAGTGTTCTTCAAGCTTCCTCACTTCATCTACATAAGCTTCCATCAAAGGGCTCTGGTAGCTTTTGTTAACTTGCCGGACCACTAACTAAGAATCTCCCCGCACAATCAGCTTCCTGATCCCAAGTTCGGCCGCAATCCTGAGGCCGGCAAGCAAGCCTTCATATTCAGCAGTGTTGTTTGTCGCTTGCTCCCTGGGAAAGTGCATCTGGATAACATACTTGAGGTGCTCTCCGGTGGGCGCGATGAGTACCACGCCAGCACCGGTGCCTTGCAGCGAGAAGGCACCATCAAAATACATTACCCATTCACTTGTCGCTTCTTGTACGGGTGCACTTGTTTCTTGGACTTCCTCATCGGGCGTTGGGGTCCACTCAGCTATGAATTCTGCCAAAGCTCGGCTCTGTATAGTTGAAGTACTTTCAAACTTGAGTCCAAAGCTCGACAGCTCCAGTGCCCACTCAACGATCCTGCCTGTCGCTTCTGGATTGTGCAATATCCTCTTCAGCGGAAAGCGAGTGACCACTGTTATCTCATGTGCCTAGAAGTAATGGCGCAGCTTTCTCGAGGCCATGAGGAGGCCGAAAAGCAACTTTTGCACACCAGAGTATCTTGATCTAGCCCCCTGGAGAAGGGAACTTACAAAATACACTGGGCGCTGCACCATCTTCTTCCGCACCTCTTCCTGTTCCTGCGCAGAGTTGTCCTTGTCGGGGCCAGAGCTTGCCGGAGCAGCCCCCTGCTTGTCGCTGGATTCGCTTGCCGGTGGTGCGGACTCCTCGTCGGCCTCCCTCTCCGCTACTAACGCAGCACTAACCACCTGGTTGGTTGCCGCTAGGTATAGCAACAACTTTTCCTGTGGTCTAGGTGCGACAAGTATTGGAGTAGAGGATAGGTACCGTTTCAAATCTTGCAGCGCTGCCTCCGCTTCCGGAGTCCACTTCATGGGACCTGCCTTCTTCAAGATTTTGAAGAAAGGTAGGGCGCGTTCTGCAGACTTCGAAATGAACCTACTGAGGGCAGCCACACAACCTGCAAGCCTTCTGACATCCTTGATGCGCTTCGGGGCCTCGATTTGCTCAATGGCTTTAATCTTGTCGGGGTTAGCTTCAATCCCCCTCTGTGACACAAAGAACCCGAGAAGCTTGCCGGAGGGGACTCCAAAGACGCACTTCTCGGGGTTCAACTTGAGCTGTATCTTGCGCAGGTTCTGAAATGTTTCTTCCAAGTCTTGGACCAGGGTGTCTTTGCTCTTGCTCTTCACCACGATGTCATCCATGTAAGCCTCTACATTTCTGTGGATCTGTGGCTCGAAAGCAGTGTGCACTACCCTTGCAAATGTTGATCCTGCATTCTTCAGTCCAAATGGCATGCGTATGAAGCAATAAGTGCCACATGGAGTGATAAATGCAGTCTTCTCTTCATCTTCTTTGGCCATGAAAATCTGGTGGTAGCCTGAATATGCATCAAGAAAGGAGAGTATCTCACATCCGGCAGTGGAGTCAACGATCTGGTCGATGCGCGGCAAAGGGAATGGATCCTTGGGACATGCTTTATTCACATCGGTGAAGTCTATACACAGTCTCCACTTCCCGTTGGCCTTGCGCACGACGACTGGGTTTGCTAGCCACGTCGGATGGATCACACCTCTAACTAGGCCTGCTGCCTCTAGCTTCTTGATCTCTTCGTTGATGAATTCTTGGCGCTCCACGGCTTGCTTCCTTACCTTCTGCTTGACGGGCCGCGCATGAGGACAAACAGCAAGCTTGTGCTCAATTACCTTCCTGGGAACACCGGGGATGTCAGACGGTTGCCATGCAAACACATCGACATTCGCCCGCAGGAAGGCAACGAGCGCGCTTTCCTATTTGCTGTCAAGTGTGGCAGTGATGGTGAAGGTACCACCAGCGCCGTCCTCCTTGGTGGACACCTCCTTGGTTGCCGGAGGAGCGGCCATCCCCTTCTTACACTTGCCGGTGGAGCTCGATGGAACGTCCTCGACGGCAGCGCAGCACTCCGAAGAGGTGCGGTTGCCGGAGTGGGCCCCAGAGCACTTGCCGGACTTGGTCTTCGTCTTCTTCCCCACGGGAGCTTCAGCGGCAAGTGTGTCCTTTTCTGCTGCGGCTGCTGCATCCCGGTAGATCTTGTCGGCGCAGACAAGCGCATCTTTCTTGTCGCCATGGACAGTGATGACGCTTATCGGCCCCGGCATCTTGAGTACGTTGTAGGCGTGGTGGGAAGCTGCCATGAACTTGGCGAGGGCTGGACGGCCGAGTATTCCATTATATGGCAATGGAATATCGGCGACGTCGAATGTGATGCGCTCAGTTCTGAAGTTGAGCTCCCCGCCAAAGGTCACCGGCAGAGTTATCTTCCCCTTGGGCTTGCTCCTCCCCGGGTTGATTCCTTGGAAAGAACCGGTCTCTTCGAGCTCGCCATCTGGGATCTGGAGTTTCTTGATCACAGCAGAGGAGATCAAGTTCAGCCCGGCCCCGCCGTCAACCAACATTTTGGTGACCTTGAGGTTGCGGATGGTGGGCGAGACCAGCATCGGCAAGCACCCGACCGTAGTGGTGCGGTCAGGGTGATCCTCAAGATCAAAAATGATGGGCGTGCTGGACCATTTGAGGAGCCTGCGCGACTCCACGGGCGGCTCTGCTGCATTCACCTCGCGCACCCACTGCTTGAGCTGGCGGTGGGAGGTGTGCAGAGAGGCGCCACCGTCGACGCACAGGACCTCCGTGGCCTTCTGGAACTCCTGCTCGCTGTTATCCTCATCCTCCATGTCTTCGTCGTCGTCCTCTTCATCCTTGTCGCGGCCCCGGGGAGGTCGATCACCTTGCCGCTGCTTGGCCTTGCCGCGGCGTCCTCCCCGGCCATTGAATGGCCGCTTCTTGCTTGGTTCTCCCCCGCCACCTTGGGCCTTGTCCTTGTCGCGCCTCTCGTACTCAGCTTTTTGCTGCTCGACGAGGTACTCGACGCGTTTGCAGTTGGAGAGGTCGTGGCCCTTGGTGCGGTGGATCTTGCAGTATTGCTTGTCGGAGCCGTCCTGCTTGTCGGCTGCCACCACAGGGGCAGGCTCCTTGCCGGAGCCGCCAGCCTGTGTTTGCTTAGCGGGAGCCTCCTTGCCGGACTTCTCGACGGCAAGCACTTCCTTCTTGTTCTTCCTTCTGTTATTCCGCCGCCGGCTCTTCTTTGCCGGGGCGGCGTCGTCGCTGTCGCTTCCTCCTGCGCCAGCATCCTCCCCGGGGAGTCTCCTCCCCTCTTCTACGCGTGCGCACTTATCAGCTAGAGCATAGAGCTCGCTGACATCCCGTATCTTGGACATGGCCATCTCTTCACGCATGCGGCGGTTACGCACGTTCTGGTGGAACGCGCTGATAACCGCGGCGGGGTGGACGTCGGGGATGTTGTGCTGTACACGGCTGAAGCGTTGTATGTACTTGCGCAGGGATTCTCCTTCCTTCTGGGCCAGAATGTGGAGATCGCTCTCCTGGCCGTGAGGTTTGTGGCCGCCCGTGAAGGCGCCAACAAACTGATGGCAAAGGTCTGCCCAAGAAGAAATGGAACCTTCCGGCAAGTGCATAAGCCACGAACGGACGTTCGGCTTAAGCACGAGCGGGAAGTAGTTCGCTAAAATCTTCTCGTCGCGCCCCCCGGCAGCCTGCACCGCGATGGTGTAGATGCTGAGGAATTCCGAGGGGTGCGTCTTGCCGTCGTACTTCTCCGGTACGTCGGGCTTGAAATTCTTCATGCTGGGCCACTGGACGCGCCGCAGCTCGCGGGTAAACGCGGGGCAACCTGCCGCGTACGGCAAGTCGCCCGGTTCACCGGGCGCGCGCACGTCGACAGCGTTCCCAGCTCTCTGGTCTGATTGTCGCCGAGCTTCTCGGCGGCGCTCGATTGTTGTTCGAGCGTCTTCTTGTCGCCTGTCGTCAAGGACCTGGCGCTGGTCCCGACGAGCCCACGGATCCGACGACGCGGTGGAGCCGTCGTCGGCGTTGTTCCGGCGGGGCGGCGTCTTCTGCTTCCGCGGCGGGGAGTGCATGGTGGTCGCACCCCCGGCGGTCTTGTCGCCGTCGGCCTTCGTCTTCTCGGCTTGCCGCGGCCGCGAGGTCGCCGGCTGCTGTGGAGAGTCGTTGTTGGCGAAGGCGATCAGGCTTTGGATGGTGGCCCTCCAGTCTTCGGCCTTGTCCGCCGCTGGAGGGAAGTCGAGGAGCAGTTGCGCCCTTGCGAGCGCTTCTGCTGGAGTGGAGGGGAGCGGAGGCGAGCGGCGCGAGGAGCGGGATATGCTCGGACTTCTAACGACGTTAGAAGGAGCAGGGTCCCGCCCCGGCGACCGCGCTTTGCTCGTGCCAGGGCGATGGCCCGGAGCGTCCCGCGAGCCTCCGGTTTGCCCTTGTCCCAGCAAGCGGATACCACCTCCTGTGGTATGGCGCTGCTGGGTTGTCGTATGCTGAGATGGACGCGGCGCGTCCACGGAGACCGAGGCTCGGTCGTCCGTCCTGTCCTTGGATTTGGTGGCGCCGTGAGTGTCCTCGCCGGCGACCACCCTTCCGACGGCGTCTCCCCCGCCCACCGTTGGTTCCGGTGGCGGCGGATGAGACGCAGACGGGCCTCCGACCTCCGAAGCTTTCTTTTTCGGGGCCATGGTGCTGTTGTTGATGAAGCTGACGAATTCGGAGAGGTTGATGAAGAATGCGCCCGCGTGAACGCCGGATCAGGTTCGCACAACCTCGACGCCCCCTACCTGGCGCGCCAAAGATGTCGGGGGAAACTATCCACCTCGAGCACCTATGGGACCGGAGCCCCTTCGTTTGTGCGGTAAGAGGGCGGAGGGAGCACGAAGAGCAGATCGTAGTGAACACGCGGGCAGTTTACCCAGGTTCGGGCCGCGATGGACGCGTAAAACCCTACTCCTGCTTAGTTTGTATCGAGTTGGGGAGCTTAGGAGCTTGAAGAACTAGCTACACCGAGCGTATGAGCGATCTAGGTTCCGAACCTCCTCCACGTTGTGCATGGGCCTCCTTTTATAGTGCAAGGAGTCACCGACAGGTGTCAACGTAGGAGAAAGGGTAAAAATGTAAAAGCGGTGGTAGTTGTAACAGTGCGGGAATAGTGGAGCTACAGTGCGTGAACAGTGGTCGCTACCTACTTTGACAGTGGGGGACAAGAGCATTTAATGCCCGTCGCCGTCGACCCCAAAAGCGCCCGCCCTTGTGTCTCCGTTTGCCACGGCGATGGCTTCACCACCGTGGAGTGCCACCGTGTCCCCCAGGCTGCACAGCCATCCGCCACGCGTCCCTGGAATGGCCCTAGTGCGACGTGTGGTTCGATGAGCTGGAGCGCGGGCACACAGCACAACTCTCCCGGCAAGCACCTTGCCGGGATCTTGACCTTGCCGGGCCCGGGAGCTTGCCGGGCTCTGAAGCTTGTCGCTCCCCGGACCCTGCCGGGGCGCATATAGCGCCGAGGCACGTCTTCTGTAATTGAATCTTCTAGTCTTCCTGGCAAGCTCCTCTTGCCAGGGCCTTGCGTGAGTGAGGTAACCTTGAGCCTGAAACGGCCTTCCCGGCAAGCTCCACTTGCCGGGGTCTCGATCTTCTGTCTTGTATACTTTGTTTTTGAATGGTTTTGCATGGAGCAGGAAGGTCCCCGGCGAGCACGTGGTCGACCCTGCCGCGGGAAGCTGCTACTGCCCGTGCACAAGTTGGGGTACTGAGGTACCCCTACCTTAGTACACCGACAGATAGACATCTCTCTAGTCATCTAAGTGATACATGATCTGAATCGACTAGGCCGTGTACGATCATCACGTGAGACGGACTAGTCATCAATGGTGAACATCTCCAAGTTGATCGTATCTTCTATACGACTCATGTTCGACCTTTCGGTCTTCCGTGTTTCGAGGTGCTACTTCTCGAGCTTGTGTTGTATTTCCTCAAAGAGGAAATGGAGATGCAGCACAGTAGCGTAAGTATTTCCCTCAGTTTTTGAGAACCAAGGTATCAATCAAGTAGGAGACCACGCGTGAGTCCCTCGCACCTGCACAAACAAGTAAGAACTTCGCAGCCAAAGCGATAAGGGGTTGTCAATCCCTTTACGGTCACTTACGAAAGTGAGATCTGATAGAGATGATAGTTTGATATTTTTTATTATAAGAACAGAAAGTAAAAGCCGAAAAGTAAAGTAGATTGTAGATTGATATGTTGAGAATAGACCTGGGGGCCATAGTGTTCTCTAGTGGCTTCTCTTATGATAGCGATATTCTACGGCGGGTAAACATATTACTATCGAGTAATTGATAGAAAAGCGAATAATTATGAGACTATCTAGGCATGATCATTATATATAGGCATCACGTTCGAGACAAGTAGACCGAAACGATTCCGCATCTACTACTATTACTCCACACTTCGACCGCTATCCAGCATGCATCTAGTGTATTAAGCTCATAAGAACAAAGTAACGCCTTAAGAAAGATGACATGATGTAGAGGGATAAACTCAAACTTAGTGATATAAAACCCATCTTTTTATCCTCGATGGCAACAATACAATACGTGCCTTGCTGCCCCTACTGTCAATGGGAATGGACACCGCAAGATTGAACCCAAAGCCAAGCACTTCTCCCATTGCAAGAACTATAGATCTAGTAGGCCAAACCAAACTGATAATCCGAGGAGACTTGCAAGGATATTATAATCATACATAAAGAGTTCAGAGAAGAACCAAATATTTCTCATAGATAATCTTGATCATAAACCCACAATTCATCGGATCTCGACAAACACACCGCAAAAAGAGATTACATCGAATAGATCTCCTCGAAGACTGAGGAGAACTTTGTATTGAGATCCATAGAGAGAGAAGAAGCCATCTAGATACTAGCCATGGACCCGAAGGTCTGTGGTAAACTACTCGCAACTCATGGTGAGCCGATGATGATGATGTAGAAGCACTCCATGGTAGATCCCCCCTCCGGCGGAGCTCCGGAACAGGCCCCAAGATGGGATCTCACAGGAACAGAATGTTACGGCGGTGGAACTAGGGTTTTATCTGTTCTTCTGATAGTTTCGAGGTACGTAGGTATATATAGGAGGAAGGAGGGCACCGGGGGCCAAACATGGGGCCCACGAGGCAGGGCGCCCCCACCCTCGTGAGCGCCACGTGTGCCCTACTCCGTGGTTCTCAAGTCTATCGTGCGTGATTTTCTCCAAAAATATCTCTCCCGAAGGTTTCATTCCGTTTGGACTCTGTTTGATATCCCTTTCTGTAAAACCCTGAAACAGGCAAAAAACAGCAATCTGGACTGGGCCTTTGGGTTAGTAGGTTAGTCCCAAAAATAATATAAAAGTGTATAACAAAGCCCATTAAACATCCAAAACATCATAAATAATAGCATGGAACAATCAAGATACGTTGGAGACGTATCACGAGGCCATGTCTGTACATGCTAGGCTCATCAAGTCAACCTAAGTGTATTGCGTGTTTTAATCTGGCTTACACCCGTTGTATGTGAACGTTAGAGCCTATCACACCCGATCATTACGTGGTGCTTCGGAACAACGAATCTTAGCAACGGTGCACAGTTAGGGGGAACACAATTCTTGTAATTTTAGTGAGAGATCATCTTATTTATGCTACCGTCGTTCTAAGCAAATAAGATGTAAAACATGATAAACATCACATGCAATCAAATAGTGACATGATATGGCCATTATCATTTTGCTCCTTTTTGATTTCCATCTTCGAGGCTCCATGATCATCATCGTCACCGGCATGACACCATGATCTCCATCATCATGATCTCCATCATCGTGTCTTCATGAAGTTGTCTCACCAAACGTTACTTCTACTACTATGGCTAACGGTTAGCAATAAAGTAAAGTAATTACATGGCGTTTTCAATGACACGCAGGTCATACAATAAAAATAAGACAACTCCTATGGCCCCTGCCGGTTGCCATACTCATCGACATGCAAGTCGTGATTCCTATTACAAGAACATGATCAATCTCATACATCACATATATCATTCATCACATCCTTTTGGCCATAACACATCACACGGCACATGCTACAAGAACAAGTTAGACGTCCTCTAATTGTTGTTGCAAGTTTTCACGTGGCTGCTATAGGTTTCTATCAAGAACGTTTCGTACCTACGCGAAAACCACAACGTGATATGCCAATTTCTATTTACCCTTCATAAGGACCCTTTTCATCGAATCCGATCCGACTAAAGTAGGAGAGATAGACATCCGCCAGCCACCTTATGCAACTAGTGCATGTCAATCGGTGGAACCTGTCTCACGTAAGCATACGTGTAAGGTCGGTCTGGGCCGCTTCATCCCACGATGCCGCCGAATCAAGATAAGACTAGTAGCGGCAAGTAAATTGACATAATCTACGCCCACAACAACTTGTGTTCTAATCGTGCATAGTAACTACGCATAGACCTAGCTCATGATGCCACTGTTGGGGATCGTTGCAGAAATTCAAAACAATTCTACGCATCACCAAGATCTATCTATGGAGTTACTAGCAACGAGAGGGGAGTGCATCTTCATACCTTTGAAGATCGAGATGCGTAAGCGTTGCAAGAACGTGGTTGGTGGAGTCATACACGAAGCGATTTAGATCACGGTCGAATCTGATCTAAGCGCCGAACAACGGCGCCTCCGCGTACAACACACGTGTGATGTCTACACACGCTTCTACTCTTGTAGGCTATGTTGGGCCTCCAAGCGCAGAGGTTTGTAGGACAGCAGCAATTTCCCTCAAGTGGATGACCTAAGGTTTATCGAACTCAGGGAAGTAGAGGTTGAAGATGGTCTCTCTCAAGCAACCCTGCAACTAAGATACAAGAAGTCTCTTGTGTCCCCAACACACCTAATACAACTAGGAGTTGTATAGGTGCACTAGTTCGGCGAAGAGATGGTAAAATATGGATGATAGGAGTGGCAAAGCAAAGTAATATAAATCTGTAATAAAAAAGTGCAGCAAGCAAACAAGTGGTAAACGTGAGCACAAATGGTATTGCAATGGTGGAAACAAGGCCTAGGGTTCATACTTTCACTAGTGGCAACTCCCAACAACATTAACATAATCGAATCACATGATATTTCCCATAAAACATGCAAAGGGGACACACTCGGAGGTCATTCCTTTGTGGTCAAGAGAGGACGAGAATTATGTAGGGCTACAAAAGCACACCTCAAAGTTCGTAGTTCTCAATCTAAGGATTTCCCAATGTCACCGCGGCCATCCAAAGAGAGTCCCACAATCACCACAACATATCTAAAGGATAGTCAAAGACAAGCACCAAGAGACTCTCAATCTTCAATCAACACACAAGAGAGGAAATCACTCATGAAAATACTTTTCTAATCCATGTCCAATAGACCGCTGTCACCTTGGTCTCGGGGATTATACTAGATAAAGACAAGTGAGTACATCAATCCAATACATAGAGGAAGGGGAAATATCATGGGATCACCCTAGATTAACATAGCCTATGATCACAACGAAGATCACATCATGGGAGAGAGAATTGACCACATAGCTACTGGTAAGAACCTCAGCCCTGAGGAGGAACTACTCCCGCATCATGGAGGGAGGAAGCAACGTCGATGGAGGTGAATCCGGGGGCACTTCCCCGTCCCGGCAGGGTGCCGGCGCAGGAATTCTGGTCCCCCGAAGCTTGATGGCGATGGCGGCGGAGATCAGAATCGCGTCTGGAGAAAAGGGGTCTGCAATCAGGGTTTCCGCGACACGGTGTAAATATATGCCATAGGGGGGCATCAGAGGGGGTTAGGGGTGCCCAGGCGCCCCCCCCGGCACGGCCGGGGGGGGCCGCGTGGGCAGGCCGCCTGGAGCCCCTGTGGGTGCCTCCGGCCCTACTTTGGCCGCATGGAAGCTTCCGGAACGCTGATTTTTTATATAATTTTTCTGGATTTTTTCTGGCAGTTCTCGTAATGTGAAAACCTGAAATACAAAAACAGCCGAAACAGAAACTGGCACTGGGGTGTACTGAGTTAATAGGTTAGTCCAAATATGATCAAAAGTGTATGGAAGTGTATAAATAACATAGCAATATCACCCAAAAGAGGCATGGAGCAAGCAGAAATTATAGATACGTTTTGGACGTATCAACATCCCCAAGCTTAATTCCTGCTCGTCCTCGAGTAGGTAAATGATAACAAGAATAATTTCTGTGGTGACATGCTATTAACCATATAGGACTTTTTCATAGTCATATGACAAAAGCTTACTGAGACAATGAATCTATAGTAATTAAGTTGCCTCATGAGAAAATCACAAAGAACTGAAAGTTTTACAATATGATATTGAAACATCAAATAGATTTGTAATGAACATGATGTGCAAATATGATAAAGTGATATCTAGCTTGCCCCCTTTAGTGAAGCAAAACATAAATGCAGGGGCACCTCCAAGGTTTAAGTGATGACTAGATACAATGATTTCAAAATAAACGATATCACAATCATGCAAAAGACAATGCTACTTTGGGACAATGCACATTACACTCAGAATGACAATCATGCTCTCAGTAGTTGGTGCTTTTAAAAGAAGGTGGAGACTCTCGAACCGTGGCTTTTGTTGGCAAGGTTGAAAACCCGTAGTCGGAAACAAAGACAAAACATGTACCAGAGCTCTTGGTTTTAAAACAGAGGTAATAATTTTTTTTAGATCATGCATGTTTCGTCAACGAATGCTAGCAGACAACTCAATCACTTCTTGAGATGGAAAAGTTTCGAGGAACAGCTCCCGAATGAGGACGATCACATCCTCTTAATCTCCTTTGTTTATCACTGCCAAAGTTTTCTGATTTCTCATGAACAAAGCGTGAAGGAGGGTTTGTTTGTTATATTATCTTTTTGAGCCGGGCGCACTCAATGCCAGTTCCTTCTCGTATTATGGGTTTGCACATTATACATGCAATCCCTGGGTGAAGCTTGTCCAACTTAAAAAGATCATGAATTAACTACTACTTCCTCATGAACTTAAAACAGAGGCACAAAATAGGAATGCTTTTTCTTTGAATAATTTCGAGATGGTACATGCAAGTCTCCGTTAGGAATGGCAGGTAAATACCATGTAGGAAGATATGGTGGACTCATATGGCATAACTGGATTAAAAGGATGTGGATGCACAAGCAGTCAGCCCGCTTAGTACAGGCGAAGGTTAGCAAAAGACGGGGAGCGACCAACTAAGAGAGCAATGACGGTCATAATCATGCAGAGCGCCAAAGCAACATTGAATCAGGCATGGAAGTTATATCGCTACTCGGAAACAAAAGATCATCAAGGCTTGACAGACTTTCTTTACAGTCTTAAATATGCATGAGCATACGGCAAGTCAATCAAAATAAATTCTTTGAAGGAAGATATTACTAAACCATACCACATCATAGGCAAACAAATCATGTTGGTACTCCAATAACACATTGGGAACCCCCCAGCTATTTGAGACTAACCATAAGAAAACATGAACTACTAAGCGCCATTATGCACGTAGCATCTTTATCATAGACATATCAACCAATGCAACGGAAGCAAACTCTCTTAATAAGATAAACATGATAACTAAAGAGAGTTCAAGCAACCAACTAAACAAAAGCTCTTTAAAAAGATAAGCATGAAAGTTAAGAGCTAAGCATGATAGTAGCTATTAAAAGACAAAGAACACACACAGCAAAGATAGACATGCAAATTCTATGTTATGTTCTAGGTAGAAGTGGAGCGTGTTTCTCTCCCACATAAAGAAAGCTGAGTTCCAACTCGTTATGAAAAGCTAAAGAAAACTAAAAGCAAAACTAAAACAAGACGCTCCAAGCATAGCACATAACACATGAAGTGATTAAAATATAGTGGAACGAAGGACGAACTGATAATGTTGATGGAGAAGGGGATGCACGGGGGCATCCCCAAGCTTAGACGCTTGAGTCTCCTTGAATATTTCTTGGGGGTGCATGGGGGCATCCCCAAGCTTGAGCGTTTGACACTCCTGAATCTTTTTATCATCTTCCCTCGCACACTTGAAAACTCTCTTCATACATAACTCATCATAATCTGATTAGCGAGGTTAGTACCCATAATAAAATAATTGTTCCTTGCTGGAAATAATGATATTCTTGAAGGTCTACTGTTTCTTAAGATTGCCAAAAGGTTTTTGCAAAGAAAAAGCAAGCTCTAGGTTCGCAAAATGAAGGAAAGGCAAAACATGACATAATCTGTGAAAAACAGAACAGCAGGTAGTAAATGATTTTTTTGGGGCACTTCTGCAACTCTAATCAAAAAACTCAGAACAGACGCGCGAAAGACAATTATATAGAGCACGCTGTCGAAAAAATTCAGACCAAAAGGATGATCTGGTGATTTTATACGAATTTTTCTATCCAAGGACATAATCTGTTTCCTGGACAGCACGTCACAACTTTTGAACTTTCTTGCAATCAGAGGCTAAACTTAGCACAAAGCTGAAAAATAAAGATACAATGATGTTGCTACAGTAGTAACAAACATCAAGAACACTAAAAGTGAAAGTAAACATAACAAGGGTTGTCTCCCTAGAGCTCTTTCTTTATAGCCATAAAGATAAGCTTAAGACTTTAATGATGCTCTCGTAGGAATAAGAGCTGAAGAACAAAAGAGAGCATCAAGAAGCAAATACCAAACACATTTAAGCCTAACATGCTTCCTATGCATAGGAATATTGCAATATAATAATTCATTGAAGCACAAAGCAACTAGCATAGGAAGGCAAAACAAGCATAACTTCAAACTATTCACCATAAAGAGAGGAAACTTCTTATTATTAAGATATTTAGAACCAAGTCTCCCTCTCTCATTATAAAGTTCAGTGGCATCATGGATGAACTCAACAATATAAGCATCACGTAAAGCATTGTTACCATGATCCACATGCAAAAAGGTACTCTTACTCTCCACATAAGCATAATCTTTCTCATTGGTAATAGTGGGAGTAGGACTATCATAAACAACTTGAACACTATAGATTACTTGTGTATTAGGAGGGTGGTGTTCAACAAGGGAGTAATTCCCTCCATGATTATGACAAGTTTCATAAGGATAATTTCTCCTTATGTCATAGGTACCTTTATAATCACTATAGGTTGGAGTTATGACATCATCATAGTAGAGAAGAGCATTATCATTGCTAGCAACTATATTTGTAATCATGTTGTCTTTATTCTTACTAGCAAAAGAATTATCAATTATCACATCACTAGTGGGTAAAGGATTTGCAATCCTATCATCCCCAAGCTTAGAGCTTCCCATATCATCACTTTTAGAGTTGGTACCAAAAAGATTTTCAAGATCATAAGTAGCATTGTCATCATTTTCCCAATCACAATAAGTAACATGCATATCATAATCAAAATCATCTTCAATAGTACCTACGGACGTATCATCAAGATGATAATTAAGGCAATAAACTTCACCTTCTTCTTTAAACTTACAATCGTTAGGATAAAAGTTGATGGGAGGAATATGCTCAGGCCAGGTTGATACCCATTCTTCTTCTTTCTTGCTCCTCTTCCTCCTCCTCTTCTTTTTCTTCTTCTTAACCTTAGGAGGGAGTGGTTGGAGATGAAGCTTCTCCACATATCCTGGTTTATCATTAGAAACAATAGGGGAAACTTGGGAGAAACTCTCCTTTTTATTAGCAGAAATATAAGAGACATTTTTATACTTTGGTAAAGTTCCCTCCTTTATAATCTTACCTATGTAATCATTTTCATGGCAATTAACAACACAATAGAGATGGCAATTTTGCAAAGTGTTTTTTATTCCTATGGCATTAACATCTAGCCATGATGTCTTTTCTGATAACTCTTCACACATCAAAAATAACATAAGCTCATCATAAAGATCAGAGGTGATCATGTTACACAACCGGTTAACAGTTATGTTTTGAAAGTTCGTGCATTGAAAATTAAAGTGACCCTCTATACGGCAAAGTTCACAAGTAAAAGGATAATGGTCACACAATTCTCTAGCAATTTCATTTAAATCTCTGACCCAAGTGATTGTTCTTTCATGCTTATGTTGCTTACAATACTTCTCTTCTTCAATCATAGGCCTTTCACAAGGTCTATCCACTCCACAAAAATTAACATGCTTATATAAAACTTCATCTTTAGGAATTGGATCATGCATGTTGCAATCATCATGAACAATTTCATTTTCTTTGCAAGTCTCTTTAAAAGGTTTATGATACTTGATCCAATCCTCCTTAGGCATATTAAGATGTGAAGCAAAAGATTTGAGGAAATCAACAAGGAGTTGAGAATCAAGCCCAAACTTAGCACTAAACTTATTAAAACTTGTAGTTTCAACAAAGGACTTAATGCAATCATACTCATAAATTATACCTGACTCTTTACCTTTGTCGATCTCCCAATCTTCGGTGTTGCGTTGAATTCTTTCAAGGAGTTCCCATTTAGCATCAATCTTTTTGTTTGTGAAAGAACCCATAGAGGAAGCGTCGAGCAAATCTTTATCGTGTCGAGAAAGCCTCGCATAGAAATTAGTAATAATCATATCTTTGGGGAGCCCATGGTTAGGACATTTTAGCATTAATGTTTTCAGTCTCCCCCAAGCTTGAGCTATGCTCTCTCCGTCATGAGGATAGAAATTATAAACATAATTCCTATTCTCATGGACTTCATGAAGACGATAAAACTTGGAGTAAAAGAGAGACTGGATCTCTTCCCAATCCAGCAGGTGAGAGTCATCTAGTAGCCTATACCATTCCAATGCTTTTCCTTTCAGTGACAAGGCAAATAATTTCCTCATGACAAACTCCTTTGATACACCTGCAAGCTTAAATAATGAACATAGTTGTGACAGATATAGCAAGTGTTCACCGGGATGTTTCTCTCCTGCATAACGATTAGCCAAAACATAATCGATAATACCAGCTGGTATTTTATAGGGCACAATTTCAGTAGGGGAGGAGCAACCACCACAGGTGTGGGGCGTCTTCCCGAAATCAACGATCCAATAGCACGGTTTTCCATAAACATAACTAGTGAAATAAAAACAAGAAACAAAAAGATTTAATTGCAAGATCTAAAGATATACCTTCAAGCGCTCACCTCCCCGGCAACGGCGCCAGAAATAGCTTGATGTCTACACAAGCTTCTACTCTTGTAGGCTATGTTGGGCCTCCAAGCGCAGAGGTTTGTAGGACAGCAGCAATTTCCCTCAAGTGGATGACCTAAGGTTTATCGAACTCAGGGAAGTAGAGGTTGAAGATGGTCTCTCTCAAGCAACCCTGCAACTAAGATACAAGAAGTCTCTTGTGTCCCCAACACACCTAATAGAACTAGGAGTTGTATAGGTGCCCTAGTTCGGCGAAGAGATGGTAAAATATGGATGATAGGAGTGGCAAAGCAAAGTAATATAAATCTGTAATAAAAAGTGCAGCAAGCAAACAAGTGGTAAACGTGAGCACAAATGTTATTGCAATGGTGGAAACAAGGCCTAGGGTTCATACTTTCACTAGTGGCAACTCCCAACAACATTAACATAATCGAATCACATGATATTTCCCATAAAACATGCAAAGGGGACACACTCGGAGGTCATTCCTTCGTGGTCAAGAGAGGACAAGAATTATGTAGGGCTACAAAAGCACACCTCAAAGTTCGTAGTTCTCAATCTAAGGATTTCCCAATGTCACCGCGGCCATCCAAAGAGAGTCCCACAATCACCACAACATATCTAAAGGATAGTCAAAGACAAGCACCAAGAGACTCTCAATCTTCAATCAACACACAAGAGAGGAAATCACTCATGAAAATACTTTTCTAATCCATGTCCAATAGACCGCTGTCACCTTGGTCTCGGGGATTATACTAGATAAAGACAAGTGAGTACATCAATCCAATACATAGAGGAAGGGGAAATATCATGGGATCACCCTAGATTAACATAGCCTATGATCACAACGAAGATCACATCATGGGAGAGAAAATTGACCACATAGCTACTGGTAAGAACCTCAGCCCCGAGGAGGAACTACTCCCGCATCATGGAGGGAGGAAGCAACATCGATGGAGATGAATCCAGGGGCACTTCCCCGTCCCGGCAGGGTGCTGGCGCAGGAATTCTGGTCCCCCGAATCTTGATGGCGATGGCGGCGGAGATCGGAATCGCGTATGGAGAAAAGGGGTCTGGAATCAGGGTTTCCGCGACACGGTGTAAATATATGCCAAAGGGGGGCATCAGAGGGGGTCAGGGGTGCCCAGGCGCCCCCTCGGCGCGGCCAGGGGGGCCGCGTGGGCAGGCCGCCTGGAGCCCCTGTGGGTCCCCTCCGGCCCTACTTTGGCCGCATGGAAGCTTCCGGAACGCTGATTTTTTATATAATTTTTCTGTATTTTTTCTGGCAGTTCTCGTAATGTGAAAACCTGAAATACAAAAACAGCTGTCGGTGTACTAAGATAGGGGTACCTTAGTACCCCAACTTGTGCACGGGCAGTGGCAGCTTCCCGCGGCAGGGTCTACCACGTGCTTGCCGGAAACCTCTCTGATCCTCATTTAAGCCATTCAAAAACAAAGTATACAAGACAGAAGAGCAAGGCCCCGGCAAGTGGAGATTGCCGGGAAGGCCGTCCCAGGCTCAAGACTATGTCATTAACACAAGACCCTGGCAAGAGGAGCTTGCCAGGAAGACCAGAAGACTATATCTAGAAGACAAGCCCCGGCGCACTTTGCGCCCCGGCAAGACCCGGGGAGCGACAAGCTTCCCGGCCCGACAAGATCAGGATCCCGGCAAGGTGCTTGCCGGGGGAACTCACACTGTGTGCCTGCGCTCCAGCTCATCGACCCACGCGTCGCCCTGGGGCCCTTCCGGGGACGCGTGGCGGATGGCTGTGCAGCCTGGGGGACACGGTGGCACTTCACGGTGACGAGGCTATCGCCGTGGCGAACGGAGACACAAGGGCGGGCGCTTTTGGGGTCGACGGCGACGGGCATTTAATGCTCTTGTCGCCCACTGTCAAAGTAGGTGATGGCCACTGTTCATCCACTGTTCGTCCACTGTTCCCGCACTGTTACAACTACCACCAAAGTTACATTTTTACCCCTTTCTCCTACGTTGACACCTGTCGGTGACCCCTTGAGCTATAAAAGGAGGCCCATGAATAACGTCGAAGGGGTTCGGAACCTAGATCGCTCATTCGCTCGGTGTAGCTAGTTCCTCAAGCTCCCGAGCTCCAACACTTAATACAATCTAAGCAGGAGTAGGGTTTTACGCGTCCGTCGCGGCCCGAACCTGGGTAAACTGCCTGCGTGAGCTCTATGATCTACTCTTTGTGCTCCCTCCGCTCCCTTACCGCACGAACAAGGGGCTCCGGTCCCATAGGTGCTCGTGGTGGACAGTTTCCCCCGACATCTTTGGCGCGCCAGGTAGGGGGCGTCGAGGTTGTGCGAACCTGATCCGGCGTTCACGCGGGCGCATTCTTCATCAACCTCTCCAACTTCGTCAACTTCATCAGCAACAGCAGCATGGCCCCGAAGAAGAAGGCTTCGGAGGTCGCAGGCCCGTCTGCGTCTGTTCCGCCGCCACCAGAACCAACGGTGGGCGGAGGAGACGCCGTCGGGAGGGTGGTCGCCGGCGAGGAAACTCGCGGCGCCACCAAATCCAAGGACAAGACGGACGACCGAGCCTCGGTGTCCGTAGATGCGCCACGTCCATCACAGCAGACAACAACCCAGCAGCGCCGTGGTACAGGAGGTACCATCCGCTTGCTGGGGCAAGGGCAAACTGGAGGTTCGCGGGACGCTCCGGGCCATCGCCCTGGCACAAGCAAGGCGCGGTCGCCGAGGCGGGATCCTGCTCCTTCTAACCATGTTAGGAGTCCGAGCATATCCCGCTCCTCGCACCGCTCGCCCCCGCTCCCCTCCTCTCCAGCAGAAGCGCTCGCAAGAGCGCAACTGCTTCTCGATTTTCCTCCAGCGGCAGACAAGGCCGAAGACTGGAGGGCAACCATCCAGAGCCTGATCGCCTTCGCCAACAACGACTCTCCGCAGCAGCCAGCGACCTCGCGGCCACGGCAAGTCGAGAAGACGAAGGCCGACGGCGACAAGACCGCCGGGGGTGCAACCACCGTGCACTCCCCGCCGCGGAAGCAGAAGACGCCGCCCTGCCGGATTAACGTCGACGACGACTCCACGGCGTCGTCGGATCCGCGGGCTCGTCGGGACCAGCGCCAGGTCCTTGACGATCGGCGACAAGAAGACGCTCGGACGACGATCGAGCGCCGCCGAGAAGCCCGGCGACAATCAGATCAGCGAGCTAGGACCGCTGTTGACACACACGCGCCCGGTGAGCCAGGCGACTTGCCGTACGCGGCAGGTTGCCCTGCGTTTACCCGTGAGCTGCGGCGTGTCCAGTGGCCCAGCATGAAGAACTTCAAGCCCGACGTACCGGAGAAGTACGACGGCAAGACGCACCCCTCGGAATTCCTCAGCATTTACACCATCGCGGTGCAGGCTGCCGGGGGGCGCGACGAGAAGATACTGGCGAACTACTTCCCACTGGTGCTTAAGCCGAACGTTCGTTCTTGGCTTATGCACTTGCCGGAAGGCTCCATTTCTTCTTGGGCAGATCTTTGCCACCAGTTTGTTGGCGCCTTCACGGGCGGCCACAAACCCCACGGCCAGGAGAGCGATCTCCACATCTTGGCCTAGAAGGAAGGAGAACCTCTGCGCAAGTACATCCAGCGCTTCAGCCGCGTGCAACACAACATCCCCGACGTTCACCCTGCTGCGGTTATGAGCGCGTTCCACCAGAACGTGCGTAACCGCCGCATGCGTGAGGAAATGACCATGACCAAGATACGGGATGTCAGCGAGCTCTATGCTCTAGCTGATAAGTGCGCGCGCGCCGAAGAGGGGAGGAGACTCCCCGGAGAGGATGCTGGCGCAGGAGGAAGCGACAGCGAGGATGCCGCCCCGGCAAAGAAGAGCCGACGGCGGAACAATAGGAAGAAGAAGAGCAAGGAGGTGCTTGCCGTCGAGAAGTCTGGCAAGGAGGCTCCCGCCAAGCAAACACAGGCTGGCGGCTCCGGCAAGGAGCCTGCCCCTGTAGCGGCAGCCGACAAGCAGGACGGCTCCGACAAGCAATATTGCAAGATCCACCGCACTAAGGGTCACGACCTCTCCAACTGCAAGCGCGTCGAATACCTCGTCGAGCAGCAGAAAGCTGAGTATGAGCGGCGCGACAAGGAGAAGGCCCAAGGTGGCGGGGGAGAGCCCAGCAAGAAGCGGCCATTTAATGGTCGGGGAGGACGCCGCGGCAAGGCCAAGCAGCGGCAAGGTGATCGACCTCCCCGGGGCCGCGACAAGGACGAAGAAGACGATGACGATGACATGGAGGAAGATGATAACAGCGAGCAGGAGTTCCAGAAGGCCACGGAAGTCCTGTGCGTCGACGGTGGCGCCTCTCTGCATACTTCCCACCGCCAACTCAAGCAGTGGGTGCGGGAAGTAAATGTAGCTGAGCCGCCCGTGGAGTCGCGCAGGCTCCTCAAATGGTCCAGCACGCCCATCATTTTTGATCTTGAGGATCACCCTGACCGCACCACTGCGGTCGGGTGCTTGCCGATGTTGGTATCACCAACCATCCGCAACCTCAAGGTCACCAAAATGTTGGTTGACGGCGGGGCCGGCCTAAACTTGATCTCCTCAGCTGTGATCAAGAAACTCCAAATCCCAGATGGCGAGCTCGAAGAGACCGGTTCTTTCCAAGGAATCAACCCGGGAAGGAGCAAGCCCAAGGGGAAGATCACTGTGCCAGTGACCTTTGGCGGGGAGCTGAATTTCAGGACGGAGAGGATAATCTTCGATGTTGCCGATATCCCATTGCCATACAATGGGATACTTGGACGTCCTGCCCTCGCCAAGTTCATGGCAGCTTCCCACTACGCCTACAATGTACTCAAGATGCCGGGGCCGATAAGCGTCATCTCTGTCCATGGCGACAAGAAGGACGCGCTTATCTGCGCCGACAAGATCTACCGGGATGCAGCAGCCGCGGCGGAGAGCAGCACACTTGCCGCTGAAGCTCTCGGGGGGGAGAAGACCAAGACCAAGTCCGGCAAATGCTCTGGGACCCACTCCGGCAACCGCACCTCTTCGGAGTGTTGCGCTGCCGTCGAGGACGTTCCATCGAGCTCCACCGGCAAGTGCAAGAAAGGGATGGCCGCTCCACCGGCAACCAAGAAGGTGTCCGCCAAGGAGGACGGCACTGGTGGTACTTTCACCATCAGTGCTACGCTTGACAGCAAATAGGAAAGCGTGCTCGTTGCCTTCCTGCGGGCGAATGTCGATGTGTTTGCCTGGCAACCATCTGACATCCCCGGTGTTCCCAGGAAGGTAATTGAGCACAAGCTTGCTGTGTGTCCTCATGCGCGGCCCGTCAAGCAGAAGGTCAGAAAGCAAGCCGTGGAGCGCCAAGAATTCATTGCCGAAGAAATCAAGAAGTTAGAAGCAGCAGGCCTGGTTAGAGGCGTGATCCATCCGACGTGGTTAGCAAATCCAGTTGTCGTGCGTAAGGCTAACAGGAAGTGGAGACTGTGTATAGACTTCACTGATGTGAATAAAGCATGTCCCAAGGATCCATTTCCCTTGCCACGCATTGACCAGATTGTTGACTCCACTGCTGGATGTGAGCTGCTCTCCTTTCTTGATGCATATTCAGGCTATCACCAGATTTTCATGGCCAAGGAAGATGAACAGAAGACTGCATTCATTACTCCATGTGGCACATATTGCTTTATTCGCATGCCCTTCGGATTGAAGAATGCAGGATCAACATTTGCAAGGGTAGTATACACTGCTTTTGAGCCACAGATCCACAAAAATGTAGAGGCTTACATGGATGATATCGTGGTCAAGAGCAAGAGCAAGGATACACTGATCCAAGATTTGGAAGAGACATTTGAGAACCTACGCAAGATCCAGCTTAAGTTGAACCCCGAAAAGTGCGTCTTTGGAGTCCCCTCCGGCAAGCTTCTCGGGTTCTTTGTGTCACAGAGGGGGATTGAAGCCAACCCCGACAAGATAAAAGCCATCGAGCAGATCGAAGCCCCGAAGCGCGTCAAGGACGTAAGGAGACTTGCAGGTTGCGTGGCTGCCCTCAGTAGGTTCATTTCAAAGTCTGCAGAACGCGCCCTACCTTTCTTCAAAATCTTGAAGAAGGCAGGTCCTATGAAATGGACTCCGGAAGCGGAGGCAGCGCTGCAAGACTTGAAAGGGTACCTATCCTCCACTCCAATACTTGTCGCACCTAGGCCACAAGAGAAGTTGCTGCTATATCTAGCAGCAACCAATCAAGTGGTTAGTGCTGCGTTAGTGGCGGAGAGGGAGGCCGACGAGGAGCCCGCACCACCGGCAAGCGAATCCAGCGACAAGCAGGGGGCTGTCCCGACAAGCTCTGGCCCCGACAAGGACAACTCCGCGCAGAAGGAAGGAGAAGTGCGAAGAAAGATGGTGCAGCGCCCAGTGTATTTTGTGAGTTCCCTCTTGCAGGGGGCTAGATCAAGATACTCTGGGGTGCAAAAGTTGCTTTTCGGTCTCCTCATGGCCTCGAGAAAGCTGCGCCATTATTTCCAAGCACATGAGATAACAGTGGTCACTCGCTTTCCGTTGAAGAGGATATTGCACAACCCTGAAGCAATAGGCAGGATCGTCGAGTGGGCACTGGAGCTGTCAAGCTTTGGTCTCAAGTTTGAGAGTACTTCAACTATACAGAGCAGAGCTTTGGCAGAATTTATAGCTGAGTGGACCCCAACGCCCGATGAAGAAGTTCCAGAGACAAGTGTACCCGTACAAGAAGCGACAAGCGAATGGGTGATGTACTTTGATGGTGCCTTCTCGCTGCAAGGCGCTGGAGCCGGTGTGGTACTCATAGCACCCACCGGAGAACACCTCAAGTATGTTATCCAGATGCACTTTCCCAGGGAACAAGCGACAAACAACACTGCAGAGTATGAGGGCCTGCTTGCCGGCCTCAGAATGGCAGCTGAACTTGGGATTAAGAAGCTGATTGTGCGGGGAGATTCTCAGTTGGTGGTCCGACAAGTCAACAAGAGTTATCAGAGCCCTTTGATGGAAGCTTATGTAGATGAAGTGAGGAAGCTTGAAGAGCACTTTGAAGGTCTGCAAATGGAGCACGTCCCGAGAGCTCAGAATGACATAGCAGATGGCCTTTCAAAGTGTGCTGCGATGAAGTTACCTGTGGAACCAGGGACCTTCCTGCTCAAGCTAACTCAGCCATCCGTTACCCCATCAATTGGGCAGGCCAAGAAGAGAAAGTTGGTCTCCGGCGACTACTTGCCGGCGGATCTCCCCGAGGCCGCCGCCAAGGTCCCCAAGATCAACGATCAGAACGCTGAGGAACAGTTTGCTCCTGCAGACCCAAGGGTCTGTACAGTTGAAGCAATCGTTCCCGACAAGCCTCGCCCCGGCGAGCTTGCCGGGGAACCATCAGCTCCGGCAGAACCAGAGGTCCTTGCCGTAGAAGCTGGGGTTCCCGCAGCGGCCCTCATGCCTTTAGTCCTTGCCGTCGAGCCTCGAGCTCCGGCATGGGCACAGCAGATCGTCTGTTTTCTGCAAACTGGAGAACTTCCCGACGACCCAGCAGAGATAGAGAAAATAACCAGGCAGTCAAGTATGTACCAGTTCGTGGACAATGAACTGTACAGAAGAAGGCTCAATGGTGTCAGGTTGAAGTGCATTTCCAGAGAAGATGGACAGAAGCTGTTGGCAGAGATACATGGAGGCATATGTGGCCACCACATTGGCGCAAGGGCGCTTGCTGGGAAGGCGTTCCGGCAAGGGTTCTTCTGGCCAGAAGCCCTCCAAGATGCAACTGCACAAGTAACCAAGTGTGAAACGTGCCAGTTCCATGCCAAACAAATTCATCAGCCAGCTCAAGCTCTCCAGACGATCCCTTTGTCTTGGCCCTTCTCGGTCTGGGGGCTCGATATCCTCGGCCCCTTCCCCCGAGCTGTCGGGGGCTTTGAGTACTTGTACGTTGCAATTGACAAGTTCACAAAGTGGCCAGAAGTGGAGCCAGTGAGAAAGGTGACAGCACAGTCAGTGGTCAGGTTCTTCAGGTCGATTGTTTGTCGTTTCGGAATCCCTAACAGGATCATCACCGACAACGGCACACAATTCACTAGTCGCACCTTCATGCAGTACGTCCAAGACCTTGGCGCCAAGGTCTGCTTCGCTTCTGTTGCTCACCCGAGGAGCAACGGTCAAGCAGAGAGGGCCAATGCTGAAGTGCTGCGCGGACTCAAGACAAGGACCTTTGACAGGCTGCGCAAGTGCGGAAGAAACTGGATAGAGGAGCTACCGGCGGCTCTTTGGTCAATCAGAACGACACCAAGTCGATCCACCGGACAGACACCCTTTGCTCTTGTCTATGGAGCAGAGGCAGTTCTCCCCACGGAACTCGTATACGGATCTCCTCGGGTGCTCGCTTATGATGAGCTCGAGCAAGAGCAACGGCGACAAGATGATGCATTGCTACTCGAGGAGGAACGTCTCCAGGCTGCTGTACGAGCTGCTCGATACCAGCAAGCCTTGCGTCGCTATCATAGCCGCAAGGTTAAGGCCAGGAGTCTCGAGGAAGGCGACCTTGTTCTTCGGCGTGTTCAGTCCGCCAAGAATTCCAACAAGTTGACGCCGAAGTGGGAAGGCCCTTATCGGGTGAGACAAGTCACAAGGCCCGGCGCTGTCCGCCTTGAGACCGAAGAAGGCTTACCGGTGAGCAACTCCTGGAACATAGAGCATCTTCGCAAGTTTCACCCATAAGGCGCGGTTGCCGTGATCCGCTCCGGCAACCACCTTTTGTACAAGCCTTGCCGCTGTTGCATGTAACCCTTTGTACAAAGCCGGGCGCACATCCCGTGCATCAGTAAAGCTTTTGTGTTTTGCACTATTTGCCTTTTCCGTGCTTTTCTTCGCTATTTGCATGCATTATTTGGCATCGTGCGCAACACACGTATCTGGTAAGCACCAGCATGCCGCAAGGCCATATACTTGTTTTCCCTCTTCTTTTTCTTTCCCTCTTAAGCAGAAGGAATGTTCCTCGCGCACAAATTTGCCGGGGGGGAAGGAGATGGAAGATGAACCAAGTGCTGTTCAAGAAAGAGAAGCCTTGTCGGGGAAGCAAGCAATATACGAAAGCTAAGTTACCTGAGTTTGAGCAGTTCAAATTTTTAAATTTTAGTTATCTTCCTTGAACAACCACACTTTGTATGGAAAACCTGCGCGGAGAGGAACCTACCCGTGGCTAGCCGCACCCTTATCTTGTTTCCGAGTACACTCAACGACTTAAGTGAGCTGCGACAAGGTTCGCGCCCTTGCTTCGTTTTCGAGTTCGCTCAGCAAGCTAAGTGCGTTGCGACTAGCTGCGGCAAGGTTACTTGCCGGTAAGACCTTGGCCAGCAGGCTGCTCAGAGTCCAGCACTCAGCGCTCGCGGCAAAGGCCCCTTGTCGGCAAGTCCCCTAAAAGCGTAGGGTTAAAAACATACAAAGTAAAGGACCAAAACAAGGGAAATAACATTGCATCAATTGCTCGGAAATAAGATAAATATATTACAGAGATGGCTTGTCGCAATGACTAATAGTTTCATGTTCACGGCACACCTTGCAGCAACAAAAGAAATAAGAAGAAGGAGGCCTAGTCTACGCGATCGCCTTCACGCCTGGAGATCTTGTTCACCTTGGCGATGATGTGGGCGACCTGCGCCTTCAGTGCCTCCTGATCCGCGTCGGCCGGCAAGCTGCGGAGGACGTTGACCAGATTTATACCTGGATTGCGGTAGACAATCTTGGTCAAAACGCGCTCCAGGGTTCCCGCGCAGAGTTGGCGCGACTCCTCGGCCAACTGCGCGGGGAGCTTCTTCTGTAGACTTGCGAGCGCCGGCGCGACCCCTCTGAAGAAGAGACTGAGCTTGGCGCTGTGGGGGAGATTTGGATCCGGAGAGTATATGAGATGCTCAACCCTCAGCGCCATCAGCTCCTTGTCGATGCTAGCTGCAGAAGCCACCAGATCTTCGGTCCATACTTCAACGGTCCGGCGGAAGTTCTCAGCTGAAGTGGCGGCGCTCTCCACCAGGCCTCGCTCCTTGCGGAGTTCGTCCTTCAGCTTGGTTTCACGGTCCCGGACGGCGTCGAGGGAGTCTGTCAGCGTGGAGACCTTCAGCTCCAGATCTGCAATTGAATCCTTGGCGGCCTTCAGCTCGTCGCCCTGCTTGGAGAGGCGTACCTGAAGCTCAGAGTTGGTATGGGCGTCCTTCTCGCGCTCTAAGTTGAGCGCGGTGACCCTCTCCGTGCTCGCCTTCAGGAACTCCTCCAGCTGCGCCACCTTAGCCTCACGGTCTTTCTTGGCGGTCTCTGCTGTGGCGGCGGCGGACCTCGCTTCCTTCAGCTCTCCGCCAAGGGCCTGCTCCCGAGCGGCAAGGTCGTCCTCGTGAGAGTCGAGCTCGACCTTCCGCTGGTTGAGCGCTCCTTCTCGCTGGGACAGCGCTTCTCCGGCGAGTCGCTGCTGCTCTTCGGCCTCGGCCTTCTCCAGGAGCCACTCCTGGTACTCTCCGCCAAGTCGCGGAGGGCCGCCTGATTGGCGGCGCGGAGTTCCGCAGTGCGTTTCTCCATATCTGCTGCGGCCTTGGCGGTGAGGGCTTCCCGAGACTCAAGTTTCGCCTGCCGGGCCCGGTAAAGGGCCAGGAGCCGGTGAAGCAGTTTTTCCTCCTCGGGCTCGTCGCTCCCGCCAGGTGCCTTGACGATCTTCAGCCCCGCGGAGGCGAGGACCTCCCCATCGAAGGTCTCTCCCTCCTCGGGGGCTCGCGACGAGGATCCCCACGGCACCTGTATGAAGACGCCGTTGGGAGCCTCAAGATAGAAGGCAGACTGCTCCTTCTCGGTGGAGGGGTCGGCGGCCGGCGCAGTGCTTGACGCTCCTGCCGCCTCCGGGCCGGCAGTGTGGCCGCCGTCCCCCTCCCCGGCCGCTGCGTCTGCGGTCGGGGCAGTCTCCTCCGCGGCGGGCTCGCCGGCTCCTGCCATGTCTTCGACGACAGGGGCGTTGCCGTCGTCGCCCTGCGCGCCTTCCTCGCCGACGACCTCGGCCTCCATCCGGTCCGGCGCGGGAGGATCTAGAAGAAGAAGAAAAAGAAAAGAAAAGATTCAAGCAAATATCCAAAAAAAAGACAAGTCCAAGAAGACGGGGTTGCAAGACTTACCTTCGCGGACTTCGTCGACGGCCGGCTCCCTCGCCGGGGAGCTCTCCCTTGGCGGGGTGGCCGCCCTCGCCGGGCTGCTCGCCCTTGGCGGGGTACTCGCCCTTGGCGGAGTACCCGCCCTTGGCGGAGCGCTCTCCCTCGCCGGGGAGTTCGCCCTTGGCGGGGATGGCGGGGCCTGCGGGTCCTCGGGAGTAGTCTTCGGGCGCTCCTGCGGCTGCGGTTCCGTTTCTGCATAAGACAATCAAGACAAGACAGAGCAACAAGATGTTAGTATCAAGCAAGGACCTCATGCGCGCCCGACAAGCGGGAAGATCAAGACCAAACTTACGCTGGGGGCTGCGCTGGGGGCTGCTCCTCGGAGCAGTGCTTGGGTCCGACAAGCTCGACGCTGGCACGTCCCCTGTCGCCGCGACGGGCGAGTCGTCCTCGACCTCGACTACGGGAACCTTGGCCTTCTTCGCCACTCTCTGGGCCAGGGTCCTGAAATCAAAGCAAGAAGCAAGATCAGAATCATCAACGAAAGAATCAAGACAAAATTAAAGAAGCTACAGAATGCATGTCCTTACTCCTGTTCCTCGTCGTCGTCGTCGCTCAGGGCGGAGAAGTCAAACTCCACCTGAGGCGCTCCCGCACGAGGAGCGGGAGGAGAAGGCTCCCTCGGGCGCTTGGCGGTCCCCGGGGCTGGGGGCTGCGAAGCCCCAGCCTCTGTTGACGCCGAGGCCCGGGGAGCAGGCGGAGCAGCCGCTCCGCTTTGGGAGGCTCCTCCTCCGCTTGGCACTGGTGCGCGGGGCGCCTCCGTCGCGGTCTGGCTCGCTCTGGTGGCGCGCGTCGCCTGGCGAGCGGGCTGCTGTCGGGGCGCCTGCGTCCTCGTCGCCGTAGCCGCCTTGCGGAGACGCTTCGGCGGTGTTCGCTTGGGACTCGCCCGGGGCGGGGAGCTCTCCGAGGACGAAGAGATGTCATCGTCGAGCCCCAGAGATCCGCCAGTGTCCTCGTCGGCTCCGGCGTCCTCCTCCTCCTCCTCCTCGGTGGCCTCGCTGGGCCCAGCACCCTGCCCCGCGGCCTTGCTCCTTCCGGCAGCTTCGCTCCCTCCGGCACCTCTGCTTCCTCCGGCAACCTCGCCTCTTGCCGCGGCCTCGGTCACGACCCAGGGGATCCCGACATGCCTCAAAGAAGGGACCCCGGCGAGCTCGTCGGGCGGAAGTTTGAGAAGTCTTCGGATCTCCGCCTCCTCGGCCTGGCACGACGCGTCCTTAGCCTCTGCCTCGTCGACGGTGAACCCAAATTCTCCTACCGCTGCAGCTGCGGTGGCCTCTTCTACCCGGGTAGCGATGTAAGCTATCTCCCGATCCGTGGTGGCCCGGGTAAGACCCTTGATCTCATCGGTGTTCTTCGGCACCTCAACCAAGTTATCGAAGAAGCTCATGATGGCGTCTGGCGTGGGTACTATCCATGTTGGGTCGACGCCATGTGAGTCACATGCGGGCATCATCGCCCGCAAGGCGTCCCGGGCGGTGCTGTTGCATAGAGGTACTACTCCCCGGGGAGATCTAAACCACTCTGGGTGAGCTGGGTCATGCTTGAAAAGCTCCCGAAGCATCCCCTTCAGCTCCAGCGCCGTGAAGTTGTAATTCAGCCCCGGGCGCAACCTCATTACGTCCGCCGCATTGCCAAACTCCCATGCTGGCCTTTTCCGTTCCTGTAAAGGAGCAATGCGGCGGCGGAGAAAGTCTGCTCCTACCTCTCCGATGGTCAACTTAGCTACCCGGAGACGAAGAATCCTAACAAGGGCAACGTTGAGTTTGATGTCATCAGCGGCCAATTCACTCCAGTCCCTGCCGCGCACTATAGCAGATGTGCGCGGCGCAGTGAAAGGTTGTGGCTCGTCCTCCACTATCCAGCACCAATCCGCGCGCCACTCCTCCCACTTGCCGCGGAGCTCCCCTTTCAGATAAGACTCCTTCTTGTTCAAGCGGAAGATCCAAGAGATCCCCCCGGAGAGGGGGGCGCCGGCCTCTACTCTAGGCATAAAGAAGTGCCTAAAGAGTGCTACGTTTGGATATATCCCTATGTAGTTTTCGCACAGATGTGCGAAAACCGCCATCGTGAGGATGGCGTTGGGGGTGAAGTCTAAAAGTGTAATGCCCAGGATGGGACTATACCTCCTACGTGTCGAGGCACGACTTAAAGGTATAAGCCCATCCTAGAATGATCTCAAGTTTGGTATCTTTGCACAACTCATGTAAAAGAGGGATTAAATTGCAAAAGGAGATAGTTGGCTTACACTCGCCACTTCACACAATACAATACATAAGCAATACATCATTCAAAACATCACAACCCGACTACGGGTGAAGATCCAAAAGAAAGATACCAAAACAACATAAAGCCACAGGTCAGGATCGAATCCTAGTAGAAACCGCTACTGATCGTCGAAACGTCACAAGCATACGACCAAACTCTTCATCGAGCTCCTGGTGAAGAACTTGAACCAGCTTCTGCATCAAACTCGGCTGAACCTGCATCTGGTGTTGTAGTATCTGTGAGCCACGAGGACTCAGTAATCCCATAACCATGGGTAACAAGACTAGCAAAGCTTTGCGGGTAGGAAGAGGTAAGGTGGTGAGGTTGCAGCAGCGACTAAGCATAAAAAGGTGGCTAACTTACGAGTACCAGAATAAGATGAGAAGCTACGCAAACGGTCGCAAAAGGTGATCGCTAAAGATCCTGACTACATACGGTCAAACATAACCCCACCGTGTTCTCTTCTCAAAGTGAAAAGAGACAGTCACGGTTACTCACACAGTTGTGTGTTTTACTTCGGATCCTCTGTCAAGTTTTCTACAACCAGACATTAACAAATTCCAATCTGCCACATAACCGCGGGCACGGCTTTCGAAAGATCATAACCCTGCAGGGGTGTTCCAACTTAGCCCATCACAAGCTCTCACGATTAGCTGAAGTGATAAATATAATATCATCACTCCTTATCTTAGGGAAAATCCGACCAGGCTCGGAATCCCTGTAGCACAAGTCATTTCGACAATGGTAAAACAAGTCCAGCAAGACCTCCCGGTGTGTCGACACCCTGATAGTAGCCGCGCGTATCTCGTCTCAGGACACTACCGGATGGGTGATGCTACAGGTTATACCAGATACCTCGGGTTTCCCCAAGGCGGCCCTGCAGGACCCCCGTTTGGGACCAACACCATCAGCACTGGCCCCCCTGCTATGTAGAATTAAGAATCCTCGGGTAGCGCTAACTCCCTATGCAAATTTAATTAATTAATTAAGTTGTTATTATGAGCAAATTAAAACCAATGTTGGGCCTTGCTGGAGGATTTTTATTCAAAGTCGAACTGTCAAGGGGTCCCCATTACACCCATCGTGTTAGGAACGCAAAAATCAAGGAACATAATGCCGGTTTATCGGCGCCTAAGGTGGCATGAGTGGAACAAAACACTGAGCAAAAGGCCAAGCCTTCCACCCATGCCCAGTATATAAGGTGTGTTAATAAATTATAGATATTGTGTTATACCAACAACAACAAGTTCCCTCCTGGAACGAACTTCATCTTCACCTGCAACTAACAACGCTATAAGAAGGACTGAGCAAGCGAGGCTGAGCAAGCGGGTAACATAGCCAAACAGTGGTTTTGCTAGGAAGGTTTCAAATGTCAGAGGTTTCATGGCAACAAGGAGAGGCTGACATAAAAGATGGTAGCGTGACATGTAACGATAGCATTATTGTTCCGATTGTGAGGAATCATTTTCATACCCATCCGAAGCATTTCATGAATTCTTTTCCTTGTGTTCCTTCGAAGGCCATCATTTCAGAATATTTCTTCGTTCTCAGTTTTCAACTTCATCCTCCAAATATTCTTCATTGATGTCTCTTCGTTCGTCTCCATATTTTTTTATGGTGGTTCTTTCAAGTTTACTCTTCCGTTGTTATCGTTTTAATTCACTCGTTCTTTTCATAATCCTATCGGTGGTTCGTTCAAGATTTACCCAAGCTTGTGTGAGTTCTCTCTTTAATTCTTTCCAACGAGAATAAGTAGTATGCCAAATCCTTTGGTTGTCATCAATTTTAATTGGTGAAGGATATGCATGACATAATTCTTATTCTTGTTCCTTCCAAGTGTTTAATTCTTTTGTCTGGAGCTTGTTCATCATATCATATTCTCGGTTCTAAGTTGTTCATCTTGTTTCCGGAGCTTCAAGCTATTTCAATTACATCATTTCAAGCCCCATCTAATTCATCGCAGGCCTTGAATCTTATTCTTTTCTCCTTTCACTTCTCATGCTTTCATTACCGGAGTTCTCATGGTGGTTCATCATCATTTAATTCATCCTCGAAGTCTTCATCAAGATTCTTGTTGGAGCTCAAGCATTCTTCTTCTTGCATTTCCAAGTGCAATCCGTTCTACCTTATCTTTTCAGATGGTGTTATGTCATTCTTGACAATTCCTTCATGTTTAATGATTCACGAGTTTTTCAAGAATGAGATATTTAAAACCATCATTTTCCTTGTTCAGGAGATCTTTTCAACTCTTCAATTATTCGTTGGAGTTATCTTGGGTTGTATTTCACCTAAAAGCTTTTCCCTAAGGATTGTTGCTATTATCGTGCTTATAATGACCCAAGTTCTTCATTTTTCATTCCGGTGAGATAAGTTTTTCATCTCCTTGTTGATCTCAATCAAATCAATTGTTTTCGTCAGTGGCTGGTTGTCACCTCTTAATTTTAAGATGTTTTCCATAAGCCCACATCGAGCTTATTCTTCTCGTTGTTGATTTTTTCCAACAACTCCGTTCAGCCCTTCTTCGTAAGGATGTTTTTCATATTCATTCGTGGGAGAAGTTGTCATTTTCTTCTCCGTTCAAGTCTTTCATTGATTTATATGCTATTCTTTCATTCCGGAGATATTGTGATGTTGCTCTCTCTTTAACCATCATCTCGTTCTATCAAGATCATATTCTTCCCTTGCTTGTCTTTTAACCGGAGTGTTGTCTGAGTCTTTCTTACCCCTTGTGCCATTCTTTTAATTGTTTCGGAGGCAATATGTTGTTGTTTTCATCAAGTATCTTCCCAACTTGGCAAGTTCTTGTTAATTCCTTCCATTTTCAGACGGAGTGCTGCCCAAATTCTGTCATTCTTATTCCTTGGCTATGCCATTGTGGTTTCTTATTCTTTTGGTTCGTAAGCTCTTCTTCCATATCTTTCAACCTACAAGGTTCTCATAATGTCCCTTGTTCCTCCTGCTTACCGGAGTGCTCTTAACTTCGTTCATCTCTGTTGTATTCTTTATTCAACTTGTTCAACCTCTCATGGTTCCTGGTTTCACTCGTCTGTCAAAGAAGCAACTTTGTTTTACCTCCTCTTTTTTTCGTTTTTACCCGGTGATATCTCTAGGATCTCGGGTCGAGATCCTCTGTTAGTGTGGGAGAGTTGTGACGCCCGAGACCGACGTCCCAGAAGATTCCCGAAGCTTCCAGATGTTCCGGGTCTCCTGTGTGTTCTTTGTGCTTGTGTTATTTATTTTTTGCATTGCATCATGTCATCATGCCATCATGTCATATTTTTCTTTTGCATCTCAACCTAAATAAACCGTGTGGACCTTCGGTCCATTTAAATCGAGGGAAGAATGTCTTCTCTTTATAACATATAAAAGTCTCTCAATATTTAGGGAGCTATATTTATTAATTATTCCATTGCTTCGGAATCACCGTAACACACTTGCATATTTTCCCCATGCTTTCTCACTTCGAGTTTTCTCCGTCAAAACCCTCCCTATAATTATTTTCCTATTTTTCGAGGCTCCTCTATATCTAGACTCCTTTTAAACTCCTTTAAGACAAGCTATTTATTTTAGTTTGCACTTCCCTTTTTGTTGGAACTATTTTTGTGAGGTTGGAATTATTCCGTAAAGCCTTACAAAAATGTCCATCATTTTATTCTTGTTCTTTGCCTCTTTCTATTTAATTTTGACTCTCTCTTTTTCTTTTTTCTGCAAAAGAAAAGAGTTAAATAAGAAGAGCTGCAGAGAAGAGGGCCCAGCCGCAGCCAGGCCCATCTCCCCCAGCCTTCCTCCTCCCTCTTGGCCCAGGCCTCTAGGCCTTCCACCAACCGCCTCTCTCCCGGCCCACACTTCCCAGCCGGCCCAAGGCCTCCCTAGCGCTAACCCTAGCCCGAGTTTTCCCCTCACTCCTCTCCCTCTGGATCCCTCCGCCGCAAGATGCCCGAGCCCCTCGTCCCGTTTTCCTCGTTCCCTTGCCCGCACTTTCCCCCTCGCTCGCCCGAACCTCTCCCTCCTCGACCCCAGGACGCAGCCGACCTGCGCCGTCCGAAGCTCGCCGCGGCCAGGCTCCCTCCCTCCTCCTCCTCTCCACCTCGACGCGCCCGTTCCTCCCTTCTTCAGGCCGAGGCGCCCTCCAGCATCGACCGTCCGCCGCGAGGCCGAGCGGCTCCCCCTCGACGCGCCCTTCTCATGCGTCGCCGCCGGCCGACCTCCCTCTGGCCAGGATCTGCAGCGCCTGGCCCCGACGCCCAGCAGCCTGGGGCCTGCGGCTCCCTCCGTCCAGGCACTCTCCTCGTCCAGAGGCCAGACCCCCGCCTCCAGGCTCCATCCGCGAGCTCCTTCCAGCACCCCGAGCAGCGCCATGGCCGCCGCGTCCCGTCCGCAGCCGCGGCCAAGAGGCCTTCCTCCTCGCGCCCGTCTTCTGGCCCTCCAGCACCGAGCCCGCTCCCTCCTCTCCGACCTCGGCGACCCAGGCAGCAGCCTCCGTCCTCGAGGCGCCCCGCAGCTCACCTCCAGCACCGTTCCGCCCCCAAGGCGTCATCCCGAGCAGCCTCCTTACCGTGACCGTGCCGTGTTGGTGTTTTTTTTGTGTTGCTGTTTTTTTTTGTTCTTTTGATGTGAAGACCGCAGCCGCAAGTCCGAAGACCTATGAACAACTACCGACGACTTGAACATCTACGGGAAAACGAGCTCGTTAACGGCTACGGAACAAGTACAACTACATACATGAACGACTACCGCCGCGAGATCGAGAACCCCCAAGTACCACGACACGTACCACGACCGCGACAAGTACCACTACCGACGCTCGGATCCGTCGGCACCCTCAAGTACCTCTACGGATCGTGTACAACTACCGTCGCTCGACGACCGCGAGTACCACTACCGTCGCCCGAGTACAACTACCACTACGAGAATGACTACCTTCGGTGAAGAAATGAGAACGTCTACTTCCTCTCCGAACGGAACATCTACTTCCTCTACGAATCGCGTGAACGACTCCTTCCTCTACGTCTCGAACCCTCCCGAAACGAGTGTTTCGAAGGTATAACCCTGAGACGATGACCGTGAGATGCTTGTTGTGTTGTATGAAATGTTTCCCGTGTGTGCTTCGTGCCCGTTCCACCTTTGTCATGTTCCTCGGTTGCCTCGTCGCCGACTCGTGGGAACCCGGTGACGGGATCAACCCACTTTCATCTTGTTTGACTCGCTCGCCATCTTTCCTTTTGCACCGGACTCTCAACGAGTTTCCGGCACCGATATGTTGCCGTGGCATCATCTTCGGAATCGTTGCCGTGGTACCCTTTTTCTTTCCACCACGGGAACAACACTTCATATCTTTTCATGTCAACCTTCTAATAAAAACTTGCATAAACTTGATCATGTCATCCGCATCATGTTAACAACATTGATATGTTAAATTGTTGTTTGCTTATAATTATTAAACATGCTCATGGGGATTTTCCGGAATTTGTTGTTGTTATTTCCGGCCTCATTTAAAATGTCTTAATAGTTAGTTTACTTTTGCCTCACCTCTTGCCATGTTAACAAACATTTAATCTTGTCTTGTAAATAACGAGAGTCAACTAAATAATTAAGATGTGGTGTTTCGTCAATATGCAACTCGTTGCATATTGAGCTCCACTTAACTTGTAGTTTTGTTTGTGCACTTTGCCATGCCATGCATATTTAAACCGGACATGCATCATACTTGGATGAGCATCGTATGCCATGTTTATGCTTGCATGTTTACCGTGTTGTTTGTTTCTTTCCGGTTGTTTCTCTTGTTAGCTTCGGTTTCGATCCGGAGTTGTGAGGATTCGCTCGACTGTTGCTCCGCCTTCTTCATGAATCCGTTCTTCTCCCTTGTGGAGTTCCAGGCAAGATGATCATACCCTTGGATACCTTTACTACCATTGCCATGCTTAGTTGTCTCGATGCTATCGTTACATGTCGCGCTACCCATCTTTTATGTCAGCCTCTCCTTGTTGCCATGAAACCTCTGACATTTGAAACCTTCCTAGCAAAACCACTGTTTGGCTATGTTACCCGCTTGCTCAGCCTCGCTTGCTCAGTCCTTCTTATAGCGTTGTTAGTTGCAGGTGAAGATGAAGTTCGTTCCAGGAGGGAACTTGTTGTTGTTGGTATAACACAATATCTATAATTTATTAACACACCTTATATACTGGGCATGGGTGGAAGGCTTGGCCTTTTGCTCAGTGTTTTGTTCCACTCATGCCACCTTAGGCGCCGATAAACCGGCATTATGTTCCTTGATTTTTGCGTTCCTAACACGATGGGTGTAATGGGGACCCCTTGACAGTTCGACTTTGAATAAAACTCCTCCAGCAAGGCCCAACATTGGTTTTAATTTGCTCATAATAACAACTTAATTAATTAATTAAATTTGCATAGGGAGTTAGCGCTACCCGAGGATTCTTAATTCTACATAGCAGGGGGGGCCAGTGTTGATGGTGTTGGTCCCAAACGGGGGTCCTGCAGGGCCGCCTTGGGGAAACCCGAGGTATCCGGTATAACCTGTAGCATCACCCATCCGGTAGTGTCCTGAGACGAGATACGCGCGGCTACTATCAGGGTGTCGACACACCGGGAGGTCTTGCTGGACTTGTTTTACCATTGTCGAAATGACTTGTGCTACAGGGATTCCGAGCCTGATCGGATTTTCCCTAAGATAAGGAGTGATGATATTATATTTATCACTTCAGCTAATCGTGAGAGCTTGTGATGGGCTAAGTTGGAACACCCCTGCAGGGTTATCATCTTTCGAAAGCCGTGCCCGCGGTTATGTGGCAGATTGGAATTTGTTAATGTCCGGTTGTAGAAAACTTGACAGAGGATCCGAAGTAAAACACACAACTGTGTGAGTAACCGTGACTGTCTCTTTTCACTTTGAGAAGAGAACACGGTGGGGTTATGTTTGACCGTATGTAGTCAGGATCTTTAGCGATCACCTTTTGCGACCGTTTGCGTAGCTTCTCATCTTATTCTGGTACTCGTAAGTTAGCCACCTTTTTATGCTTAGTCGCTGCTGCATCCTCACCACCTTACCTCTTCCTACCCGCAAAGCTTTGCTAGTCTTGTTACCCATGGTTATGGGATTGCTGAGTCCTCATGGCTCACAGATACTACAACACCAGATGCAGGTTCAGCCGAGTTTGATGCAGAAGCTGGTTCAAGTTCTTCACCAGGAGCTCGATGAAGAGTTTGGCCGTATGCTTGTGACGTTTCGACGATCAGTAGCGGTTTCTACTAGGATTCGATCCTGACCTGTGGCTTTATGTTGTTTTGGTATCTTTCTTTTGGATCTTCACCCGTAGTCGGGTTGTGATGTTTTGAATGATGTATTGCTTATGTATTGTATTGTTTGAAGTGGCGAGTGTAAGCCAACTATCTCCTTTTGCAATTTAATCCCTCTTTTACATGAGTTGTGCAAAGATACCAAACTTGAGATCATTCTAGGATGGGCTTATACCTTTAAGTCGTGCCTCGACACGTAGGAGGTATAGTCCCATCCTGGGCATGAGTCGTGCCCATGCACTGTTTTGGGCCTGGCCCAACAGCGCTGGGCACCGTGTGTGGCCCAGGCCCGGGGGCTCCTGTCGGTGTACTAAGATAGGGGTACCTTAGTACCCCAACTTGTGCACGGGCAGTGGCAGCTTCCCGCGGCAGGGTCTACCACGTGCTTGCCGGAAACCTCTCTGATCCTCATTTAAGCCATTTAAAAACAAAGTATACAAGACAGAAGATGAAGGCCCCGGCAAGTGGAGCTTGCCGGGAAGGCCGTCCCAGGCTCAAGACTATGTCATTAACACAAGACCCTGGCAAGAGGAGCTTGCCAGGAAGATCAGAAGACTGTATCTAGAAGACAAGCCCCGGCGCACTTTGCGCCCCGGCAAGACCCGGGGAGCGACAAGCTTCCCGGCCCGACAAGATCAGGATCCCGGCAAGGTGCTTGCCGGGGGAACTCACACTGTGTGCCTGCGCTCCAGCTCATCGACCCACGCGTCGCCCTGGGGCCCTTCCGGGGACGCGTGGCGGATGGCTGTGCATCCTGGGGGACACGGTGGCACTTCACGGTGACGAGGCTATCGCCGTGGCGAACAGAGACACAAGGGCGGGCGCTTTTGGGGTCGACGGCGACGGGCATTTAATGCTCTTGTCCCCCACTGTCAAAGTAGGTGATGACCACTGTTCATCCACTGTTCGTCCACTGTTCCCGCACTATTACAACTACCACCAAAGTTACATTTTTACCCCTTTCTCCTACGTTGACACCTGTCGGTGACCCCTTGAGCTATAAAAGGAGGCCAATGCACAACGTAGAAGGGGTTCGGAACCTAGATCGCTCATTCGCTCGGTGTAGCTAGTTCCTCAAGCTCCCGAGATCCAACACTTAATACAATCTAAGCAGGAGTAGGGTTTTACGCGTCCGTCGTGGCCCGAACCTGGGTAAACTGCCTGCGTGAGCTCTACGATCTGCTCTTTGTGCTCCCTCCGCTCCCTTACCGCACGAACAAGGGGCTCCGGTCCCATAGGTGCTCGTGGTGGACAGTTTCCCCCGACAACAGCCGAAAACAGAAACTGGCACTGGGGTGCACTGAGTTAATAGGTTAGTCCAAATATGATCAAAAGTGTATGGAAGTGTATAAATAACATAGCAATATGACCCAAAAGAGGCATGGAGCAAGCAGAAATTATAGGTATGTTTTGGACGTATCAACGTGCAGCCCGGTGACGTCTCCCGCGCCTTGATCCAGCAAAGCGAGAGGGAGATGTCGGGGAAGACTCCGTCCAGTACCAGCACGATGGCGTGGTGGTGGTGGAGGAGCGTGGCACTCCAGCAGGGCTTCGTCAAGCACTACGAGAGATGAGGAGGGAGAGGGGTAGGGCTGCGCTGAGAGAGAGGTCGAGTCTCATGTTGTGGCAGCCCAAAACCCCCACTATATATAGGGGGAGGGGAGGGACTACGCCCCTATCTAGGGTCCCCCCCCTAGGGGGTGCGGCCAACCCTAGATTGATCTACGGGGGTGGCCAGAGGGGGAGAGAGGGGGCGCGCCCTAGGCGGGCCTTGCTACTTCTCGAGCTTGCGTTGTATTCCCTCGATGAGGAAAGGGTGATGCAGCACAGTAGCGTAAGTATTTATCTCTGTTTTTTCAGAACCAAGGTATCAATCCAGTAGGAGACCACGCGCAAGTCCCTCGCACCTGCACAAACAAATAAAAACTTCGCAGCCAATGCGATAAGGGGTTGTCAATCCCTTTACGGTCACTTACGAAAGTGAGATCTGATAGATATGATAGTTTGATATTTTTGGTATTTTTGGATATAAGAACAGAAAGTAAAAACAATAAAGTAAAGTAGATTGTAGATTGATATGCTGAGAATATACCCGAGGGCCATAGGTTTCACTAGTGGCTTCTCTCATGATAGAGAAATTCTACGGTGGGTGAACAAATTACTGTCGAGCAATTGATAGAAAAGCGAATAATTATGAGAATATCTAGGCATGATCATTATATATAGGCATCACGTCCGTGACAAGTAGCCCGAAACGATTCTGCATCTACGACTATTACTCCACACATCGACCGCTATCCAGCATGCATCTAGAGTATTAAGTTCATAAGAACAGAGTTATGCTTTAAGCAAGATGACATGATGTAGAGGGATAAACTCAAGCAATATGATATAAACCCCATCTTTTTATCCTTGATGGAAACAATACAATACGTGCCTTGCTTCCCCTGCTGTCACTGGGAAAGGACACCATAAGATTGAACCCAAAGCCAAGCACTTCTCCCATTGCAAGAACTATAGATCTAGTAGGCCAAACCAAACCGATAATTCAAAGAGACTTGCAAGGATATTATAATCATACATAAAAGAATTCAGAAAAGAACCAAATATTTCTCATAGATAATCTTGATCATAAACCCACAATTCATCGGATCTCGACAAACACAACGCAAAAATATTACATCAAATAGATCTCCTCAAAGACCGAGGAGAACTTGGTATTGAGATACAAAAAGAGAGAAGAAGCCATCTAAGTACTAACTATGAACCCGAAGGTCTGTGGTAAACTACTCACAACTCATGGTGAGGCGATGGTGTTGATGTAGAAGCACTCCGTGGAAGATCCCCCCCTCCGACGGAGCTCCGGAACAGGCCCCAAGATGGGATCTCACAGGAACAGAAGGTTGCGGTGGTGGAATTAGGGTTTTCTCTGTTGCTTCGATGTTTTCAGGGTACATGGGTATATATAGGAGGAAGGAGGGCATCGGGGGAGCAACGTGCGGCCCACGAGGCAGGGGGCGCACCCAGGTGGAGGGGGCGCGCCCCCACCCTCGTGGACGCCACGTGTGCCCTACGCCTTGGTTCTCAAGTCTCCCGTGAATATATCGCTCCAAAAATATCTCTCCCGAAGGTTTCATTCCGTTTGGACTCCGTTTGATATTCCTTTTCTGCAAAACCCTGAAATAGGCAAAAAAACAGCAATCTGGACTGGGCCTTTGGGTTAATAGGTTAGTCCCAAAAATAATATAAAAGTGTATAACAAAGCCCATTAAACATCCAAAACATCATATATAATAGCATGGAACAATCAAAAATTATAGATACGTTTGGAGACGTATCAAGCATCCCCAAGCTTAATTCTTGCTCGTCCTCGAGTAGGTAAATGATAAAAAAATTTGATGTGGAATGCTAACCAGCATAATTTTCAATGTAATTCTCTTTATTGTGGCATGAATGTTCAGATCCGAAAGATTCAAGACAAAAGTCTATATTGACATAAGAAATAATAATACTTCAAGCATACTAACAAAGCAATCTTGTGTTCTCAAAATAACATGGCTAAAGAAAGTTATCCCTACAAAATCATATATTCTGGCTATGCTCCCTCTTCATCACACAAAATATTCATATCATGCACAACCCCGGTTTCAGCCAAGCACTTGTTTTCATACTCAATTTTTTCAAACCTTTCAACTTTCACGCAATACATGAGCGTGAGCCATAGATAAAAAGGAGGAAGATAGTCTCACATCGACTAGGCATATCAACAGGCTATGGAGATGCCCATCAATAGATATCAATGTGAGTGAGTAGGGATTGCCATGCAACGGATGCACTAGAGCTAAAAATGTATGAAAGTTCAACAAAAGAAACTAAGTGGGTGTGCATCCAACTTGCTTGCTCACGAAGACCTAGGGCATTTGAGGAAGCCCATCGTTGGAATATATAAGCCAAGTTCTATAATGAAAATTCCCACTAGTATATGAAAGTGACTAAACATGAGACTCTCTATCATGAAGAACAAGGTGCTACTTTGAAGCACAAGTGTGGGAAAAGATAGTAGCATTGTCCCTCTTCTTTTCTTTTATTTTTTTCTTTTTTTTCTTCTTTTTCCCTTTTTTGGCCTTTCTTTTTCTTGGCCTTTCCTTCTTTTTTATGTTCTTTTTTCTTTGGGACAATGCTCTAATAATGATGATCATCACACTTATATTTACTTACAACTTGATATTACAACTCGATACTAGAACAAAGTATGACTCTATATGAATGCCTCCGGCGGTGTACCGGGATGTGCAATGAATCAAGAGTGACATGTATGAAAAATTATGCATGGTGGCTTTGCCACAAATACGATGTCAACTACAGGATCATGCATGGCAATATGACAATATGAAGCGTGTCTTATGAACGAAACGGTGGAAAGTTGCATGGCAATATATCTCGGAATGGCTATGAAGATGCCATGATAGGTAGATATGGTGGCTGTTTTGAGGGAGGTATATGGTGGCTGTTTTGAGGAAGGTATATAGTGGGTGTATGGTACAGGAGAAAGTTGCGCGGTACAAGAGAGGCTTGCAATGGTGGAAGGGTGAGAGTGCGTATAATCCATGGACTCATCATTAGTCATAAAGAACTCATATACTTATTGCAAAAAATTACGAGTCATCAAAACAAAGCAATCAATGCATGCTCCTAGGGGGGAGGTTGGTAGGAGTTAACCATCGCGCGCCCCCGACCTCCACACAAAGGATGACACTCTACAATACCTCATGCTCTAACTTCGTCACATAGCGGTTCACCATACGTGCATGCTACGGGAATCACAAACTTTAACACAAGTATTTCTCAATTTCATAATAACTCCACTAGCATGAATCTAATATCACTGTCCTCATGTCTCAAAACAATCATCAAGTATCAAACTTCTCATCATATTCAATGCACTTTGTATGAAAGTTTTTACTACATTCTTCTTGGATGCATATCATATTAAGACTAGTTTTTATAACGAAAGCACATTACCATACTGTTCTAAAAGACTCTCAAAAGGATACAAGTGAAGCATGAGAGATCAACAATTTCTACAAAATAAAATCACCACTGTGTTCTAAAAGATATAACTGAAGCACTAGAGCAAAACTATTTATCTCAAAAGATATAAGTGAAGCACATAGAGTGTTCTAACGAATTCTAGGCCATACTTATCTCTCTCAAAAAGGTGTGTCCAGCAAGGATGATTGTGTCAAACTAACAAGCAAAGACTCAAATTATACATGACGCTCGAAGTAAAACACATATCATGTGGTGAATAAAAATGTAGTCCCGAGTATAGTTACCGATACATGAAGACGAAAGAGGGGATGCCTTCCCGGGGCATCCCCAAGCTTAGGCTTTTAGTTGTCCTTAAATTTTACCTTGGGGTGCCTTGGGCATCAAGCTGGCAATGGTTAACCGTTACCCATGTCCCCGTGGGTAATTACTCTATTAGGGGACGGGGATGTGCAAGCTTTAATGCCCATGGGGAAGCTTGTGGGTCAAATACCTTACCCAGCATGCACGACGGGGATGGGGACGGGATAACATTACCCATACCCGTTACCCGCCTTACCCGTGAAGGCCTTACACCGGGCCTCAAAAATTAGTAGAACCCATGTAATTACCGCCCTTACCCACCAATATTTTCACCATCTCACCCCTTTTGCAAAATATCCTGAAGAAGACCCTAACCTAGACATAACATACTATTTATTATGCTGAAATACTATATTTTTCTACTGAAATGCAATCTGATGTTGTTGTTGATTGTGTGTATGGGTTTCCCCACGGGTATAAAAAACCCGATGGGGATGGGGATGGGAATATTTTTATCCCCACACACGGGTATGGGGACAGGGACGGGCATGGTAAGGTTGTCACAGGGACGGGGATGGGAGTCCAATACCCGTCTGGGTAATCCCCATTGCCAGCCTGACTTGGGCATCCCCAAGCTTAGGCTCTTGCCACTCTTTGTTCCATAGTCCATCAGAGCAATACTCAAAACTTGAAAACTTCACAACACAAAACTTAGCCAAAAATCTCGTGAGCTCTGTTAGTATAAGAAAACAAACCACAACTCAAAGGTATTGTAATGAACTCATTCTTTGTTTATATGGGTGTTAAACCTACTGTATTCCATCTTCTCTATGATTCATATCCTCCAATAATACTCATAGATTCATCAAAATAAGCAAACAACACACGAAAAATAGAATCTGTCAAAAATAGAACAGTCTGTTGTAATCTGTAACTTTCGCATACTTCTGTAACTCCAAAAAAATATGAATAAATTGGTAAACGTGAGGAATTTGTCTATTAATCATCTTCAAAAAGAATCAACTAAATAGTACTCTCCAGTAAAATCTGGGGACTATTCTAATGAGCACTAATGTTTCTGGTTTTTACAGCAAGATCATATAAACTTCACACAAGTCTTCCCAAAGGTTCTACTTGGCACAAATAGTAATTAAAACACAAAACCACATCTAAACAGAAGCTAGATGCAATATTTATTCCTAAATAGATGCAAAAACAAAGAAAATAAAATTGGGTTGCCTCCCAACAAGCACTATCGTTTAACGCCCCTAGCTAGGCATGATACAAGGATAGATTTAGGTATTGCCATCTTTGGTAGGCAATCCATAAGTGGCTCTCATAATAGATACATAAGGTAATTTAATTTTCTTTGTAGGAAAGTGTTCCATGCCTTTCCTTAACGGAAATTGGAATCTAATATTTCCTTCCTTCATATCATTAATTGCACCAATCATTCTAAGGAAAGGTCTACCAAGAATAATAGGACATGAAGGATTGCAATCTATATCAAGAACAATGAAATCTACGGGCACATAATTCCTATTGGCAACAATAAGAACATCATTAATGCTTTACATATGTTTCTTAATAGTAGAATCCACAAGATGCAAATTTAAAGAACAATCATCAAGCTCATGGAACCCTAACAAATCACACAAAGTTTTTGGGATAGTGGAAACACTTGCACCCAAATCACACAAAGCAAAGTATTCATGATCTTTAATTTTAATTTTAAAAGTAGGTTCCCACTCATCATAAGGCTTTCTGGGGTAGAAACTTCTATTTCAAGTTTTTCTTCGTAAGATTGCATCAAAGCATCAACTATGTGTTTGGTAAAAGCTTTATTTTGACTATAAGCATGCGGAGAGTTTAGTACGGATTGCAACAAGGAAATACAATCAATCAAAGAGAAATTATCATAATTGAATCCCTTGAAATCCAGAGTAGTGGGTTCATAACTTTGCAAAGTTCTAATCTCTTCAATCCCACTTTTAACAATTTTAGCATCAAGATCTAAAAACTCTGAATCATTGGGACGCCTTTTAATTAAATTAGACTCATTTCCAATCCCATCTTTATCAAGATTCATACTAGAAAACAATGATCTAATAGGAGACACATCAATAACTTTCAGATCTTCATCTTTATTTTCATGATAACTAGAAGAACACGCTTTTATAAAGCTCTCTTTTTTAGCCCGCATCCTAGCGGTTCTTTCTTTGCATTCATCATTGGAAATTCTCATGGCTTTGAGAGACTCATTGATATCATGCTTAGGTGGAATAGATCTAAGTTTAAAAGAATCAACATCAAGAGTAATTCTATCCACGCTTCTAGCTAATTCATCAATCTTAAGCAATTTTTCTTCAAACAAAGCATTGAAATTCTTTTGCGAATTCATAAACTCCTTAACACTAGTTTCAAATTCAGAAGGCATCTTTCCATAAGAGTTATTGTAGGAATTACCATAATTATTAGAGGAATTACTAGGAAAATGCCTAGGATTAAAGTTTCCTCTATAAGCATTGTTACCAAAATTATTCCTACCAACAAAATTCACATCCAAATATTCATTATTATTTTCAATCAACGTGGATAAAGGCATATCATTAAGATCAGAAGAAGCACTCTTAGCAGCAAATAATTTCATAAGTTCATCCATCTTTCCACTCAAAACACTAATCTCTTCAATAGCATGCACTTTTTTACTAGTAGATCTTTCGGTGTGCCATTGAGAATAATTAACCATAATATTATCTAGGAGTTTGGTAGCTTCTCCTAAGGTAGTTTCCATGAAAGTGCCTCGTGCGACCGAATCTAAAAGATTTCTAGAAGCAAAATTCAAGCCAGCATAAAAGTTTTGTATAATCATCCATAAGTTCAAACCATGTGTAGGGCAATTACGTATCATTAATTTCATTCTCTCCCAAGCTTGTGCAACATGCTCATGATCTAGTTGCTTAAAAGTCATAATATCATTTATGAGAGAGATGATCTTAGCAGGAGGAAAATACTTAGAGATAAAAGCATCTTTGCACTTATTCCATGAATCAATACTTTTTCTAGGCAAAGAGGAAAATCAAGTTTTAGCACGATCTCTAAGTGAAAACGGAAATAACTTCAATTTAACAATATCGTTATCTGTATCCCTCTTCTTTTGCATATCACACAAATCAACAAAGTTGTTCAGATGGGTAGCGGCATCTTCACTAGGAAGGCCGGAAAATTGATATTTCATAACAAGATTCAATAGAGCAGCATTGATCTCACAAGATTCAGCATGGGTAATAGGAGCAATCGGAGTGCTAATAAAATCATTATTGTTGGTATTGGAGAAGTCACATAATTTGATATTGTTCTGAGCCATAGTGACAAAAAAGCAATCCAACACAGAAGCAAACAAGAAGCAAGCGAATGGTAAACACACGGCAAAAAGAAGGGCAAATAAAACGGCAAGGGTGAAGTGGGGGAGAGGAAAACGAGAGGCAAATAAATGTAATGTGAAGGATAATGGTTTGTGATAGGTACTTGGTATATGACTTTTGCGTAAGCCTCCCCAGCAACGGCGCCAGAAATTCTTCTTGCTACTTCTCGAGCTTGCGTTGTATTCCCTCAAGAGGAAAGGGTGATGCAGCACAGTAGCGCAAGTATTTCCCTCAGTTTTTGAGAACCAAGGTATCAATCCAGTAGGAGACCACGCGCAAGTCCCTGGCACCTGCACAAACAAATAAGAACTTCGCAGCCAACGCGATAAGGGGTTGTCAATCCCTTTACGGTCACTTACGAAAGTGAGATCTGATAGATATGATAGTTTGATATTTTCGGTATTTTTGGATATAAGAACAGAAAGTAAAAATAGTAAAGTAAAGTAGATTGTAGATTGATATGTTGAGAATAGACCAGGGGGCCATAATTTTCGGTATTCTTGTGGCTTCTCTCATGATAGCAGAATTCTACGGTGGGTGAACGAATTACCGTCGAGAAATTGATAGAAAAGTGAATAATTATGATAATATCTAGGCATGATCGTAATATATAGGCATCACGTCCGTGACAAGTAGACCAAAACGATTCTGCATCTACTACTATTACTCTAGACATCGACCGCTATCCAGCATGCATCTAGAGTATTAAGTTCATAAGAACAGAGTAATGCTTTAAGCAAGATGACATGATGTAGAGGGATAAACTCAAGCAATACGATATAAACCCCATCTTTTTATCCTCGATGGCAACAATACAATACGTGCCTTGCTGCCCCTGCTGTCACTGGGAAAGGGCACCACAAGATTGAACCCAAAGGCAAGCACTTCTCCCATTGCAAGAACTATAGATCTAGTAGGCCAAACCAAACCGATAATATGAAGAGACTTGCAATGATATTATAATCATAGATAAAAGAATTCAGAAAAGAACCAAATATTTCTCATAGATAATCTTGATCATAAACCCACAATTCATCGGATCTCGACAAACACACCGCAAAAAGATTACATCGAAAAGATCTCCTCAAGACCGACGAGAACTTGGTATTGAGATCAAAAAAGAGAGAAGAAGCCATCTAGCCACTAACTATGGACCCGAAGGTCTGTGGTAAACTACTCACAACTCATGGTGAGGCGATGGTGTGGATGTAGAAGCACACCGTGGAAGATCCCCCCTCCGGCGGAGCTCCGGAACAGGCCCCAAGATGGGATCTCACGGGAACAGAAGGTTGCGGCTGTGGAATTAGGATATTCTCTATTGCTTCGATGTTTTCAGGGTACATGGGTATATATAGGAGGAAGGAGGGCATCGGGGGAGCAACGTGGGGCCCACGAGGCAGGGGGCGTGCCCAAGGGGGCGCGCCCCCACCCTCGTGGACACGTGTGCCCTACGCCTTGGTTCTCAAGTCTCCCGTGAAGATATCGCTCCAAAAATATCTCTCCCGAAGGTTTCATTCCGTTTGGACTCCGTTTGATATTCCTTTTCTGCAAAACCCTGAAATAGGGGAAAACAACAATCTGGACTGGGCCTTTGGGTTAATAGGTTAGTCCCAAAACTAATATAATAGTGTATAATAAAGCCCAGTAAACATCCAAAACATCATATATAATAGCATGGAACAATCAAAAATTATAGATACGTTTGGAGACGTATCAGGCCTTAGGCCCATCTGAGCCTAGGGTTTTCCCCTTCTCCTCCACCTGCGCCTTGGGCCCCTTGTGGGAGGCGCACCAGCCCAACTAGGGGCTGGTCCCTTCCCACTCTTGGCCCTCGCAGGCCTCCAGGGCTGGCGGCCCCTCCCGATGGACCCCTGGAACTCTTTCGGTGGTCCTGGTACATTACCGATAAGACCCAGAACTCTTTCGGTGACCAAAACAGGCCTTCCCATATATAAATCTTTACCTCTGTACTATTTACAGAACTCCTCATGGCGTCCGGGATCTCATCCGAGACTCCGAACAACATTCGGTAACCATGTACATACATTCCCTATAACCCTAGCGTCATCAAACCTTAAGTGTGTAGACCCTACGGGTTCGGGAACCATGCAGACTTGACCGAGACATCTATCCGGCCAATAACCCACAGCGGGATCTGGATACCCATGTTGGCTCCCACATGTTCCACGATGATCTCATCGGATGAACCACGGTGTCAAGGATTCAATTAATCCCGTATAGGATTCCCTTTGTCTACCAGTATAGTACTTGCCCGAGATTCGATCGTCGGTATATCGATACCTTGTTCAATCTCATTACCGGCAAGTCTCTTTACTCCTTCTGTAACACATCATCACGTGACCAGCTCCTTAGAAACATAGAGCTCATTACGATGATGTCTTACCGAGTGGGCCCAGAGATACCTCTCCGTCATACGGAGTGACAAATCCCAGTCTCGATTCGTGCCAACCCAACAAATACTTTCGGGGATACCCGTAGTGTACCTTTATAGCCACCCAGTTACGTTGTGATGTTTGGCACACCCAAAGTACTCCTACGGTATCCGGGAGTTGCACAATCTCATGGTCTAAGGAACATATACTTGACATTGGAAAAGCTTTAGCATACGAACTGTACGATCTTGTGCTAGGCTTAGGATTGGGTCTTGTCCATCGCATCATTCTCCTAACGATGTGCTCCTGTTATCAATGACATCCAATGTCCATGGTCAGGAAATCGTAACCATCTATTGATCAATGAGCTAGTCAACTAGAGGCTCACTAGGGACATGTTGTGGTCTATGTATTCACACATGTATTACGATTTTAGGATAATACAATTATAGCATGAACAATAGACAATCATCATGAACAAGGAAATATTATAATAACCATTTTATTATTTCCTCTACGGCATATTTCCAACGCTTTCTAACCCCAAGACTATCAAAGGATGGAGGCCCAAAGAGATCCGTGCGGAGGAGCTCTAAAGGTCTCGATGAGTAGATGATAGTCATGGGAGGGTGAGCCTTCTCATGTAACTTTCCTTCGATACAAGCACTGCAAGCACGATCTTTGGCAAAACTAACATTTTTTAGTCCACGGACATGGTCCCCCTTGAGAAGACTTTGCAAAGATATCATATTGACATGGGCTAAACGGCGATGCCAAAGCCAGCCCACATCAACTTTAGCCATTAGGCATGTCGCTGTCTTAGTGGGTCGCTCCGAGAAGTTAACCACATAGAGACCGTTCTCGACATGCCCAACGAAGGCTACTTTAAGAGTCTTGCTCCACAAGAGGGCCACGGTATCAATATCAAAGAATGTAGCAAAGCCCATGAGTGCAAGTTGACGAACGGATAGTAAATTCTATGCAAGGGACTCAACAAGCATGACTTTATCAATCGTGAGATCATGAGAAATGACAACCTTGCCAAGCCCCAATACCTTTGAAGATGAAGCATCACCCCATTCTACATTGGTGGCACGTCCACCACCAGGTCTTTGCTTCCGGTCATATGATTTGTGGCTCCACTATCGAGCAACCATGATCCCCCACCGGAAGCAAACTCCTACAAGAGATCAGTGCTTGGATTTAGGTACCCATTTTGTAATGGGTCCTTTGAGGTTAGTAACAAGGGTCTTAGGAACCCAAATAGACCATTCAATGTACTTATAGGAAGGACCAACAAATTTAGCAAAACCATGTCCATCACTAGCACATCATAACACATAAGACGGGTTAAAGTCGTCGCCTTTGTTGGAAGGAATGGCAATGTCTTTCTTGACTCCACTATCCTTCACATTGTTCTTCTTCTTCTTAGGAGTACCCTCTCCCTCCTTCACAAAGGTTTGCTTGAGAGGAGGGGGGTGCTTGGTCTTATCATTCTTCTTCTTCTTGGACTTGGGTGGAAACCCAATTCCTTTCTTGGCAACAACTTCCTTTTGATTGCTCAATAGATCATTGAGGTTCTTCTCACCTTGTATGCAAGACACAAGGCCTTTCTCAAGTTGCTTTTTCAAGTTGACATTTTCTTCAACAAGATGCACATGCTCGCAACATGGGTTAGTAGCTTTAGCATTATCAATTAAAACCATGCGAGGAAAAGTAGCCTTCTCCTTGGTTAGCGAAACTTGAAGTTGATCATGAGACTCTTTGAGGCTAGCATGTACACTCTTCAAGACCTTGTGAGCCTTGTCAAGTGTATCAAACTCCTCCTTGAGTCTAGCATGGTCAATCACAAGTTTTGCCTTCACGGAATTGAGCACACGAGAGACAACTAAAGCGTGATCAAGATCTTTCTTTAATTTAGCATGATCATCGTTGTGTGACTCCTCAAGATTCAAACGAAGACCACGCTCTTCCTCAAGAGCATTAGAGAGATCCAATATCTCATCGGCATAGTCTCGACTATGACCCTCCATTTTAGAGATGGTCTCCTCGTGAGCCTTAATCATGGCATTGGCTTCACCAACTTGTTCCAAGAGAGGAACACAGTGCTCCTTGGGTTTACCTTTGAGCTTACTCATAAACAACTCAAATTCATTTTCCTCATCCTCTGCCCCCTCACTCTCATCAATGTAATCCGTCAATGAAGGATTAGAAGTGATGGTAGAATTGATGTTGGGGGTTACCTTGTTAGAGGCTTTAGCCATGAGGCACTTAGCGGAGATGCTCTCATTTGATGAGTCGAAGAGGGATGACCGTGGAGTTGTTGCAATAGCAACGGTGGCCATGGTAACCATCTTGTCATATACTTCATCATCGTCATCCTCATCATATTCTTCTTGGGCCAACAAACCTTTGGGAGGAGTCTTCTTGGAGAAGTTGTTCTTGTTGGGATAAGACTTGGCCTTGTCCTTTCGGATAACCTTGCCTCCATTGTCTTCTCTCTTCTCATATGGGCAATCTACAACAAAGTGACTCACATTGCCACAATTGTAGCACGTCCTCACTCGTTGCTTGCCCTTGAAGCCACTTGAGTTGTTCTTGTGAAGTTGGGCCTTAAGTTCTTCTTGTTGCCCCAAAATTGTCGTGATGCAAGAGCCATGTGCTCATGATAGGCATATTTGGTGTCTACTGGGAAACACTCAACTTCATCCTCTTCATCCTATTCTTCCACACAAGCTTTGACCTTCAATGCAAGGTTGGGCTTCTTTGATCATTGAGCATGCAACACTGCATTATCGGTGGTCTTATCCAAGATTCTCATGGCAACGAACTCATCCAACACATCACTTGAGGACAAGGTGTGGAACTACGGTCTTTGGCGGATGACCGAGGACATGGCCTTGTGATAAGGCATCCTGGCCTTGAGAAACTTGCGCTTGATCCAATTGTCATATGTACCCTTGCTCCCATGATCTCGGAGTGAGACCGCAAGAGTGGTTAATCTTCGATAAAGTTCAGGAGGATCTTCATCTTCGACCATGGCAAACTCATTGGCTTCATCTTGCACAACTTCATAGTTTGAGCGTTGAATGCTTGCGCTTCCCCTGTACAAGGAGCCAACATGCTCCCATGCTTCCTTGGCCACGGAGAAGGGTTGAAGGTGTGCAATGTCTTCGGGAGGGATAGCTTCTTGAAGAATGCAAAGAACGGACTCGTTGAATTGATGATCCGCAGCTTCTCTTGGAGTTAAGTTGTATGGATCATGCGGGTAGAAACCTTGCTCAATGACTCTCCAAAGATTAGTAGAGCAATGATTTAAATGACATTTGTAACGAAACGTCCAAGTAGCAAAATCAGTATTTTTCACAAATTTAGGAGGAGGACCAACCGAATTTAAATGCGGTGTGGGAACGGGTCCTCCATAATTGATGAGAGGTGCGGAGTGAGTAAAAATGCCACTCCCATTCTTAGTCACCGGGACTTGCTCACTTCTAGCTTCTCTCTTGTCGGAAATAGCATCTGACACGTTGTTAGTGGGACGAACCACTTCCAACGGTGCGGTGGGTAATTTAAGTCCCTCGAGAAATTCTTTGAACATGCCTTTGACCTCGGTCGTCAATGATTCTTTCAATGTGCCCAAGGCCACATTGAACTCCTCACGAGAGACCGAGGGACCCCAATCAGACGTAGACAAGGACGGATTTCCACCAGAGTGTTCCTCCGTCTTGACTACATTGTCACCCATACTCTTTGGACGATAAAGTCCTTAATAAAGAGACGAGTCTCTAATACCAATTGAAAGGATCGGTATGGTTGACTAGAGGGGGGTGAATAGGCAACTAACAAGTTTAGCTTTTCTTGACCAAATTAAACTTAGCAACGAAATAGGTTGACTAGATGTGCAACTACGTGGACAACCTATATGATGCAACAATAACAAGCATACAAGCAAGCAAGGTATATAGCACAATAAAACTTGTACAAGTAAAGGTAAGAGATAACCAAGAGTGGAACCGGTGGAGACGAGGATGTGTTACCGAAGTTCCTTCCCTTTGAGGGGAAGTACGTCTCCGTTGGAGCGGTGTGGAGGCACAATGCTCCCCAAGAAGCCACTAGGGCCACCGTATTCTCCTCACGCCCTCACACAATGCGAGATGTCGTGATTCCACTATTGGTGCCCTTGAAGGCGGCAACCGAACCTTTACAAACAAGGTTGGGGCTTTCCCCACAACTGAATTGGAGGCTCCCAAGGAAACCACGGAGCTTCACCACAATGGAATGTGGCTCCGAGGTGACCTCTTCGGTCTAGGGCGCCCAAGCACCCAAGAGTAACAAAATCCACACAAGAAAGTATGGGGGAAGCAAATATCCTTTGGTGGAAGTGTAGATCTAGGTCTCCTCCTTCAATCCCTAGCAAATCAACGAGTTTGAGTGGCTAGAGAGAGAGATCGGGCAAGAGAGCTTTAATGGCAGTAATGGAGGAGAGAGAGAGAGGCAAGAGGTAGGTGGGAGCAAGGAGAAACACATAGGCCCCCCAAGATCCAACCGTTATGTGCAGAAATGCATAGGAGCGGTACTTCCGCAATAGACACCGGTACAACCGGTGAATGCGGGAAACCACTGCTAGGGCACCAGGGCGGTACTTCCGGTGGCGCACCCGGTAGTACCAGTTTATCGGAATAAACTGGAAGTACCGCACAACCACCGCTCAACCACCGGGTCACATACAGAAGGTAAATCCCTCAGGCCGGTAGTTGGAGCGGAGGTTGGGCCGGAACTACCGCTGGGCCAGCAGTCCCTGGGTGGTGGGGTTCGAGGCGGTACTACCGCCCTGAACACCGGTAGTACCGTTTGTCAAGACAAAACGGAACTACCATTCCACCACCGGTCTACCATCGTACTCGGTACAGAAGGGAGTCACCCCTGAGCGGTACTTGGAGCGGTGGTAAGACCGGAACTACCGGTCAGCGGTACAACCGCTCATGATAGCGGTACTACCGCCAAGGTCATAACTGCACAAGATAGAGGACGGGGAACCTCTCTCTCCTCGAACGGAGGGTATACGGTGGGTGCAAAGAATGTGTACGTGAAGTGATTCACCCAATACCTTCCGATGCGGATTCCCTCTTAATAGTATGGATATCCTACGTCCAAAGGAATAAAAATGTCGGAAACTCCGTCTTCGATCTTTTCCGCATAGAGGGAAAACCTAACCATCTTGTGCCACACAATGTGTACCTGAGAAAGCTATGGCGCATGATTAGTCCATACGTGTGTTGTCATCATCACCAAAACCCTAAGGCAGAAGATGCCCTTACAAGCTTCCTCAATTGATGCTGGTTCATTGATATCTCATTGCCCCATACGCTGAAAGGGTCGAAGCGCGGATCTTTACCAATGACATATGTACCTAAAAGCAGCAAGCTAATATTAGAAGCTAAACAGCAATTGCACAATGATGTAGTACAACACTCTTTTATAATATGTCTATATACATCTGTATGTGGTAGTCCATTTGAAATCTCTAAAAACACAAATATTTAGGAACGAAAGGAGTATCTTATAACATCCAATATACTCACATATTAGATGAATTAACATCTTATATTATGGACCGGAAGGAGGTTAGTTCATTCTTACAAATTATCTGCTGCTGTATCCACAGGTTGAAGTTAGTTTGAGCTAGTTCGGGCTCAAATAGCCCTAAAGTATATCTAAACAAGAGGGCTAGTTTGGGCTAGTTGCATCTATAACCCACCCAAAAAACTAGTATCCAACCCAAGAGGTGCTAATTGGAGCTAGTTCTCCTAGTGCATTTATTGTTAATCTAACCCTGCCATCCAAACAACTCTTTGGATGGAGTTAGTTCAGGGTTAGTAATGAGCTAGAAACTAACTCAAACCTCTAGCTAAGTTGAGTATCCAAACAGGGTTGTGTTGTTGTTGTTGTTGTTGCTACTGCTACTCTTCTACGTATATCTAGACATCATTAGAACATTAATGTAACACTCTTCCTTGTTGCTATGTAGCCCAGGATTGCATATTTAGACATTAAGTACAGTGCATGTTGCTATGTAGCCTCAGATATATTACATATGGCCCAAGTTAACCTAAGGAAAAATGGGTTGCGGATATATTCAGTTAAAAGTCTGATTCACCGATTAGTCCCTTATCAGCCGCCGACCTATATGGTACCAGCTACCGATATCCTGAACAGTGAGCAGATATAAGCCATGGGATGAAACTAACCTCGATGGAAAACATGAGTCGTTCCCAAAATTGTCCTGTATAGGTACATCAAGAAGCATGTTAAGTATAACAGGCTAAACATCAACCAAAATTACACATGGCAGACAAATAATCTCCAAAAGATAGCTTCAGTGTGCAAGTTTAAGCACACTAGTAAAGCAAAACAAGTGGAAATGTGTGCTAACTGCAACAGGCCAAACATTTAATAACAAGCAAACATGGTCATTCAAACTGGTATTGTGCCGGTCTAAGTACACTGGTTATGGTTAAATAAAAATGGAAAGGCGTGTTAACTACAAGATGCATCAACCAACTGTAGTCATTCATAGTGGTATTATTGAAACTAGTACTGATGAAATTGAACTGCACAGTTCATACTTGCACATATAGAACATCACGTTGTGAATAACTGGAATAAACAAGGCATACTACGAACAACCAAAGATAGCATTTGAAACTGAACATATGCTAACTACAAACAACCGAGCAATCAAAAAACTTTAAAATAGGCATATGCTAGCTATAATAGGCTTAACAGCAAGCAATTATATGCATTCCTATTGGTATGTTTAAAACTAGATTGATGAAATGTACGGCACATGCACATATAGAGCATCACATTGTGAACAACTGAAATAAACAAGGCATACTACAAACAACCAGATATAGCAATTAAAACTGGACATATTCTCACTACACTACAAAAGGGACTCGACAAAACAAATCATGGGTTTCCCCCTGTGAAGAGGCACGACAAAACAAATCATGGGTTTCCCCCTGTGAAGAGGCACGACAAAACAAATCATGGGTTTCCTCACTTGTCACGGATGGGCTCGTTCCCGTGGGAAGAGCACGGACCCTGGATGCTCTCCATGCTGTCGCAGATGGGCTCCTTCCCCTTGGAAGACCACGGCTGTAGGGTGCCCTCCCTGATGTCGCAGACGGGCGCTTTCCCCTTGGAAGAGCAGATGGGCTCTTTCCCCTTGGAAGAGTCGGAGAGTGTTCCCTCCTCGTGGTTGCCGTCGATGAGGTCTGACTGGGACGCTGTGGATCCCAAGCCAGCGTCGCAGAACGTGTCCTTCAGAAATTACAAAAGGGGCTTGACGGCGATGTAGAATGGCAATTTGTTGACAGCGAGCCAGAGGAGATCAGCGGCGGGGCCATGGATGAGATCGACGGCGGTTGAACCCGAGGGGTTGGGGGTGGGCCACTTAATCTGTGACACAACCCGCCTCAGGGCGTTGCTGTTGATGACCTCGATGTTGTAGCCGGCGGACGAGACATGCCCGCATACTCTAGCCCGCTGCTTGAGTGCATGACGCCAGTAATGGTCATCAGCTTCCTCGGCGACATCGGGCGAAGATACGGCTATATACCTCTTTTGGTCCAGTCGCTCCTCGAGCTCCACAGGAAGCGTAGCCGGGCTTAGGCTGCGACGCTTTGGAGTGGGGGATGGGGATGGGGATGGGGATCTGTGGGAAAGGGGCGGTTGGCAGGCGTCATCTAAGAAACTCAGGGCGGCCTGGGTATGGAGATTGGTGGGTAAGCTGCACGGGCAAACCAACAGATGTTTACAATGGAGGCCTTGCGGCGATGGCAGCAGCAGCAGCGGGAGCGATGGCGGGGACTTTGCTAGCGTTTCGAGCGAGGGAGGGTGTGTGTGTGTGTGTGTGTGCACGCGCGCGTGCACACCCAAGGATGTTTTGGTGTGTGTGCGTGTGTGTGGAGGGGGGCATGGGGTGTTTGAGGAAATGATGCGGGTACTGAAAATTTTACTACGCGGGAGTCAAAGGCGGGAGTGAAATGCCAGGCTACTGAAATATTTTGATGATAGTGCATCACACACGGTCCGGAGATAACAACCGTGTGTTATGAAACAGAAAAACCCTCGAGGTGGGCAAATATATTTTCTAGGGATGCAGGCGGGATTGGGAGCAAGAAACATCGCACATGGTCCAGAGATAACAACCGTGTGTTATGAAACGGAAAAACCCTCGAGGCGCACAGAGATATTTTCTAGGGGGCGGCCAGATATTTTTTAGAGGGGGAGCCTCGTGGAGCCCAATGTACTATGCGAATGTGTGCGTGACAGGTGCACCGGTGTGGCACACGGTTAGTTTGAGTGAATCGTGTGTGTTGCGTCATCCGACTTGTCTAATGTTCATAAATTTGGCGAAAAATGATGCGGGAGAGGGTCAGAACACGAACACACTTGCATGTGGACCAAATTTATGTATCAAAAGGGTGGTTTGATTTTCAAATACCAAATGCAACTTCAATGTGGCACCTCTCTCGCAAAGCGCACGGTATTGCTGCCCCTCCCCCTCAACCGAGGTTCACCTATCAAACTGTGAAGTAGCTAGCAGCCCCCCTCATCCCTCGTGTCAGCATGATGGGAATCCTAAGCTATGAATGCATGCCCCCCCCCCAACCGAGGTTCACCGTAGCAAAGTGTGACATAGCTAGCAGCCCCCCTCCCTC